>JADRCH010007664.1:3630533-3664308 GCA_019843965.1 Rhynchomys soricoides | reverse complement strand
CAAAACAACCCTGATGACTAAGGATGTTGAACATTTCTTTAGGTGCTTCTCGGCCATTCGAGTTTCCTCAGGTGAGAATTCTCTGTTTAGCTCTGTTCCCCTTTTTTTGATAGGGTTATTTGGATCTCTGGAGTCTAACTTCTTGAGTTCTTTGTATACATTGGATATTAGCCCTCTATCAGACATAAGATTGGTAAGTTGGTTGCCCTTTTGTCCTATTTACAGTGTCCTTTGCCTTACAGAAGCTTTGTAATTTCATGAGGTCCCATTTATCGATTCTTGATCTTAGAGCACAAGCCATTGGTAGTCTGTTCAGGACCTTTTCCCCTGTGCCCATGTGTTTGAGATTTCTCCCCACTTTCTCTTCTATTAGATTCAGTGTGTCTGGTTTTATGTGGAGGTCCTTGGACCACTTGGACTTGAGCTTTGTACAGGGAGATAGGAATGGATCAATTCACATTCTTCTACATGTAGACTGCCAGTTGAACGAACACCATTTGTTGAAGATGCTTTCTTTTTCTACTGAATGGTTTTAGCTCCTTTGTCAAAGATCAAGTGATCATAGTGTGTGGGTTCATACTCAGATGTCCCCCAACAGAGGAATGGGTACAGAAAATGTAATACATTTACACAATGGAATACTACTCAGCTGTTAAAAACAATGACTTCATGAAATTCACAGGCAAATGGATGGAACTTGAAATTATCATGCTGAGTGAAGTAATGCAGTCACAAATGAATGAACACAGTATGTAGTCACTGATAAGTGGTTAATAGCCCAAAAGTTCAAAATACCCAAGAGTCACATCACAGCAACCATTGGGCTGAGCGTGCGGTCCCAGATAGAGGAGTTGGACAAGAGACTGAAGGAGCTGAGGGAGTTTGCAACCCCAGGGAGGGAGCAATAGTGGCAACTGGCCTGACCCCTCCATGCTCCCAGAGACTGGATCGCCAACCAAAGAATACACATTGAGGGACCCATGGTGCTGGTCACATATGTGGCAGAGGAGGGTCTTGTTAGCCATCAGGGGGAGGAGAGGCCCTTGGGTCGGAGGGTGTTAGATGCCCAAGTATAGGAGAATGCCAAGGAGGGAAACAGAGAGTGGGTGGGTGGGTGGGTGGTTGAGGGAATACTCCCATAGAGGCAGGGGGAGGGGTGAGGGAATAGGAAGGTTCCAAAGGGGAGATCTGGAAAAGGAGAAACATTTGAAATCTAAAAAAAGTATCAAAAAAATTAAAAAATTAAAAAAAAAATTCTAGGAAGTCTTTAATTTCTTTCTTTATTTCTTCCTAAACCAAGTCATCATTGAGTAGGGCATTGTTCAGCTTCCATGTGTATGTGGGCTTTCTGTTCTTATTGTTGCCATTGAAGACCAGCCTTAATCTGTAATGGTCTGATAGGAGGCATGGTGTACTGGCTAGTTTTGTGTGCCAACTGGATACAAGCTGGAGTTATCACAGAAAGGATCTTCAGTTGAGAAAATGCCTCTATGAGATCCAGGTGTAAAGCATTTTTTCAATTAATGATCAAGGGCTGAGGGCCCCTTGTGGGTGGTACCATCTGTGTGCTGGTAGTCTTGGGTTCTATAAGAAAGCAGGCTGAGCAAGCCAAGACCAAGCAAGCCAGTAAGCAGCATTCCTCCATGGCCTCTGCATCAGTTTCTGCTCCTTGACCTACTTGAGTTCCAGTCCTGACTTCCTTTCCTGATGAACAGCAGCATGGAAGAGTAAGCTCAATAAACCCTTTCCTCCCCAAATTGCATCTTGGTCATGATGTTTGTACAGGAATAGAAACACTGACTAAGACACAAGGGATTATTTCAATCTTCTTATATCTGTTGAGACTTGTTTGTGACCAATTACATGGTCAATTTTGGAGAAAGTACAATGAGGTACTGAGAAGAAAGCATATTCTTTTGTTTTAGGATGAAATGTTCTATAGATATCTGTTGAATCTATTTTGGTCCATAACTTCTGTTAGTTTCACTGTTTCTCTCTTTAGTTTGTGTTTCCAAGATCTGTCCATTGATGAGAGAACGAGGTGTTGAAATCTCCCACTATTATTGTGTGAGGTGCAATGTGTGCTTTGAGCTTTAGCAAAGTTTCTTTTATGAATGGAAGTGCCCTTGCATTTGGAGCATATATGTTCAGAATTGAGAGTTTTTCTTGGTAGATTTTTCCTTTGATGAGGATGAAGTGTCTTTCCTTATATCTTTTGACTACTTTTGGCTGAAAGTTGATTTTATGTGATGTTAGAATGGCTACCTGTCTGTTTCTTGGGACCATTTTCCTGGAAAATTGTTTTCCAGCCCTTTACTCTGAGGTAGTGTTTGTCTGTAAGACTGAGGTGTGTTTCCTGTATGCAGCAAAATGTTGGGTTTTGTTTCGGTATCCAGTCTGTCAGTCTATGTCTTTTTATTGGGGAATTGAGTCTATTGATGTTAAGAGATATTAAGGCATAGTGATTGTTGCTTCCTGTTATTTTCGATGTTATTTTTATGTTTGTGTGGCTATTATCTTTTGGGTTTGTTGAAAGATTACTTTCTTGCTTTTTTTCTAGGGTGTAGTTTCCCTCCTTGTGTTGGTGTTTTCCATCTTTTATCCTTTGTAGGGCTGGGTTTATGGAAAGATATTGCGTAAATTTGGTTTTGTCATGGAATACCTTGGTTTCACCATCTATGGTAATTGAGAGTTTTGCTGGGTTTAGCAGCCTGGGCTGGCATTTGTGTTTTCTTGGGGTCTGTTTGAGATCTGCCCAGGATCTTCTAGCTTTCATAGTCTCTGGTGAGAAGTCTAGTGTATTTCTGATAGGTCTGCCTTTATAAGTTACTTGACCTTTTTCCCTTACTGCTTTTAATTTTCTTTTCTTGTTTTGTGCATTTGATGTTTTGACTATACTGTGGCAGGAGGAATTTCCTTTCTGGTCCAATCTATTTGGAGTTCTATAGGATTCTTGAATGTTTATGTTCATCTCTTTCTTTAGGTTAGGGAACTTTTCTTTTATAATTTTGTTGAAGATATTTACTGGCCCTTTAAGTTTGGAATCTTTACTCTCTTTATACCTATTATCCTTAGATTTGGTCTTCTCAACCACAAGTTGGTAAGGAAAGGGTTTATTTGGCTTATAGTTCCATAACAATGATCTTCATCTAAGGAAGTTATGACAGAAACTCATGGAAGGAACCTGAAGGCACAAAATGATGCAGAGGCCACAGAGGGGTGCAGCTTACTGACTTGCTTCCATGGTTTGCTCAGTGTGCTTTTTTTATAGAACCTAGTACTACCAGTCTAGGAATATCACCATCCATAATTGACTGGGCCCTCTCCTATCAAGTACTAATTAAGAAAATATCCTAATGGTATTATCTCAATTGAGACTCCCTCCCAATAATTTGCTACCTCCTAATTACTTCAGTTTTATCTTGTGTTTTTATGTATAAATTATTTGGAGTTGATTTGGATGCATATTAGAAGATAGTTTTGAAGGATGATTTATTTCTTTTTAGACATTTGATGGAATGACCTCATATATTTTAAAGTGCCATCTTTTCTCAGAACATAACAATTTATAGATAATCCACATGTTTATATCCGTGTAAGTCTTTTTTGTATTGCTTATTCTATTTCATCAGTCTTTAAGTTTCAGTATCACATTGACTTATGTTGAGATTAAATTGGTGTAGTAATTGTGCTATATATCTTAAGGCATGTTATTTTCCCTAAATTACACTTATATACCTTTTAAATTTTATTTTAATTGTGTGTGTGTGTGTGTGTGTGTGTGTGTGTGTGTACAGAGGCCAGAAGAGGGTATCAGATCCTTTAGAAATAGACTAATAGACAGTTGTGAGACATCCTTTGTAGATACTAAGAACTGAATTCAAACTTTCTTAAAGAGCAACAAGTGCTTGTAAAAGCTGCATCATATCTACAGTCCTTGTGCTATATCTCTTTTTCATATCATGTATCATATTTAAAACCTTATCATAAAAGTGAAAACATAATTTATTGGAAATATAAAAAATATGTTAATTTAGGGAGAATTGCTATATGTCTTCCAAACTCTCAAGATGGTATGCACTTCCATTTAATTATATTTTATTCAGTTTTCTTAATATTTGTTTCTACTTATTAGTACAGAGGTATTACATGTATATTATTTAGCTTAGGTCAACATATTTGATGTATATATAAAAAATAACTAGTATTGAATTATTTTTGAATTGTTCATGTGCTGCTCTATTGAAATATAATTGATTTGAAAATTTTCTATTTCTAGTAATCTTAATAAATTAACAAAATTCTAATAGTATATGTACAAATATTTTGAATTTTTATATAAATCATTTTGTTTCTTTTAAGTAATTACATTTTAATTTCTTTTCCAAAAATTTTGTTATTTGTGCATCCTTTCTTTTTACTAGATTAAGTGTTCCGAGAATATGTGAACACAAGGCTTTTAGTGGATAACCTTATTTTTTGCTGTCCTAGAGCTAGGGGGAAGGTTTCTAATTTTTTGAATGTTCTAATTTTTACTATTTAGAAATGTTTTTGTTATATACTTGTATATATTCTCTTTGTTAAAATTTTAAAATTCCTAAACTATGCCCACTATAAATTTTGTCAAAAAGTTTTAAATTTAAGGTATGATTTTATCATGCACTAATATAATCATTTTTTCTCTTTTGCTAATGTCCTAATATTCTAAATTTCACATGTTAAATTAACCTAGTATCAGCACCACTTATTTTTAATTTAATATCCCTCCTAAAAGTTTAATTTGCTCAAAAATGTGTAAGAATATCAAAAGCAGCAATATAAAGTCCTGGAATTTCACTTTCTATTGGTGATCTTGCCAGGTTTTCATATTAAGGTTGTAGTATCATCATAAAATTTTAAGTATTCTCATTTTCTCTATTTCTTTAAGAATTTGTAATTATTATTTGCTTTTACTCAGGTATGGTGAAAAATTGACTATTGAAGATGTTCAGACTTCAAGTTCTTGTCGATTAGATTTCTAGTGATGAATGTGAAAATGATAGCTCATATTTTCTATTTTCCTTTATTTCAATTTTTGTGTGTATATTTAAGAAATTGTCTATTTCATCTAAATTTTTTAAATAATTAGTACAAAATTCTTAATTTTTATTTCTCCTGTTACATGTATTTTTCCAATATACACTTTGGTTTTAATTTACTATCCAAAATATTGTTATCCCCCCCGTTTATTTATTTTTACTTGGGATTTTTAAATTTGCAAATTCCTAACATCAAAATATTAATAAGAATTGCTATTCTTGGTGTTAAAGACATGGTATATTTGTAAAGTACTTATAGTATAAACCTTACAACCTGAGTTTACATCCCTAGAACATGTAAATCCTGCAATGATAGAGGTCAATAAAAAGGATATAAATAATTCCCTCTGATAAAGGCAAGGAAACACAGTCAAACAAGTAGAGGTCTTTAAAGAGAAACAAATAAATACTTTTTAAAAAGCAGAAAATATGATCAGACAGGTGAAGGAAATGAAAAAAAAAAAGGTCCAAGACCTACAAATGGAAATATAAATAATGAAGAAAACAAAGGAGGCAGCCCTGGAGATGGAAATCCTAGGGAGCAGGACAGTAACAACAGATAAAAGCATCACCAAGAGAATATAAGAGATGGAAGAGAGAATCTAAGGTATAGAAGACACAAAAGAAGTAATTGATACATCAGAAAATGCCAAATGTTAAAAGTACCTAACTTAAAACATCCAAGATATTTGGGACACAATGAAAATACCATATCTAAGAATAACAGGAATAGAAGAAGGTGAAGACTCTCAGTTCAATGGGCCAGAAAATATCTTTGACAAAATCATAGAAGAAAATGTCCCTAACCTAAAGAAAGAGATGACTGTAAATGTATAAGAAGCATACACAGCACCAAATAGATTGGCCCAGAAAAGAAAATCCTCCCACCACATAATAATTAAAACACTAAATGTACCAACCCCCGCCCAAATAAAAGAGTATTAAAAGATGTAAGGGGAAAGGTCAAATAACATATAAAGATCATATATCAGAATTACACCTGACTTCTCAATAGAGACTCTAAAAGCCAGAAGATCCTGGGCAGATTTATGGCACAGATGTGAGCCCAGACTAGTATACTCAACAAAACTCTCAATCACCATAGATGAAGAAACCAAGATTTTCTATGACAAAACCAAATTTAAATAATATATTTCTACTATTCTAGCCCTACAGAGGATACTATGAGGAAAACTTTAACACAAGGAGGGTAACTACATACAAGAAATTAATCATCTTACAGCAAACCAAAAAGAAGAAAATCAAACAGACACAGTACCACCTCCAACAACTAAATAACAAGAACTAACAACCATTGGTCATTAATATCTTTCAACATCAATGGACTCAATTCCCCAACAAAATGAAACAGGATAACAGCCTGGATATGTAAACACGATCCATCATTGTGCTGCATACAAGAAACATGCTACAACTACAAAGTTAGACACTACTGCAGAGTAAAGGAATGGAAAAAGGTATTCCAAACAAAATTTCCCAAGCTGGAGTAACCATTGTAAAATCTAATAAAATACTTTCAACCAAAAGTAATCAAAAGAAATGGGAAAGGACACTTCATAGTCATCAAAGGGAAAACCCACCAAGATGAAGTCTTTATTCTGAACATCTGTGGCCCAAATGCAAGAGCAACCACATTTGTAAAAGAAACTTTACTAAAGTTCAAAACACACATCAAATCCCACAATAATAGTGGGAGACTTTAACACCCCACTCTCATCAAGGTGCAAGTCATCAAAACAGAAACAAAACAGAGACACAATGAAACTAATATTTATAATAAACTAAATGGACTTAACATATTTACAGAAACTTTCAACCCAAACTTAAAGAATTTACGTTCTTCTCAGGACTTTATTTTGTTTTGCAAAACTGACTATATAATCAGGCACAAAGCAAGCCTCAACAGATACAAGAAAACTGAAAATTCTACCAGAGAACTACAGCTGATAAACAACTTCAGCAAAGTAGCTAGATATAAAATTAAGTAAAAAAATATCAATAATCCTCCATAATACAGGCCAAGAAAGGAATTAGGGAAACAACACCCTTCTCAATAGCCAAAATAATATAAAATATCCTGGTGTAACTCTAACCAAGCAAGGAAAGGATCTGTATGACAAAATCTTCATTAAAGTCCCTGAAGAAAGCAATCACAAATGGGAATGTGGGAAGATCTCCCATGCTCATGGATATGTAGTATTAACATAGTGAAAATGATCATCTTACCAAAAGCATTCTACAGATTCAAATGCAATCCCCAAAATTCCAGAAGTAGTAATAAAAACTGTGTGGTATTGGTACAGAAACAGATGGGTTGCTCAATGGAACATAATCAAAGACACAGATAAACCCACATATCTATAAACACTTTAGTTTTTGCAAACCATTCATTTTAAAATAACCAAAACCATTCATTTGAAAATAGGAGAGCCTCATGAACAAATGGTTCTGGTCTAACTGGATGTCTGCATTTAGAATAATGCAAATAGATCTATATTTGTCATCCTGCACAAAGCTCATATCCAAGTGGATCAAGAACCTCAATATAAAACAGAATACACTGAAACTAATAGATGAAAAAATGGGAAACAGCCTTGAATGCAATGGCACAGGAGAAAATTTACATCTAGGGTAGCTTCTATGGGGGCTGGATCTAGAGATGCTAGGCTAGTACCTGAGGTAACTAAGGCTAGTACAGAATTAATGTCTATGACTTTGAACCTTAGGTAGTCATGAAAGCTAGACTCACAGTCCCTAACCTAGTACCTATATGAGATTGAAATATAAGATGATGTTAGCTATACTGGCAGTATACCAACCTACTGGGCTATCAGTGCTTGTCCTTGCTCTGGCAGGCCTAGATCTTATACATGAAAGGGCTTATCTGAAGGCTGGGTTTGCAACTGCTGTACTAGTCTGTGAAGCTTCCTGAGTCAGCTGGATCTGTGTCTGTGAAAGCTAGTCAGGGGCTACAACAAAATCAAAAGTTCCCATGGTATTTAAAAAGACACCTAGTGGCACCTGCCACAGGTGCTATTATGATGACTGAATGTGTGATGGAAAGGTGGAGTACTCAGTAGAAAGATGGGAGAGAAAGCAAAGCCAAGGGGTTTGTACCCTGTGGGAAATGTGGAATTGGAGACTCAAAAGTGGTGAGGAACAAGCAGATATGAGACCATAGTGAGCTCCTAGCCAGGGCTGCCACCAAGGGCCATGTCTGGGTCCATGGTTTTGCTGCAGTTGGTGTCTGTATCGATATCTGTGGCCCCAGTTACCATCAAAGGCCAAGTGGATTTCCATGGTCTGGGCTGTCATTAGAGACCGTGTGGATGTCTGACAGCTGGGCTGCCATGGGTAAGGGGAGTCATGAGTAACCAGAGCTGCTACCTGTAGCCATGGGGACATCTGGATCAATGCTGCTGCCAAGGGCCATGTCTGGGTCTATGACCCTATTAAAGTCTATATTAATGATCCAGGCCTATGTTGCCATCAAACACCTTGCAGATGTCCCTGGTCTGAACTGCTGCTTGAGTCACTGTGCTGAGCTGGTATAGCCAGGCCACTGACTCTGATAGTGGAGAGCAGGGAGCCAGCTCTGAAGGTAAGAGTGTGGGAGAGCAGGCCCTGCCCTAGAGCAGGCCACACCTTGGGGTTGTGTGGGTGAGGGAGAGATGTTCTCCTCCACCTTGCCCCTCACCACTCACTCAGGAAGGCCAGACATAAGGCCCTGATGCTGAAACAGGCCCTGCACCTCCTCTCAACAGCACAGTAGAGCTGACCATGGTTGTGAAGGCTCTGGTGAACTTACCTCAAGCACATGAGAGCAAGAGAGCTGGTCTTGCCACTTACAGGCTGAGCTAACTGGGTCAGTGCTGGAGATCTCACACTGGTGGTATGAGCAGGAGAACTGACAGCTGAACAACTCAGCTACCTTACAGGCCTAAATCCAGGATTTTGAGTTGACCTGCCCCAACATCTACCCCATCTATGATCTGCTAGAGTGCATTAAAAGGTCAGTCCTGTAGTTCCAAAACTGCAGGATCTTCATGACACAGGGCAACAACAGGATATCTGAGAGGAGTCGAGGTGAGGATCCAGTATTGATAGTGTAGCAGAAGCCAGAGGCCTTGAACCAGACCAATAACTCATGGCAATGAACATTTCCAAGTAAAGATGTGTGGACAAAAGGGTATACTGTGTGACACCCTAGTATACACTATAGCTTCTATGACAAGATAAATTATTATTATTATTATTATTATTATTATTATTATAGCTTATTCTATTTTCTTTGGGGGTGGAGGTTATATGAACTGAAAGGGAGATTAGTGGGATTGGAGTGCATGATCATAATGTAAAATTTAGTAAGAGTCAATGAAAAATGTTTTAAAAGACTGAAAGAGGAGTGTATATGCATCAGACAATTGTAGAAAGCTAGCTGGTATTTGGAAAATGACTACTGCTTGACACTAAAGTCTTCAAATGCAGACCCAGTTCTTAGACTTGTTAAAGTCTGTCACTGAATCCTGCCTTGATCCTGAGATTGTAGTGGTTATCTGATACAGGGTCAGAACTGCCTCCTGATGCCACTCTATTGGAGTTAGACTAATGGTGGAGCATGCCCATAGCAGGCTATTTTACCTCAATGTATAAGTTATAATATTAATCTTACAGTAGACTCTGAGTTATGTATGCCTTGTTATGAGTTGATGTTCTTAAAATGGTTTACTGATAAAAATTTTTGAAAAGAGACTTTAGGAAACAAAGATTATAGAAAGGAATTCAAAAATCAATACACATTCACAGTCTTTCTCTAGGAGTATAAAAGGCTAATGTGATGGTTTCTATATGCTTAGCCCAGGGAGTGGCACCATAAGGAGGTGTGGCCCTGTTGGAGTAGGTGTGGCCTTGTTGGAGTAGGTGTGTCACTGTGGGTGTGGGATATAAGACTCTCATCCTAGCTGCCTGGAAGTCGGTATTCTGCTGGTAGCCCTCAGATGAAGATATAGAACTCATGATTCTCTTGTCTCTGCCTCCTTCAGCAAATCCTACTGGCATGTGCCACCACAACCAGCAGTGAATCATCATGGTTGACTTCTAAAGTATTAAATTTCCCAAGATAGAACTCATCAAATATTCAAGATACCCCATTCAATTGGGCCATCATTCAATTTTATGTGAAAAAGAAAAATGTGAAAACTTTAACTATTTAAGAAATCTAAAATAATCTTGCTTTCAAAATATTCAGAGGAATGGCTATGATATAGAGCTTAATACCTAAGTTTTTAAATGGAGATTTGATTGACAAAATCTAGGGATTGTGATTCACAAATTAAATAGGCTCATGTATTTTTTAATAATTCTAATTAATTCTTATATTTACTTCTTGTTGAAAGCCTCTGAATTATGTATATTTTATAATTTATTTTTAATATTTTCATATTTGTATACTGTATTATCCCCCCCAGTGATAGCTAGCCTTATGAATGACCCTCAGTTCAGAAAGTATAGTGATTGTGTGAGTAGTCATAACTTGGGAGTAAGGGGGCAATGACATTCCTGACCTTGGGATATCTGAAAAAGCAGACTGAGCAAACCATTCTGAGTATGTATGCAGCCAGTAAACAGCACTCTTCCATGACCTCAGTTTCTGTCTCCAGGATCCTGCCTTGACTTTCTACTTTGCCTTTCCTGGATGATGGACTATAAATTGTAAGATGAAATAAAGTTTTTCTCCCCACATTGCTTTTAGTCATGGTATTTTATTACAATAGAAACACTCTACCTCCTCTTTCCAACACCTTCCAACTCTCTCCATGCTCCCTATTCCCTTTCAAATTTGTGGCTTCCTTCTCTGTAATGATTATTATTACATATGATGTATGAATAAATATATAAATGTAATCTGCTGACTCTATGCAGCATTACTTGTGTGTATATGTTTTATGGCTAAGTACTTAGTGTTGGATATACAATTTAGGGGCTCATCACTGGGTAATTCTTGCTTTCTCAGCAATCATTAATTATCTGTAACTAATCATCTAGGGATAAGACTCCATGTGATTCTCATCTGTGCTGGCATGACAACTGGTATTGTCATGGTTCATATCTCCTTTGGGCAGTCATGTTGCTGAGATTTCATGGGTGTACCTTCCCTGTCAGAAGACACTATATCACAGCAGACTCCTGGGTCCTCTGGTTCTTACAATCTTCCTGCTCTCTCTTCTGCAATAGTCTATGAGTATCTTTAAAGCTTTAAAGATAGTATTTATTCAATGATGATTATAGACTTGATCCTTTCTGGGTATTAAGCCTTTTCTGGGTATTTAGAAAATATAAATCCTTTGGATTCAAAATTATATCTTGTTATTTTGGTTTATTTTTATTTTAAAGAATTTAACAATAAGATAGTAAACTTATCAAAGTGGTAGTACTGAAAGAATAATGCATAATAATAATTACCCATAGTACAAATTCAGCTTAAATGTTTTCTTTATCTTTTACAGACAAGAAATAAATACCACAACATATGATGATTACATTTTGAGTAAGAATTTGTTCTTTGAAACTTGATTTTATTTACATTTCTAAACACTGAATCAACAAATGACTAGCATCCCCTACTAAATATGATAAGAACTGTCCTGAATTTGTTGCAGTTTTGACACCTGCTTGTGTACATGCACAAACACACATACATACATGCGTACATGTAGATGTACCTGTTGATGTATATATATTGATGCATGTGCAAAAACATTTCTGACTTGGAATCATGTATTAGTTCAAATAAGAAATTCACTTAGTTTGTTCTTCCTTCTCATTTAGAAATCATGCTTGCTCTCATAATCTCCCCTTATGCTCCAAGTTTGCAATTAAAAAACTTAAAGTGAAAAGGGCAAGAACAATTAAAGCAATGAGAGTAGTTGGCAAATAATCCATTTGTTGAGAAACTGCAAGTCTACAGAGGTCAACTTAACATGTTAAACTAAAATCTGCCTACAGTGGCATATATTATTTCTATTAGTTCCAACTCTACTCTCATCAAACTTACAAGGAATGTTATAACACTTCAGTTAAGGGATTGACTCTGAAGCCAAATTGTATATGAATCTTACTTAACTTAGCTGTTTACCAGCTTTGTGATTTAGAAGAATAAATTTAACATGTGGTAGTGTGTAATTTTTACACATTTGTAGGATATGCAATGGCATTATCTAATTCAGAAAGAAGTTTCAAGGATTGAGTTGAAAATTATGAAGTTATAGAACATAATCCAGCATATAAAAGCATTAACTATTAACAGCATCAGCTATGCTATAATTATTGCTATAACTACCTTCACATATAGCAGCTCTTCAAATATTTGTAAAAGGCAATCACATTTCTTATTAGCCTCTTTCTGTCTAGGAAAACTATCTGAAATGTTGTTCCCAATTGCTCTTTTTTCAAAGTTTCCAGATAGTTTGATATTCCTGATTTTTCTGAATAGCCTCAAATATGGATATGTCCTTATAGAATTTACAGAATGGAAGATAGTATTTATGCATATGGCTCTCATTTCTGTGACTGGCGATGCCATTAAATTCAGAGTGGTAAACCTTCTGGGACATCCTTGAAAATTAACACTCTCACTGGTTGCTTTATGCTCAGTGTCATACTATTTATTAAAGAAATCATAAAAGTATTAATCATATCATCTCCCACCTAACCAAAATGACATTAAAAATCAAGATAGGGGAGACAATGTAAGCATTTGAAAAGAAACTGTGGAAGTATATTTATATTTTATTTCTATTGTTTTCCTAAGGTAGTTTAATATCATTATTTAAGCAACTATTTGTAAAAATTGTTTTTATATGAAAACAAAAATTGAAAGTTAAACATAAGCCAATACTAACTTGGAAAAATGGTCTTTATGTTCCATAATTGCTATTCATATACACTGCAAGGAAAAGGGCTATATTTTATCACAACTTACTTTTACTTAATTAGTATAGTTCTTGCTTTAACAATGTTTTTCTATTGTAAGAGTCTGGCTATTAACTCTAAATTTTTGTTATTTTCTCATCTCAGTCAGTCAAACTAGGGAAAAATGGAATCAAGAACATTTTCCTTTGACATTTCCCAAAACACCTATGTCAGATATAAAGAAGAGATCAAGATCTTCAGAATTAAATGTTACAATTCCTGTAAGTATAGAAAAATAATTTTTATAGTAAATGTATGCTAATGACAGCATTTATAAACATAAACAAGATGTACAGAATTTCAGTTTTACTATGCAGAATTAGAACTTAAAATTTATGACTCTATAGGACAAATTATCCTCACATGTTTCAAAATAAACATTTTTCTTCCACTTTTGAGATTATAATTACATCGTATAACTAATAGAAAGACAAAAATCAGTAGAGGTACTCATCTTTCATACAGGTTCCTGGGTTTTGGTATTATCTTTTGAAACAGTATTCTTACTGTGCAACATATTGTTTACATTTTAATCTTGTGTTCACTTCCATAAAATTATTTTGATGTTGTTTGATTTATTATTATTAGTGTCTGTGTGTATGCATAATGTGTGTTTGAGTGAGTGCAGGCATGAGGGCATAATGGTTCAGAGTACATCTTTCAGAAGATGCTTCTCTTCTTCCACGATGGGATCTAATTCAGGTCACCAGGATTATATAGTAAGCATTATTATATGCTGTGCTATCTCACCAGTCCTATCAACTTGTTTTTAACTAAAGCATAAAATTGTAAAAAAATTACATTATCTCCCCTTCCATTTCTTCCCTCCAAAACTTCCCGCATACCCCTCCTTGCTTTCATTGTCACTTTCTTTATTAATTGTTATACATGCACGCTCGCGCATGCACACACACACATACACACACACACACACACAAACGGAACATTAGGAATGTTAAATACACATACAATCTTGAAATAAAAAATGTTTCTTTTTATTAGATGACTTGTTTTTAGTTTTTATGCTGCAAATGAAAATACATCCATCAATCATTTATGTATTCTTATCACCATTCTCCCCAATCTTTTCAGAGACAAGAGAAAAGGAAAATTAAGGAGAGTCAGAAACCAACTCATGTATGGATAAACCAGTTTTTAAGAGAAGTTTTCTTAAAGTCATCCTTTTCTGTAGCTTTTATTACCCAGGCTCCATTCAAATATCTTTATAATCCTCAAAACCATTATATAATGGCAGAAACTAGAAAGCCCAAAGAAGATAAAAGAAGAAAAACTTTTAAGAATAAATTCAAGGGGAAAATAAGCTCATGTGTAATAAATCTAGAGTCCATGAGAAAAATAACCATTGGGAAACCTGAAATACTAGGCAATACAGAAAAACATCCATCAAAATCATCACAAAAATGTAAATTGCCTAAGAAGTCAAATTCTATATCAGAAACAAATCAAGAATCCAACAATTCTAAGAAAACCTTGGAAATGAGTTTGGGAAATAACAATAAAAATTCAATGAATTTCATTTGGAACAAGATCAATAATGCAGCCACATGTTGCAAGGACAACCCCAATACAGATTCTAAGAAGAGCATTGAGGAATTTTCTGATGAGATATCAGAGTGTATACACAGCTCAAATGTAAATTTAATGTTGTGTCTAGATGAGTTCAGAGATGAATTCACAGTTTTTGATGAATGGTCAACAAATTGCTCACAGAACAATGCAAAGAAGCCTTCAAAGAAGGGACGAAAGAAGGAAAGGGACTCAGATATTGATTCTGGAGACTCAAAAGATGCAAAGAAAGAGGGAAATAAAAAAGGCAAGAAAGAATCCAAGAAAAAGAAGAATACAGAATCTACTGATGACTCTGGTGACTCCAAGGATCAAAAGAAAAGAACAAAAAAAGATAAAAAAAAGGAAAGCAAGAAAAAGAAGGATACAGACTCTACTGGTGGTGAATCTGAGGAGACCAAGGCTTCAAAGAAAGATAAGAAAGTAAAAAAGAGTGCAGGCAAAAAGGATACAGAATCTTCTGGTAGTGAATCTGTAGATTCAAAGGGTACAAAGGAAGTAAAGAAACAAGCAAAGAAAGATGTCACAAGGAATGCATTCTCCAGTGATTCTGAATCAAAAACAGAGTTAAAGAAGGGCAAGAAAGATGAAAAGAAGGAAAATAAAGAGAAAAAGAGGAAGCCTGCTAAGGATACAGAGTCTACTGATGCTGATTCTGAATCTAAAAGTGATTCAACAGGTAAAAAGGGTGAAAAGAAGGATAAGAAAATTACAAAGAAAGGAGAAAAGAAGAATGCAATGTCTTCTGGAAGTGACTCTGATTTGGGAGTAAAGAAGGAAAAGAAAAATATAAAGGACATAGGGAGTTACACTGATTCAGCATCTGATACATCTTCCAAGTCAGGCAGAAGAAAAATGGCAAGGCCCTCAGATACTGAATCTGAAGACTCATCAGAGTTTAAATCAGATGCCTCATCCACAGACTCAAAGAGAGGAATGAGGAGAGGATTTAGAACATTATCCAAAAAGACTACTTTCAATGACAAGGGAAAAAGAAGTGGGGCTGGTAGAATCCCTTCATCAAGAGAAAGACTACCCTTCCCTCCTTGTGAGCCTTTTAAAACATCACCTAAGCCAGTTCGTGTCAGTCAGTGCAAGATACCACCTCCAGCACCTCCAAAAGCAAGATATGCTCCTTTGGTATGTTTACTAATATTTCATATGTAGGACAAGTTGGATTTTTATGTGAGACAGCTTAAAAGTCTGAATATATATTATAAGTCTGTGTGTGTACATGTGTGTGTACATGTGTGTGTGTGTGTGTGTATGTTATCCAGGCAATAATTTTCTTTTATTTTATATTTAACATTATTCAATATTTAACAGTAATTTGGAACTTGGAGGTAAAGAAGATAAAAATCCATCAAAACAGCTTAACTAAGTTGCCAAAACAAATGCTTAAATTTCAAGAGATAAATACGCATTTTGACTAGAGTAGGCAAAAATGGTTTATGACTTAAAGCAAACATTTTACTTACTTATAGTCATTACAGAAATAGATAACTATACAGCACATTTGGCAAACAAAACTTTTAAAAAATGATTAAAACTCCATGGGAACATTTAAATGAAGCATAAAGACATTTTCTGGGAAGTTGCTTAATGCAGTAAGTCTCAGTTAAACAAATTGCACTCAACAGATAAAAAGAAAACCGAGATTCAAGAATACACAAAACTTAGTTTTTCTATTCAAGTTGAAGCAAAGGTTTTAATGACCCCTAATTCTTACTGACAATGAAAATCAAAGTTAACTTTTCAGAAGTCATAAAATCTCCTTTGGTGTCTAACTATCCTTTTCAGTTTAATGTCCTCTTCTTCAAGATAAATACTTTGTTGATTTATAATTTCTACTTTTCTCATCTAAGAGATTGTTTCTTTCATTCCCCTTTTCTAAATAGCCTGAGGAATTTAGGGGACATAAATATACAAATCACTTTGGAAGGCACTCCTGATATATATTTTGACATCTCTTTCTAGGTTGGCTGAAGTGTTACCCAGTTACATATTTGGGACAAACATCACAAACCTGTTCCCTCTGCTTTTACCTTGTTCATTGCCTGTTCTTACTATGGTAGAGCTGAGGCTCTCTGTCATGTTAAATGCAAGACAATCCAAGTTATAGTTAGAAATCAAACTTATCCTTTTCATTATTATTCATTATTTATCTGTCTCATCTTCCCTGTTATCCCCTTAACTTTTATCTAGGCCCAAATTTGGATGTGTCAGAAGATTCATAGTAACGACTATTTAAAAAATTTGCTAAAACATTTTTCATAGAAAGAAAATCAAAGTATGCATTATTATGAAGATTATGATATATAAAAGTCTGAAATCTAACTATTTAGAAATTTAAATTTAAAAAATTTGCTAAAACATTTTTCATAGAAAGAAAATATAATTATGAAGATTATAATATATAAAATTCTGAAATTAAAGTTATAAAATTCTTGCTTATCAAAACTTGAAATTATTATGTAAACACACATACATACCTATACATGTACATATGTATATACATATATACAAACATACATATATTCATATATACAAACATACATATATTCATATAATGCCTATAAAGTTAAGAGAAAGAAATAGGAAAAAATACTATGACATTGAAACTAAGAGAAAAAACCTGTGTACTTGTAGAAAGACTAAATGATAATGTACAATTATCATGTACAGATATTTGTATTAGTCTTATAAAATTAGTGTTGTATTTTCAAATTTGAAGGTTTCAATCATAAAAATAGTGGTAATAACACAGACAGAGTGACTTTTAGTGGGTTTTAGTTACTCCTAAAAGAATGGTAACTACACTAGCATTTGGTAATTTATTCCCTAAGTTCCTTTAGGCGCACCTTAGGGATTAATGGGTATACCACTGGACTCTCTCTTCAATGCCTTCAAAATTACAGATCTATGGTGGAGTCCAGAGGACAGCCTTTATAAACAATCCAAGTTCTCCTCAATCTACAATAGTATGTGCTTGATTGTAGTCTTTAACATATCAGGCATTCTCTCTAATTAATGATCTTTCCTTTTATTTCCATCTTTCAACTTTATCCTTCAGCCTGGAGTGGAGTGGATTCATAAGCTGCTCTGAAGAACGGCTGAGTCCTAGATTTCACAGAATGGCCTTATGGAAGCACACTACTTTCAAATCAGTCTTCTGTGGAACTATAATAAAGACCAGCATCAAAATATCAAAATTTGTGAGTTACTGTGTTAGTGTGTGATTGTGTGTGTGTATATTTGTGTGTGTGTATGTTTGTGTATGTTTGTGTTTGTATCATAAGATTTTTTTACCATTAATTAATTAATTAATTAATTCATCTTACATCCCGATATCCTGATCGTTGACCTAACCTGTCCTAGTCCCCTGATCTCTAACTCCTTCCTCCCATTCCCCTTCTCTAGCACTTGATGTCTCTACAAGATTAGGGGCATCCTCTCCCACTGATGCCAAACAAAGCAACCCAGTTGGGGACAGATTCCACAAATAGGCAACAGCTTTAGGGGCAGTCCCTGCTCTGCTTTCTGCCTGCCTGTAGGGGAACCCACATGAACACTGAGCTGCACATCTGCTATATATGTTTCTGGGGCCTCAGTCCAGCCCCTGTATGCTCTTTGGTTGATGGTTCAGTCTCTGAGAGCCCCAAGGATCCGGGTTATTTGACTCTCTTGGTCTTCTTATGAAGTTACTATCACTTCAGAGCCCTCAGTCCTCCCTGAACTCTTCCACATGAGTCCTCAAGCTCCATTTACTGTTTGGCTGTGTGTCTCTGCATCACTCTGAGTCAGATGCTGGGTAGAGGCCTCTCAGAGCCTTTCTAAAATCCTGTCTGAAAGAATAACAGAATATCATCAATAGAGTCAGGGATCAGTGCTTGTCCACAAGATGGTTCACTAATTGGACCAGTTATTGCTTGGCCATTCCCTCAGTCTCTGTTCCATCCCCTATCCCTGCATTTCTTATAGACAGGATACATTTTGGGTTGAATGTTCTGTGGGTGGGTTTATGTCCCTAGTGCTTCACTGGAGTTCCTGCCTGGCTACAGGAGGTGACCTCTTCAGGGTCCATATCCCCAATGCTATGAACAGCTAAAGTCACACTCATTGATTCTTGGGCACTTCGCCTATCATAGATCTATGGCACAATCCCGAGATGCTTCCACCCCCAGCTCCTCCCCCCGAGTGAGTTAAATATTTCCATTCTTTCTCATGGTAATCTAGCCATCTCTCATGTCCCTCCCCACACCTGATGCTGAAACCCCCATTCCCGTCTACGATAACCCTCTCCTTCTCCCTTGCTCCATCTGCCTCCTATGACTATTCTATTCCCCCTTCTAAGTGAGATTCAGCCATCCTTGCTTGGGCCTCCCTTCTTGTTTAGCTTCTTTGGGTCTGTGGAATGTAGCATGGAGATTCTCCATCTTATGGCTAATATCCACTTATAAATGAGTACCATGCTTGTCCTTTGGGGTCTGGGTTACCTCACTCAGGTTGATACTGTCAAGTTCCATCCATTTGCCTGCAAAATACATATCTTTGTTTTTAGTAGCTGAATAGTATTCCATTGTATAAGTGTACCATATTTTCTTTATCCACTCTTCAGTTGAGGGACATCTAGGTTGTTTCCAGTTTCTGGCTATTGAGCAAGTGTCCCTGTAGTATAGTGGACATCATTTGGAGGGATATATGTCCAAGAGTGGTATAGATGTGTATTGAGGTAGAGCTATTCCCAGTTTTCTAAGAAACCACCAAATTGATTTCCACACATACATGTTTGCACTCCCACCAGCAATGGAGTTCCCCTTGCTCCACATCTTTACCAGCATATGATATTACTTGAGTTTTTGATCTTACCCATTATGACCAGCGTAAGATGGAACCTCAGAGTTCTTTTGATTTTCATTTCCCTCATGACTAAGAACTTTGAACATGTATTTCAGTGCTTCTGGACCATGCAAGATTCCTCTGTAGAGAATTCTGTGTTTAAATCTGTATACCATTTTTTAATTGGGTTATTTCAGTTGTTGGTGTCTAAGTTCTTGAGTTCTTTATAAATTTTGGATATTAGCCCTCTGTCAGATATAGCACTGGTGAAGATCTTTTCCCAATTTGTAGGCTGACATTTTGTCCTGTTGATGGTGTCCTTTGCCTTACAGAATCCTTGCAGTTTCATGAAGTCCTGTTTATCAGTTATTGATCTTAGAGCCTGAGCCATTGGTGTTATATTTAGGAAGTTATCTCCTGTACCAATGAATTCAAGGCTATCTCCAACTTTCTTTTATAATATATTTAGTGCATCTGGTTTTGGGTTGAGGTCTTTGATCCACTTGGACTTGAGTTTTGTGCAGGATCTATTTGCATTCTTCTACATGCAAACATCGGGTAAAAACAGCAACATTTGTTGAAGATGCTTTCTTTTTTCCATTGTACAGTTTTGGCTTCCTGTCAAAAATCAAATGCTCCTAAGTATGTGAGTTTATTTCTAGATTGGCAATTCATTTCCATTGATCAGCCTGCCTGCTTCTATACCAATACCATATAGTTTTTATTGCTATTGCTTTGTAGTACAACTTGAAATCACAGATGCTGATTCCTTCATAAGTTCTTTTAGTGTTCAGGATTGTTTTAGCTATTCTGGTTTTTTTTGTTGTTGTTGTTGTTGTTGTTGTTGTTTTTCCATATGAAGTTGAGAATTGCTCTTTTAAGGGCTGTTGGAAAAGTGTTTGAATATTAATGGGAATTGCATTGAATCTGCAGATTGCTTTTGGTAAGATGGTCATGCTCATTATGTTAATTCTACCAGTCCATGAGCATGGGAGATCTTTCCATCTTCTGATATCTTCTTCAATTTCTTTCTTCAGGGACTTGAAAGTCTTCACATATAGGTCTTTCACTTGCTTGGCTAGACTAACACCACCAAGACATTTTATCTTATTTTCAGCTGTTGCAAAGGGTGTCATTTCCCTAATTTCTTTCTCAGCCTGTTTATCATTTGTATAGTGGAGAGCTACCGATTTCTTTGAGTTAATTTTGTATCCAGACACTTTGCTGAAGTTGGTTATCAACTATAGGACTTCTCTGGTAGAATTATTGGGGTGACTTATATATATTATCATATCATCTATGAACAGTGATACTTTGACTTCTCCTTTCCAATTTGTATTTCCTTGATCTCGTTTGTTGTCTTATTGCTCCAGCTAGAACTTCAAGTATTATATGGAGTAGGTAGGGAGAGAGTAGAAAACCTTATCTTCTTCCTGATCTTAATGTAATATATTTAAGTGTCTCTCCATTTAATTTAATGTTAGGTATTGTTGTATAGTGCCATTATTTTGCTTAGGTACATGCCTTGTATCCCTGATCTTTTCAAGACTGTTAATATAAATGGGTGTTATGGTTTGTAAGAGGCTTTCTCAGCATCCAATGAGATAATCATCTGATTTTTTTTTTCTTTCAGCTTATTTATATGGTGGATTACTTTGATGGATTTTCATATGTTGAATCATTCTAGCATCCCTGGGGTTGAAGCTTAGTTGATCATATTGATTGATGCTTTTGATGTTCTCTTGGATTTGGTTTGCAAGAATTTTATTATTTTTGCATCGTTGCTCTTAAGAGAAATTGGTATGAAATTCTCTTTCTTGAGTCTTTGTGTGCTTTAGTTATGGTGACTGTGGCCTCATAGAATGAATTCTGCAATGTTCTGTTTCTATTTTGTGGAGTAATTTGAGGAAAATTGGTATTCTTTGAAAGTCTGGTAGAATTCTACTCTAAAACCATCTGACCTTGGGAATTTTATCATTTGGAGACTTTTTATAACTGCTTTACTTCCTTAAGGATTAAAGAGCTAGTTAGATAGTTTAATTAATCTTGATTTCGCTTTGGTAATTGGTAGGTGTCTAGAAAATCATCTATTTCATTTAGATTTTTCAATTTTGCGGAGTACAGGCTTTTGAAATAAGGCTTAATGATTTTTCTAATTTGCTCAGTGTCTGTTGTTATATCCCCCTTTTTATTTCTGATTTTGATAATTTGGATTCTGACTCTGTGCCTCTTAGTTAGTTTGTCTAAGGGTTTATATATCTTGTTGATTTTTCTCAAAAGACCACCTCTCAGTTTTGTTGATTCTTTGTATTGTTCTCTTAGTTTCTAACTGATTGGTTTCCACCCTGAGATTGACTATTTCCTGACATCTACTCCTCTTGGGTGTGGTTTGTTTTCTTTTTCTTCTAGAGCTTTCAGGTGTGCTATTAAGGTGCTAATATGAACTTTCTCCAATTTTTTCCTTATGAAGGCACTTAGTGTGATGAATTTTCTCTTAGCACTGCTTTCATTGTGTCCCGTAAGTTTGGGTATGCCCTACTTTCTTTTACATTGAATTCTAGAAAGTTTTCATTTCTTACTTTATTTCTTCCATTGCTAAGTGATCATTGAGTACAGAGTTATTCAGTTTTGAGGAATATGTGGGCTTTTTGTTGTTTCTGTTGTTGTTGAAATAAAGCCTTAATCCATGTTGATCTGATAAGATACAAGGGGTGATGTCAATCTTCTTGTATCTGTTGAGGTTTGCTTTGTACCAGAGTATATAGTCAATTTTTAAGAGGGTTCTGTGAGGTACTGAGGAAAAAGGTATGTTCTTTTGGTTTTATGTAGAAGGTTCTATAGATATCCGTTAGAACCATTTGGTTCATGGCATCTTTTAGTCTCATTATTTATCTGTTTAATTTCTGTTTCAGTGACCTGTTCATTGCAGAGAGTGGAGTGTTGAAGTCCCTCACTATTATTTTGTGGGTTTCCATATGTGTTTGAGCTTTAGTAATGTTTCCTTTATGAGTTTCGGTTACCTTGCATTTGGGGCATAAATGTTCAGAATTGAGACACCATCTTGGTGGATTTTTCCTGTGGTGAGTATAAAGTGTCCTTCCTCATCTCTTCTGATAAATTTTGGTTGAAATTCTATTTTATTAGATGTTACAGTGGCTACTCCAGTTTGTATCTTGGGTCCCTTTGCTTGAAATACATTTTTCCAGCCCTTTACTGTGAGGTAGTGTCTGTCTTTGTCACTGAGGTCTGTTTCCTGTATGCAGCAAAATGCCAGATCCTGTTTGCATATCCAGTCTGTTAACCTGTGTCCTTTTATTGAGGAGTTGAGTTCATTGATGTTGAGAAATATTAAAGACAAATGATTGGTATTTCCTATTATTTTTTGTTGTTGGGGATGGTATTATGTGTGTGTGATTTTCTTCTTTTGAATTTGTTGTGAGTTGATTAATTTCTTGAGTTTTTTCTTGGATGTAGTTACCCTCTTTATGTCAGAGTTTTTGTTCTAGTTTCCTCTGTAAGGCTTAATTAGTAGAAAGATATTGTTTAAATTTGGTTTTGTCATGGAATATCTTGGTTTCTCCATCTATGGTGATTAAAAATTTTGCTGGGTACAATAGTCTTGATTGACATCTGTGATCTCTTATGGTCTATAAGACATATGTCCAGGATTTTCTGGTTTTTAGAATCTCTGTTGAGAAGTGAGGTGTAATTCTGGTAGGTCTGCCTTTATATGTTATTTTATCTTTTTCTCTTACATCTTTTAATATTCTTTCTTTATTCTGTACATTTGGTGTTTTAATTATTATGTGATGGGAAGATTTTTTTTTCTAGTCCAATGTATTCTATATACTTCTTGTGCATTATAGCCATCTTTTTCTTTAGGTTAGAGATGTTTTCTTCTAGAATTTTGGTGAAGACACTTTCTTTGAACTGGTAATCTTCTCCCTTCTGTATTCCTATTATTCTTAGGTTTGGTATTTCAGACAGTCCCAAATTTTCTGCATGTTTTGCATTAGAAACTTTTTAGATTTGGCATTTTCTTTGACCAATGTACCAATTTCTTCTATTGTATTGTTTACTCCTAAGATTCTCTCCTCTATGTCTTATTTTCTGCTGATGATGTTTGTGTCTGTAGTTCCTGTTCTCTTTCCTAGGTTTTCCATCTCTATGGTTGCCTCTGTTCTGATTTCTTTATTGCTTCTATTTCCATTTTAGGTATTGAACAACTTTATTCACTTCCTTCACCTTTTTGATTTTATTTTCCTGTATTTTTTAAGGGAGTCACTCCTTTCCTCTTTAAAGGCATCTATCATCTTCAACAGATGGAATTTAAGGTCATAGTCTTGCTCTTCAGGTGTGTATGAATATCCAGGGCTTGCTGTAGTAGGAGAACTGGATTCTGATGTTGCTATATTTCACTGGCTTTTGTGGACTGTGTTCTTGCACTTTCCCTTAGGCATCTGTTTATCTCTGGTATTGGCTGTTCTGGTAGTATCTGGGAGTAGCAGGCCTCTGAGACTATTTGTCCCAGGTGGCAGCAGACCTTCTCAAAGGCAGACAGAGCTGTAGCCTGGGAAGTGACATGCCCATGTGCAATTGCTGTTTCATATGACTTAAAGGATGATTTGTAGAGACATGTTCTCCATTTGTCAAATGCTTGAATTATTCAGATCAAAATGATGTGATATTTTACTCCATTCACTGAACCTTCATTCTGATACAAATTCTGTTTGTATAAAAATGAAGTGATCTGATGAATGACCTTGCCACATTTTGTTTATTCCTATTATATTTAACATATGGAAAAGAAAACAGAAAATAAAATATGCCAGTTCCTTCTTCATCATTAAAGAGGAGGAAGGGTCTAGGATCCTGCTATCATCTCAATGAAACTACAGTGAGTGAAGGGCTTCCCACTAGGTCCCAATCTTAAAAGTTTGTACTACTTTCCAATAGTGCTAAGCTACAGATTAATCTTTAATGTGTGAGCTTTTTAGAGACACCTGAACATCTAAGTCATAGTTTGGTCCCAAAATTTGTATGTGCTTCTTAAAATGCAAAATATTTTCAGTTAATTTCCAAAACTGTCTGTAGATTTATTCCAGTAGTGCTCAAAAGTCCAAGTATAAAGTCTTCACTGAGACTTAAAACAAACTCTTACCTGGGATATGCTGAAAGAAGTAAAAGGCAAAGTTCAGTACTTCCAAGATAAAATGATACCAGATGAAAAAATCTAATTCAAAAGCTTGTCACAAGAAAAGGGTAAAAATTAATTAAAAAGCAATATTTAAATCAACCAGGAAAAACAATAAACCATAATATCCCATGCTCAACACCCAGAAAATGCTACAACAAGAAGCAGATTTCTAAGAATTTGGATAGCCCTGTGTCTTAAGTGACTTATACTTGATGCCTGAACTTTTCCGCAGTGGGCATTCTGTATTCTTAGCATCTCCAAATTTTTTTCACTCACAGAACTTCAGGCACCATGCAGTCAGAGATGTTTGCTGGGAGGGTAATCTCATTGATGAGGACAGGAAGTAGAAATTGGTTAAGTAGGTCAGGTTCCCCAAAGCTGTAATTCTTAAGATGTCCTTTCTGGAAGCCAGGAATATTGGAAGACAGTTCTGATTTCTGTTTTCTTGTTATATATCCATCTAATTGAGTGCCTCAGCCTAGAGTCTACAGCTGAGGGTATGACAGAAATTCAGAGGAGGTACCTGGACATCTTATGGTTGGACCAACTGAGCTGATAAGTTCTTCTCAGTCTCCATACCTTGCTCTAGTTTCTATATGGATTTTTCAAAGGTGTTGAGTATTTTTGTCACTCTCCATTTTTCCTTGACTACCCTGCTTTTCCATCCCCACCATATTTAACCTTTTTTGCCTCATTATCACCCTTCCCCTATTATACTACCTGCATTTTATGTCCTTTCCATTGAAATCCTCCATCAAGACACCTTACTAGTTTCCTGACTTCTATGAGTACTCCAATTTAAATATTCATGTGTATGGTTTTAAAGCTAGTTTCCTTCACTATATATAACCATTTGATATTTGTCTTTCTGGGTATCAGTTACCCCATTCAGTAATTATTACCAGCTCTATCTATTTACCTGCAAATTTCATAATTTTCCTTTGCATCTGAAAAAAATTCCACAGCATATATTACATATTTACCTGTTGGTGAACATCTAGGCTGATCCATTTCCTAGCTCTTATGAATACAGTTTATACAAACATGAACGCATAAGTACCTCTGTAGTAGGATATGAATTCCTGAGGAGTGATATGGTTGAGTATATAATAGATTTGTTTCTAGTTTTTGTGGAAAGTTTACATTCAAATTCTGGGGGTTTGGAGCTACAGGAATGGGAAGGTGCTGTCTATGAGACACACATATATAGCTCAGTGCACAGACTCTCAGGTGGAAAGGACTTACGCTCACCTTCATTCTAATCTTGATATCAATCTGTTCTCAGAAATGACTAGAATTCAGATTTATTTTTAAAGAGGTTTCATTTTTTCTATGATGCTTGGTAATTTCACACAAGTAAAACAGCACATATAAAAAAACATTTTTATTGTATCATTGAAAATTGCTAAGTTTACAAAGAATCTAATTACCACCAATAAATAATTACCTGAATATATAACAGTGATAGAAATGATAGTGTGCTATGGAAATGTAAAAATATATATACATATCAAGACATAATGTTTTACAAAGATCTCCAATATAAAAAGTGAAGAAAATCAAGAAGAGGAAGATATGTGCTTTTTATATTTCTTTTACAAGAATAAGAGAATGCTGGTAATATAGCCCAGATATAGAGTGTTTGCCCAAGGCCCTAGGTCAAAACAAAAGAAGAAAATATATATTTGCATTCATATGTATTTCTATTAAAAATCTGTATATACAATAATAAGAATACAAAGGATTAGAGGATAAGAGAAAGTGGTGAAGTTTAAACTAATATTCAAGTAGTTGCTGATTACATCCTAAAATATTTCCAAACTATCATATATATGTGATAATATATTAATATTATTATATTAATATAATTTTTAGTTGCTGTGTCTGTTCATATGTGTGAGACAGCAAACAACTTGAAGGAGTTGGTTCTTTAGTTTTACCATGTGAGCCATATGTATTGAATTCAGGTTTTCAGACTTGCTGGCAAGTGCCTTTACCTGATGAGTTCTCCCTATAGACCACTAAAGTAATTATTAAATGCCTGCTATACTGTGCACCCTCTACATTAAATGCCATCATAGCTTTTCTCCCTGAAAAAAAATTAATTATTTAGGAATCAAGAGTTGAAATATAATTGCAAGTATAAAAGATGTATTTAGAAACACAAGTGTATAGGATAAAGGACAGGATTCAGAAATATGTATAGAAGAACAGCAAGTGTGCTTTAGATTCTAAGTCACACCACTATAAAAAGGAAACAGAAAGTAAAGATGGTGACAAACAGCCTTCTCTGAGTTGCAGATCAGAGAAAGTCTGAGCTAGCATAATGAGGAGTTGATGTTAGAAAGGAAGAATCTGCCCTTACAGTTTATACAGTGCTCATTGATAGGGAGCGGTTTAGTAACTGTGGTCCTACCTTGAGTGCTGCAAGCTCTCAAAGGAGCAGCAGCTAGAAGCTGGCAACCGTATAAACTTCTTATAGTAGGATCTCACATGAAATAGATCCTGAGCAGCAAGCCATGACTGTCATGGCACATATCCATTTCTATGTACATGTCAAATCCAGAATTCATAGGGTTATTCTCCTTAGAATAAAGTAAAACAACATCAACTATCACTGTAGTTTGGCATACTTCATCTTACGGTGTCCTTTCATAGTCACCAGTTGCTAGTGGTATATAGTCTCATTTCTCCCTTAATGGGACAAATATGTTCAAAATAAACATAGTTGTCAGACTAGCAACAGGAGATGAGGCAGGGAATCTTAAACAACATCAGTTAATATATAGAACAGGAACTCATGCATTTCTCTCCCCATGTGAGAGAAATGTTGGCTTTCACTGAGTGATGGGCCAACACTGTACTACTTGTCTATCACTTTCCTGGTTCTAAAGGCTCAGCAACAGTAGCCACTCATATGTCATCAGTTCTTTTATGTCCCTAAGCTTTTCCAACCAGGACTCTGAACTTAGAACAAGGCATTTTCTTTGGCTAAGGATTATGCCTTCAGATTTCTATTTCTGTATACATTACTGTTTTCTCCTTAGCCAAGTCAGTTATACACTGCAAAATATAATAGCTTCCTTGTAAGCTATTAAGGAAGGTCTTTAACTATAATAATCAACATTTACCAGAATATTAACTACTTTCTACTAAATGGGAAAACAAATTTGTGAAAAACAGCTAGTACTATTGTCTGTGTTTACTACTCCCACAAGTATTTTAAATCTCTGAATAATTACATTGGCAAGACAGTTTCCAAAAGTGAATTTTTTGACATCCAGACCATAAACACATGTCCATCTTGGCAGAGATTGCTCCAGTATCAAAATATTTCCATGTTATCTGTTTTCTCAAACCACATTAGATAAAATTATTATTATTACTATTATTATTATTAACATCTTGATGCAAACAATCATCATCATGATCATCAACATCATTACTGTTACTTACTATGAATAATATCATTTATTGATTCAGGTATTTTGAGAAGCATACATCATATTAACATTCAAAGCGTAAGATATTTATTAAAAGAAATATTTATAAAGTATAAAGATAGCAAATGAAGTCAGCACTTTCAAACAATGATAAAGATGCAGAACCTGTGGAAAGAAAATGAATAAAAGAATTCGACAGAAAGAGCCTCTAACTACTGGCCAATAACCATTCCCCAAAACTGACCATCCTTACAGGGCTGGAATGCACCAGCCACATTATTGAATGACCCAGGTAAGTAATTAACTAAAAGCTGCCTTTGGAGATCATGATCTCATCATGAATGCTGTGATGGATTCCATAGGTATATGAGCCACTCAACTATTTATCTTCCTACTTCATAATTCAGAAGCATGATGGTTACTGAGATGATTTTGTTGGCCTAAAGTCTACTCCATATTTTTTAATGGAATTTACCAAATTACTTTACTAATATATGTGTACATTTTCCAGGAAGCTTATAAGTTCTTCAGGATTTTGGAAACAGTTAAAACAGGAAGCAAGTTCTATTAAGAAATGACAAAGTATTAGACTAGAGTTAAATGGGCAATGTGCTTTAGGCACAGAATTTAATAAGGCACTTTTTCTCTTGTTTATAGAACTGCTCAGTATCTGGGATTATGTCAACATAATAACTGATTACATGTGCCAAGAGCACAAACCTCCACAAAAGATCAAAATGGGGGGAAACACCCCTGCTCTTCTGCTAGATTATTAGATACAACATTCAAGAGTCCAGTGTGCGTATGAAAAAGAAATGAAGAGTGAAATATATGAAGTACTTATAAATAAAACAGGTAACTAATTATATACTATCTCTCATCATTTCTCCTTAATTAAGAACAAAGATGAGAAAGACTTTAAATAGTGGTGACAGGGTAAATATGAGATCCCCAGAACTCTTCATTAATGGCTTGGACACCTGAAATAGTTTCTGCTAGAGAAGACTGAAGGCCTCACATATCCTGGAACTACACTGGGAGAGTCTGGGAATCCAGATTGCTGCATTCACCAAAGAGGAATCTCGGTCTGTTTCCCTAACTCTCACTTAAGCTCCTACTCCACAGTCCTACCACAAAATCTGTTCACCTCTGTTTTTTGAAGTATATAAGTAACTGCCACTAAGATCTGAGTATATATATCCTTGAAAACTAACTGTGTGGCCCTGTTACATAACCCTTAGTCCTGACAGTCTGAGAAATGACGTGTGCTAATAATCAAGTAAGTTAGATGGGCAAGTTGCATTTCTAGCCTCAGTGAAACCCATAAATAGATGAGGCAGGCCACAATAACTAGCTTTACAAACCCTACTAAGACCTTCATAATATCTGGAAACTGCTAAGTGGCACAATATCAAAAGGTAGGCATCTATCCATTGGTTCTTAAAATGTATCTATGTGCCACATTGGACATCAGTGGCTATTGTACCCAGGTCTATACATATTCATGTTCTTGTGCAAGCTTCAGGATACTGACAGAAACTTTGACCCTACTAAGGGTCACAGTATAAAATGTATACCTCAAAAGAAACGGTCTTATTCCAGCAATGTCCACATAATCAGATGACTACTTACTTTAACTGCTAGACTAAATAGAAGTCAACAATATGGGTCCATCAGAAAACTCAAAACTCTAACAATCCAGAAAATAAATGGAACAATAAGGCTCGCAAAACCTGATGACAAGTATGCTAAGCTCAGAGCTTCTAACGGGTTTAACACTTCTAAAATAATAACAAGGGTTAAAAGAATCACAGGAAAGAAAAATTAGCTTCTCCAATGGAGTCTCACTGGATGTATTAATCAAACTTAAGGACAGGCCCCATATCCAGCAGTACATGCATAACAAGAAAATGACATCAATGATATTTTTGTAGAAATTTGTTTTCATATTTTGTAGATTTCAGAACTTTTATTCTATTGGTTTATTCACGTATATTGTATTTTCCAATTTTGTGCCTTTATGTGTTTTGTTTGCAGGTATGTCTTGTTTTTTCTTCATCTTAGAATTCTGCTTTGTTTGGGGTTTTTATTTACCTGTTTGTTTCATAAGGGGAGGGAAAAATGGTGTAGAGTTGGGTGAATGAGAAGTTAGGGAGGATTTGGCAGGCATTTGGGAAGAGAAAACCGTGATCATAATATGTAAAAAAATAATGATTTTCAATTAATTTTTAAAAATCACACAAAAGAGTAAGAGCAAAGCAATAGATAAGCTCCTACAGTAATTCTCTCTCCCTGTTTGCCCACCAACTCCAACATGCATCACAGCACTCTCTGCTATCACTGAGGAAATTAGTTGAGGAACCAGACCTTCTTTCAGTACAAATAAAATGAAAAGAAATACACTGAAGTAGGAAGGACAGAATTATTTATGCTATCTGTGGTGTTTTGAATATTCTTGACCCATGGGAAGTGGCACTATTAGGAGATATGGCCTTGTTAGAAGAAATATGTCACCAATGCTCAGGCTCTGCCCAGGTGCAGAAGAGGCCTCTTGCTGGATGCCTGCAGATGCCAGTCTCTCCTGGATGCCTTTGGCTCAAGATGGAGAACTCTCAGCTCTTTCTCCAGCACCATGTCTACCTGCATACTGACATGTTTTCTGCTATGATGATAATAAACTAAACTTCTGACACTGTATGCCAGCCCCAATTAAAATATTGTAAAAGTTGCCTTGGTCATAGTGTCCCTTCATAGCAGTGGAAACCCTAACTAAGACAGAAGTCGATACCAGGGACTGGGGTATTGCTCTGATAGTCCTGACCAAGCTTTTGTTTCAAAGAATGTGGATTTGAGGACTACAGATTTGGGAAGCAGTGAAATGCTTTAAGTGGGGAATTAATAGACCATCCTAGTAGGAATATGAAAGATATTGGTGCTGTGCAGGACTTAAATTGTGCAGCCCTTGGCCAAGGGGTTTCAGAGGGGAAGAATTTTAGTATGTTGCCTGGAAATTGTCCTTATGATGTTTTGGTGAAGAATGTGGCTGCTTTTTGCCCTTTCCTGAGGCTAAAGAGATTTCTGTTAATTGCATTGACAAAGGAAGTCTCAGAAAAGCCCAGCATACACTGTCCTCTGGTTTAGTCTCATGAAGAGCATTTTGATCAAGGGTAGCAAGCTTAGAAAGGAAAAATGCAAAATGTGTGGTTCAAGTAATAAAAGGACACCAGCAAGTGTGATGGAGTTAAATCCTGTGCTCAAGGACATTAAATGGAATTAAGGGAGGGAGTGACAAGATCCCAACCAGCTAAGCTTATGCAGTTAAACAAGGACTATGTTAGCTGTTGTTACCTGGTTATTGTTTTCATTTGGATTTTTGTTCTAAAGGAACTATAATCCAGAAATGGAGGGCACACCTGTGATCCAGATCTTGAGGCTTGAAGACACAGGCTTTTGATATGGATCTTGACATGAGATGATATACATTTTGATCTGGCCATGAAAAACTTAGGTCCAGGCATTGTGGTACATGCCTTTAATCTCAGGAGACAAAAGCAAGCAGATCTCTGAGTTCAAGACCAGCCTGGTCCAGAGCAGGTTCCAGGAAGGAAATCTTAGGTCCAAGTGTGGTGGGACATGCCTTTAATCCCAGCATTCAGGAGACAGAGACATGCTGATGTCTGAGTTCAAGGTCACTCTACAGAACAAATTCCAGGACAGCCAAACTTAGGCAATGAAGAAATTGGAAAATAGAAAGCTAGTGATGATGTAATAGAATAGGGAGGGGGAGCATGTTCCAGACCCAGTAAGCAGCAGAACTTGGCAGCTTTGGCCATGTATCTGGCTTTAGAGTCGCAAGTAGAAAGGGTTACTGAAACAATTGATGCTCATTAGCTAGAGCTAAAAAGTTAGCTGTGCTTAAGAAGACACCAGCATCACTGAGGTAAAATCTTCTGGAAAGTGTTCTCTGAGAGTGAAACTGAGGACCCAGCTATACCACTCCTGGGCATATACCCAGAAGATGCTCCAACATATAATAAGGACACATGCTCCACTATGTTCATAGCAGCCATATTTAAAATAGCCAGAAGCTAGAAATAACCCAGATGTCCCTCAACAGAGGAATGGATACAGAAAATGTGGTACATTTACACAATGGAGTACTACTCAGCTATCAAAAACAATGACTTCATGACATTCTTAGGCAAATGGATGGAACTTGAAAATATCTTCCTGAGTGAGGTAACTTGGTCACAAAAGAACACACACGTTATGTACTCACTGATAAGTAGATATTAGCCCAAAAGTTCGGAATACCCAAGATTCGATTCACAGACCATATGAAGTCTAAGAAGAAGGAAAACCAAAATGTGGATGCTTCAGTGTTTCTTAGAAGTGTGAATAAAATACTCACAAGAGAAAATATTGAGACAAAGTATGGAGCAGAGACTCAAGGAAAGGCCATCCAGAGACTGCCTCACCTGGGGATACATTCCATAAACAAACCTGGATGTTCTTCTGGATGCTAGGAAGTGCTTGCTGATAGAAGAATGATAAGCTGTCTCATGAGAGGCTCAGGCAGAGCCTAACAAATACATTAGTGGATGCTCTAAGACAACCATTGGACTGAGAGTGGGGTCCCAGATGGAAGAGTTGGAGAAGGGACTGAAGTAGTTAAGGGAGTTTGTAGCCCCATGGAGGGAGCAGCAGTGTCAATTGGCCAGACCCCTCAGAGCTCCTGGAGACTGGACCACCAACCAAAGAATACACATGGAGGGACCCATGGTGCTGGTCACAAATGTGGCAGAAGAGGGCCTTGTTGGCTATCAGTGGGAGGAGAGGCCCTTGGTCCTTAAGGTGTTTGATGCCCCAGTGTAAGGGACTGCTAGAGAGGGAAGATGGGAGTGGTGGGGGGGAGCACCCTCATAGAGGCAAAGGGAGGGGAGATGGGATAGGGGATTTGCAAAGGGGAGACCTAGAAAGGAGAAAACATTTGAAATGTAAATAATGTAAATATCCAAAAAAAAATGTTTAAAAAAGAAGAAGAGCTGTGTTCCAGAAATAATCAAGATTGTACCTCATGTTACAGCTGGACTTAGTAATGTATAAGAATCAGCCATGTGGTACTGGTTTTGAAGGCATGAAAGGGTCATGACAGCAGCTGAGACTTGCACTGTGAGAGGCCAGGGAAAGTCATTGGTGAAGGTGCAGCCTCAGTTGCAGTTGATGGCCCAGGACTGAAAGGGTCATGCAAAGAAGTTGAGGCTTGGCACCATGAAGGGAACCTATAAGAGGCTATTGGTGAAGCCTAGTTGCAGCAGAAGACCCCAGCATATTGGAGATGCCAGTACCGTGGGATGACCACCCAAACCAGCAGCAGCAATGAAGTAGAGTCAACCAGACCCTGGAGTGCTATAGAGGCCAGAGCTAGATGCCAAGAACCAGCCTCAGCTTAGAAAGGATCCTGAGAGACAGGGTGTTTGAGAACAGTGAAACAAATCATGAGTTACAAACTGGAATGCTATGTTCTGCTCAAGACAGCTATCCAAACTGCTTGATCTCTCTCTCTTTCTCTCCCTGTCACTCCCTCACTTTTGTGTGTGTGTGTGTGTGTGTGTGTGTGTGTGTGTGTGTGTGTGTGT
>JADRCH010007664.1:3593925-3630523 GCA_019843965.1 Rhynchomys soricoides | reverse complement strand
TGTGTGTGTGTGTGTGTGTGTGTGTGTGTGTGTGTGTGTGTGTGTGTAGGCATGTGTGTTCTACTTTGCTTGAGACAGTTTTCTCTTGCTAGTCTAAAAACTCTCTGGGTAGCTCAGCTTTTGTGAAGACCAAAAACAAAAAACAAACCAAAACCAAACCAAACAAACAAAAAAACAATCTTTTATTTTACATAGCAATTCAGACATTATTCTAGGTTAGCTTTTGATTATCCCTAGAACCCAGTCCTTTGGTTCCAGAGAGAAAGCAAGCATAAATTTTTAACATATCAAAAGAATTCATAGGGCTTGACCTTGCTCTGTCCCAGGCCAATCCCAACTCAGGAATCTGCCTGCCCTAGTAAGCATAAACAAAAAAACTTAGCTGGGTGGGAATCTCCTATGATCATAACTCACTAAATCTCTTTATATTCTTCCTTATAACCTTTCTGACAAGATGGTTCATAGTGCAGCTGCCTCTCTTCCTTTAGATCTATAAAGCTCCTTATACAATTAACATAGCATCCTTATATTTTACATAGTTGAAAAATTATATATTTTTGAACTCCTGTGTTTAGAGTTCTATTCCACAGCCTTAAGGGCTGTCCTGTAGGTCCTAGCATTTACCATTTTGCTAAAGACAGACATAGCTTCTACTCCTGGACTTGAGCTGTTTTAATTAACATGGAGTCATTAACATTAACAGGGAGGACATTCCTCATAGGAACATGAATATGTGTACATTACTATACAAACAAGCCTTATGTCCTCAGTAGCCATTGACACTTGTGGAGGCCCATGCCTGCTAGCCCTGTTCCAGGGACAGGAACCATGTCTTTTCACCCCTACCAAGCCCATACTAGACTTAGCAGGTAGAGATGTGACTCAGACCTTTGGAGGAATCCAGGAGATCATGTGTGTATCTATGAAGTTGAAGTTTTCTTGGATACCCTAAGATGTTCAAGATGCCAGAGCCATAGGATACCTGCTGGGGAAAGCTGCTAACAGGAAGTAGAACCATCCCAAGAGAAAGAAGTTTGTTATAGTCAACAAAGCAGAAAGAAGTTGGATATTTGAAGACTGTTTTGACATCAAGCATGGAGATGCAGAATTTGAAGTTTGATCAGCTGGTTTTCTGTCTTGCTTTGGGGATTACAGTTAAGTGACTGGATGAATCTCAGAAAAGACTTTGAACGTTGGACTTTTAACATTGTTGAGACTACTATAGACTATGGGGACCATTGAAGTTGAGCTAAATGTATTTTAAATAATGCTATGGCTAGGCATGGCCCCCATAGACTCATGTGTTTGAACAAGCCTATAGGGACCAGGGAGTGGAATGTGGTGATTTGAATATGCTTGGCCCATGGTAAATGGCACTATTAGATGACTTGTCCTCCTTAGAGGAAGTGTGTCACTGTGTAGGCAGGCTTTGAGGGTCTTATGCTCAGGCTCCAGTGTGGAAGAGGCCTCCATCTGGCTGCCTACAGATAGATGCCAGTCTCTTCTGGTTGCCTTTGAATCAAGATGCAGGACTTTCAGCTCCTTCTCTAGCTCCATGTCTGCCTGCATACTACCATACTTCCTGCTACGATGACAATGGACTTAAACCTCTGACATGGTAAACCAGTCCCAATTAAATGTTTAAATATACATAGGAGGACCCATGGTGCTGACCACCTATGTGGCAGAGGAGGGTCTTATTAGACATGAAGGGGAGCAGAGGCCCTTGGGCCTGAGGGTGTTAGATCCCCCAGTATAGGAGAATGCCAAGGAGGGAAGATGAGGGTGGGTGGGTGGGTAGATGGTGGAATACCCTCACAGAGGCAGGGGAGGGGGAGGGAATAAGGAGGTTCCAAAGGGGAGATCTGGAAAGGGGGAAATATTTGAAATATAAATAAAGTATCAAAAAAAAAAAAAGAGTTGCTTTGATTGTGGTGTCTCTTCATAGCAATGAAACCGTAAGACATCATCCTTTCCCCAACTTTAAATAACCAAGCTGGCATAAGAGATGCTTCCACTTAAGATAGAAAATAAATTAATTCTAGGGCTTATAATTAAAATCCTGTCTGGATTAACTAATTATAATTAATCTTATAATTAAAATGGGGTCTGGCACAGTGAAATCCACATAATAGTATTATGTGTACCATATACTAGCTATGGAGCTGCACGATTGACTAGTAAATCTTGCTTGAAGTTGGTTTTCCTTTTGTCTGGTCTTTTCATGCTGTTTTTCTAGTCCTTCCTTTTGGGATAAGACATTGACATTACAAACTTGTAACTTGTGTTTTTAGTTTCACGGGCACTCACAGGTAAGAAATTGATTTAAATCTCAATGAAGACTTTACATTTTGTGCTTTTGACAGTATTGAATCTATCAGAGAGCATGGAAACTCTTGACGTCGTACTGGATTATATTTTATATTATGAGATGATCATGAGACTCTAGGTCCAGTAGTAGAATTTTATGGTTTGGACATAAAATATTCCTATGAACTCATGGGAACATTTGTTCTCCAGCTAATGGTACTATTTTAACCTTTAGGACATGGAGCTCAACAGGCAAGCAGACCATTAGAGATTGTATTTTGAGGATTATTAGACCTTTTGGCTTGCATCTAATTCTCAGATTCCTGATAGGCCATAATGTGAGAAACAAAAGTCAGGTTTTCATCGCCATTAACAGAGTTGTTCTTGTTACCATACCTTCCAAGATATGGTGTACTATTCTTCTGAAGCTCTGGCCAGAATAAATATTTCTTCACATAAGTCATTACTTCCAAGTAATTTTGTTACAACAATGAGTGAAGTACCTAGTGTATCCATAATGCTTACCACCAGGACAATGCCTAGAAGCTAGGTCTTTGAACCTCTCCCATGCCTCCCCTCCTGCTGTCATGTCTACCATGTCATAGAAAAAGATGCTCTAGAACTATAGGTTAGGATTAACTCTTTCTTCATAAATTGTTTCTTGTAAGGTATATATGGTCTTGGCAATGAGAAATGTAATAAATACAAAAAACTTGAGAATACAGCAGGTGTGCATAAATAGCTTATTGAAATAACAAAAATTCTCAAATTATTATTAGTAACTCCTCCATTGGCTTGTGTTTTGGATCTTTCTAGCTGGTGGTAGCATTTAGGTAAATTCTGCAAATTTTAGAAATTAGGTTTTAGCTAGAAGAAGAACAGAAGTTGAAATCAGTTCTTAAAGTTATACTTTCCCTGGACCCAACCTGCATTCTCTTTTTATATGCTTTCTAGCCTCTAAAATATGAAACTCATTGATCTACTCTGCCCTACCTGCCATGGTAGACTGTGGTATATAGAAACAGTAGAGTTTTATTCAATGATAAAGAAGAATTAAATTATAACATTTGTAGAAAAAATACATGCAATGAAAGATCATCACATATGTGAAATAGCTCAGAATCAAAAAAGACAAATATTACACATACTCTCTAATTTTTGTATCCTAGATTTTATATAGATACATAAAATCATTTTTTGTGTTGATGAGCTTAAAGTGAGATTATTTTAAGGAAGAAAGGATGCTATCATAAGGTGAAAGAGGGGACACAGAGACAGTTTGGGAGTGAATATGGTCAAATATACTTACATAAAATGTCTTTATGAAACTCATTACTATACACAATGAATATACACTAATCAATGCATAAAATTTTAAATGAAATACAATAAATAGCTAGTCTACCTCCAAATTATAATTAATTGTTCTCTTCTCCTTTGCAATATTTTCCCTTTATCCATAAATGTATGAATATAAAAACAGATAGAAAATGGGTTAACAACCTTGACATTAAAGTACACATAATTTTGAATTCCTTAAACTATAACATATAATAATTATTTTCCAATGACAAGAAAGAAAGAAATGTAGAGAGTAAAAATTGGGCTTGTGGGTCTAAAATGATGGATTAATAGCTATGAGTGCTTGCTGATCTTACATAGCACCAAAGTTCAGCTTCAGGCACCCACAGTGAATGACTGCACACAACCACTTGTAGGTCCAGTACTAAAGGATCCAACAATGTTTTTGCAGGTTCCGGTATCAGCTGTACTCAAGCGTGCATACCCTCACACAGACATACAGGTAATTTTTTACATACTTTTTTTTAATCTCTGAAAAATATATCCTCATGAGATTTATGACAGGGCCATAGGCTGTACACAGACATTGGACTACAGGATATTATTGTTACGTTATGGAAAATATTTTATTTATATTTTGTTCATACTAGATTTAAACATAATAGAATAATTTGGTGGAGGAAATTTGAAGAGGCCATAGAGGTTGTTGACTGATTTCTCAGTGGAATCAGCAATATAAACAAATCAGAATTTTTAAAAATGTGCAATATGTCAGAAAAGGAGTATGTTGTATAGTTGTCAAAGAAATTAGCAGTAGTAGATGAGGTCAATGGCTTTGCACTTAGAGATATCTCTTTAATGCAACAGACTTTTCACCTACCTGAGGGGTCTGGATGTAAAATTTTAAAGACTTTACCCTAAGAGAAGAGAGCTTCTAGGATACTTTGCTCAGATAGAGCCACTAAGGGAAGTATTTGCCATGGTTCGAAGACTCAAGCATATAGAGAACCAAAATAAAGGTCAAAGAAAGTCAAACCTATGTTAGCTTGGATTCTCCAGACAGAGATAATAGGAGGTATTGGAGGAAGAAGGGGGAAACAAAGGAAAAAGAGATTCAGTTGATGAATTGGCTAACGCAATTGCAGAGACTGAGTAGTAGTAGGAATAGTGCCATAATGTAAGTTGAAAATCAGTGCTATAGTGCAACCTGAATCTGAAGGCCAGAAAACTTTCTCCAGTTTTTTATTACTTCATTTTTTATTGACATAATCAAAACCAGAGGGTCAGTACTTTATAAAGCAGAGATTTGACACATTATTCTAATGTATATATGGTTGTGGAAAAAGGAGCCACCAAGAAGTATGGCACTAATGTTCTGCAATGTCATCACAATAACAGAGGGGTTTGAGTAAAATATATGATGAGCAAAATACTGAAGCTATTTCTGAGTCATTTTTCCTCTTTCGTAATAATCGTTTTCTCAGAAAAACTAGATTACTCCGAAAGATACAAAATAATCTTTTCTGAGAAGAATGCACCTATAATTTGTCTCCTTGTAGGTCTTACCTATTAAATTTTCCACCACCTCCAATGCTGTCACACAAATGATGAATACTTTGAGCAATTAGACTTCAGGAAGACTACACATTTAAACTGTAGCAGCTAGTTAACAATGTGATCTATGCTAAGTTCCAGAGACCTCCAAAACCATACTTTTCCTATGTATGTAATTTAAATTTTCTTTTTTCCAAAAATTTATTTACTTTTATTCTCTTTTCATCCTGGTCACAACCCCCATCCCTCTTCTTTTCCCAGTCCTACACTTACAAATCCCTCCTCCAATTGCTCTCTACCCTTCTCCTCAGAGAAGGGACCCCCCAACTAAGTACCACCCCACTCTGGAACTTCTAGTCCCGGCAGGACTAGGAACTTCCTTTACCACTGAGGCAAGACAAGGGAGTCTAGTTAGGAAAGAGGGATTTATTGGTAGGGAACAGAGACCAAGACAGCCCCTGTTCCACTTGTTAGGGTACCCCCACGAAGACCAAGGTGCACATTTGCTAAAAATGTATATGAGGCCTAGATCCAGCTCCTGCATGCTCTTTGATTGGTGTCCCAGTCTCTGTGAGCCTCCATGAGTCCAGGTTAATTGATTCTGTAGGTCTTCTTGTAGTGTCCTTGACTCTCTGGCTTGCTCAATTCTATCCCCTATTCTTCCACAAGATTTCTAAAGTTCCACCTGATGTTTGGTTGTAGGTCTCTGTATCTGCCTTTATCTGCAGCTGAATGAAGCCTTTCAGGAGATAGTTATGCTATGTTCCTGCCTGCAAGCATTGCAGAATATCATTAATAGTGTCAGGGCTGTCTCTCTCACATGGGGTGGGTCTCAATTGGCATAGTCATTGGTTGGCTATTACCTCAGTCTCTGTTCCATCTTTATCCCTTCACATCTTGTAAGCAAGACAAATTTTGGGATTGAAGGTTTTGTCAGTGGATTGATGTCCCCCTCCCTCCTCTGGAAGTCCTATCTGGCTACAGGATGTAGCCACTTCAGTCTCTACATCCTCCTCTGGTACAAATCTCAGCTAGTGTCACCACCATAGAATCCTGATATCCTCTCCTGTTCCAGGCCTCCAGCTAGTAGTCCCAGAGATGCCCCCACAGAGCCAATTTCTATTCTTATTCTCAACCCTCTTTAGCACCCTATCTCCCCACATATGATCACCATGCCCTTTTTCATCTCCCCCCTCTGCTACCCAATTCCCTTTCTTCATTAACCTCCTGGGACCCTTTAGTTTCCGCTTCTGAGTGAAATCCAAGCATTTTCCCTTGGGACCTTCTTATTACCCCGTTTATGTGGGTCTGTGGATTATAGCATACTTATCCTGAACTTTACAGCTTATGCCCACTTATAAGTGAGTACATACAATACATATCTTTCTGGCTCTGGGTTATCTCACTTGTGTTAATATTCTCAAGTTCCATCCAATTGCCTGCAAAATTCATGATGTATTTGTTCTTAATAGCTGAACAGAATTCCATTGCATAGATGTACCACATTTTCTTTACCTATTTGTCAGTTGAGGGACATCTAGATTGTTTCTAGTTTCTAGCTATTATGAATAAAGCTGCTATGAACATAGTTGAACAAGTGTCCCTGTGATATAGTCTTGAAGTAGAACTATTCCCTTGTTTCTGAGAAACCACCAAATTGATTCCCAAAGTTGTTATAAATGGTTGTACTCCCCCCAGCCATGGAGGAGTGCTCCCTTAGCTTGATATCCTCATCAGCACATGCTGTAACATGAGGCTTTGATCTTAGCCATTAAGATGGGTATAAGATGGAATCTCAGGGTAATTTTGATATGCATTTCCCTGATAAGGAAGGACATTGAACATTTCTTTAAATGCTTCTCCACCATTTGCCATTCAAGATTCCTCTATTGAGAGTTCTCTGTTTAGTTCTATATCACATTTTTAATTGTGTTATTTGCTTTGCTGGAGTCTAACTTCTTGAATTCTTTATATATTTTGGACATTTGTCCTCTGTCGGATGTAGGTTGGTAAAGATCGTTACCCAATCTGTAGGTTGCCATTTTGTTTTATTGACAGTATCCTTTGCCATCCAGAAGCTTTATAGTTGCAGAAGGTCCCATTTACCAATTGTTGATAATAAAGTTTGAGCTATTGGTGTTCTGTCCAGGAAGTTGTCTCAGTACCAATGCATTCAAGGCTATTCCCCACTTTTTCTTCCATTAGATTTTATGTTGAGGTCTTTGATATACTTGGAGTTGAGTTTTGTGCAAGGTGATAGACATGAATCTATTTGCATTTTTTACATGCAGATGCATAGTTAGACCAGCACCAAATGTTGAAGATGCTTTCTTTTTCAATTGTATGGTTTTGCCTTGTTTGTCAAAAATCAAGCGTTCATAGGTGTGTGGATTTATCTCAAGGTCTTCAATTCAAATTCCATTGATCACCTGTCTGTTTCTATACCAATACCATGAAGTTTCTATTACTATTGCTCTGTAGTATGGCTTGAGACCAGAGATGGTGATACCTCCAGAATGTCTTTTATGTGAAGCTTTGTTTTATTTATCCTGGTTTTTTTTGGTATTCCATATAACTTTGATTATTGCTTTTTTAAGGTCTGTAATGAATTATGTTGGAATCTTGATAGGAATTGAATTGAATCTGTAGATTGCTTTTGGTACAATGGTGCTTTTCACCATGGATCCCACAGATCCATGACCATGGGAGATCTTTCCATCTTCTAATATCATCTCAATTTGTTTCTTCAGAGACTTGAAGTTCTTGTCATACAGGTCTTTCACTTGTTTGGTTAGAGTTACACCCAGAAATTTTATATTGTTCATGGCTATTGTAAAGGGTATTGTTTCCCTTATTTCTTTCTTAGCCTGTTTATAGTTTATATAAGTGAAAACTACCATTTTTTTTAGTTAATTTTTTATACAGCCACATTGCTAAAGGTGGTCATCAGCTGTGGGAGTTCTCTGGTAGAAATTTTGGGGTGGCTTATGTATACTATTATATCATCTGTGAATAGCAATACCTTGACTTCTACCTTTCCAATTTGCATCCCCTTGATCTCTTTTAGTTGTCTTATTGCTCAAGTTAGAACTTGAAGTACTGTACTGAAGAGATAAAGAGTAGACAGGCTTGCCTTGTTCCTGGTTTTAGCATAATTGCTTTACATTTATCTCCATTTAATTTTTTATTGGCTGTTAGCTTGCTGCATATTGTATTTATTGTGTTTAAGTATGTGCCTTGTATTTCTGATCTCTCCATAACTTTTTTTTTAGCTTCACTATATTTATTTAATAGAATGAGCTACATTGTAATTCAAAAGAGATAGGTTAAATTATTGCCCATTGTTGAAACGTCAGTTAAATTTTAGGTGGTTTTACTGGGAAAAGTGACAGGAAAGTTATAGTTTTTAAATGGCTATGTATTTGGGTTTACAGGAGAACTTAATTGTGGTTAAGTCCATTTTGGGTCACCTAAATGATGAGAAGTCATGAACCTGGTAGCTCCCTTTAAAAATTAGGATAAATATTTCCTGGGACTTTGACATTCTGTAGAGGTTTTCTAGGCTAATCTCTCATCCTACAGCATGGATTATTGTGGGATGCTAACACGAAAACACTTTTCCTTTCTAGGCTGTCGTGTCTCTTGGGAGCTTTACAGCTTTTCCCATTACAGTTTTGGTGTTGGGGTGGTCTCACTAGATAGGGTAGAGTTGTTTATTTGAGCATATATATAATATATAATATATATTATTATAATAAATATATAAGCATATTTTAAAAACATACCAGGCAGATACTACTATTGAATTGACCTTGTTTAAAATTAAAATGCAAATTAAAGTACCCAACTGGGGAACCAGGTATTCAAATTATGAGCTTATGGGGGACATTTTGTATTAAGCCTTAATATCAGAAATGAGGACTCAGGAGAAAGCCATCTATGCAGTATCATGTCATAATCATTTTGCTTTCTATCTCTTTTTGGAATGATAAAACCTCTCTCAAATACCCTTCAGTGATTTTCTTTCTTCTTTCATTGGTACATATTGAACAACCTTGCCTTTCCTAATCCTTCCATGTAACAGTCACTCCTGGGTTGGATCTGGGAGCTGGACTGGGGTAGAATAGTTAAACATGATGGGTATTTTGTTGGAAAGCTCATAGTCACAAACCCTAACTAATAGTTTGTGTAATACTAGCTATATTTCTTAAGCATTTTCCATGTGTCAGGCTGCATTGTAAGTTCCTTGTTAGAGTAATTTTATTTAGTCTTTTCCATACTATACTAAGGTAGGTACGGAAACAGGCAAGTAGAAGTGAATTTGGCTAGCTTTGAACCACAGATCTGGGATTCTAACACTGAGTTTGTTTACATCCCTAAAATGCAGCACATAGAAAATAGCAAGTGTGCTAAATTGGTACGTAAAAAGCTCACTTATATGAAACTCTTGTTACTTTATAGTATACAAGAATGGTTGCCCTTTTCACTGATTATATGACATGCTATGCTATAAGGCTATGTTTTATTGTATTACTGGGTTATTGCGTTCTTGTATTTTGACTTCATGAGTATTGCTCATGCTGGTAGCATGGACTGAGATCTGTGATCACTTGTTTTCTCTGAAGTCACTTGAAGTGCATTAAATACTGTGATAATTGTGTAACTAATGTGATAGTATGTTCAAGGTAAGGTTTGTCCCAGCCTTTTAATTTATTGTGTCCTTACCTATCCTCTTTTTAGAAGTTTTAATAAATGAATGCTTCATTTTTCTAAATCTCTTTTTCTTTTCTTTCTTTTATAACAAAAGAAATTAAAGACTTCCTAGAATTTAATGAAAATGAAAGTACAACATACCCAAACCTATGGGACACAATGAAAACAGTGTTAAGAGGAAAACTCATAGCTCTGAATGCCTCCAAAAAGAAAATGGAGAGAGCATATAGATTAACAACACACCTGAAAGATCCAGAACAAAAAGAAGCTAATATACCTAAGAGACACAACAATAAAAGAAAACTTCAGACCAATTTCCTTTATGAATATTGATGCAAAAATACTCAATAAAAATACTTGCAAACTGAATCCAAGAACACATCAAAACAATCATTCACCATGATCAAGTAGGCTTCATCCCAGGGATGCAGGGATGGTTCAACAAAATCTCCATAACTTTTAACATGACAGGGTGTTGGATTTTGTCAAAGGCTTTTTAAGCATCTAATGAGATAATGTTTTTTTCCCATTAATTTGTTTATATGTGGGATTACATTGATCAATTTTTGAATGTTGAACCACCCCTAAATTTGATTTGTGATTTTTTTGATTTTGAATTTGGTTTGTGAGTATTTTATTGAGTGTTTTTGCATCAATGTACATAAGGGAAATTGGTCTGAAATTCTCTTTCTTTAGAGTCTTTGTATGCTTTAGGTATCAGGGTGACTGTGGCATCATAGAATAAATTTAGCAGTGTTCTTTCTGTTTCTATTTTATAGAGTAGTTTGAATATTGGATTAGCTCTTCTTTGAAAGTCTGGTAAAATTGTTCACTAAGATCATTTGACCCTGGACTTTTTTTTTTTGGTTGGGAGACTTTTTTGTTCATTATTTTATTTATTTATATTCCAATTGTTGCCCATACTCTCGATCCCAGTTCTTGCCCATTCCTTCTTCCATTTGCCTCTGAGAAGATGCCCCTTGGCTATGCACCCACCATAGGGCATCACATCTCTACAAGATTGGGTGCATCCTCTCCCACTGAGGCCAGACAAGGCCCTCTGCCACATAAGTGCTGGGAGCCATGGAGCAGCCCATGTATGCTCTTTGTTTGGAGGTTCATCCTCTGGGAACTCCCAGGGATTCAGGTTAGTTGACATTGTTGGTCGTCCTATGGGGTCGCCATCCCCTTCAGTTCCTTCAATCCTTCCCTTAACTATTCCATAGGGGTCCCCAACCTCAGTCCAATGTTTAGCTGTGAGTATCTTCATCTGTTTCAGTCAGCTGCTGGTAGAGCCTCTCAGAGGGCTGCCATGTTAGTCTCTGTCTGCAAGTACAACATAGAATCAATAATAGTTTCAGGGTTTGGTTCCCACCCATGGAATGGATCCCAAGTTGGGACTGTCACTGGTAGGCCATTCCTTCAGGATCTGCTCCATTTTTGTCCCTGCATTTCTTTTAGGTAGGAACAATTTTGGGCCAAAAATTTTAAAGATGGGCTGGTGTGGTAGTTTGAATATGCTTGGCTCAGGGAATGGCACTATTAAGAGGTATGTGGCTATGTTGGAGTAGGTGTGACCTTGTTGGAGGAAATACATTATTGTTGGGGTAGACAATGAGGCCCTCCTCCTAACCATGTTGGAGCCAGTCTTCTCCTAGAGGCCTTCAGATGACCATGTAGAACTCTCAGCTCCTCCTGCACCATGCCTGCCTGGACATTGCCATGCTCCTGCCTTGAAAATAATGGAATGAACCTCTGAACCTGTAAGACAGACCCAATTAAATAGTGTCTTTTTAAGGATTGCCATGGTCATGGTGCCTGTTTATAGCAGTAAAACCCTAACTAAGACAGTTGGTATCCCCATCTCTCTACTGGGAGCCCTATCTAACTACTGGAGGTAGTCTCTTCAGGTTCCATATCCCTCCTGTTGGGCATTTCTCGGCTAAGGTTATCCACATTGAGTCCTGGGAGCCTCCCCCATCCCAGGTCTTTGGGACTTTCTAGATATTCCCCCGCACATACAGCTGCATATTTCCATTCATTCTCCTGGCCCTCTGGGCTTTTCTCCTGTCTCCTCTCCCATACCACCTATCCCTTCCCCCCTTTTCCCTTCCCCCTCCCCTCTCCCACCTAGTTCTCTCCCTCCCATGATTTCATTTTTAAATGATTTTTTATGAAGTGAAAAGCATTTAGAAGAGTCATATCAAGAAGATGGTAGAATGGGGTATTCCAACTGATATGCACTTATAGAAACAATACAATGGAAACCATATATAGCATAAATGCAAGAACTTTGGGATCTGTGACGGTTTGAATGAAATGCATCCTCTACAGGCTCATATATTTGAATACGTGGTTTCTAGATGGTGGCCATATTTGAGGATGTTGTAGAATATTTAGAGTATGGAGACTTGATAGAAGTATATCACAGGGGTGGCATAACTTAGCAGTCTGTAGTTTTATCCTACTTTTAGTTCAGTGTCTTATTTTCCTGTATGAGATTAGAAGCTTCCTGCTCCAGCTGTCTGCTGTCATGCCTTCTTGACCATTTGGACTTCACTTTTGAACCTATAGGCCACAACAAACTTGTCCACCTATAAGTTGATTTTGTTCATGATATTTTATCACAGCAACAGAAAAGTAACTGATAGAGGATCCAAGTAAAAGTTTGTAAAGTACAAGTGAACATGCAGGCTAACAAGCTCTTTCTTTAGAATACAGGCTTGTGTCCAGATAGCTGAAATGTTAAGTATTGTTAAGACAACCCTATAACCAGAAATAGCCTTGTCTACTCATGGAATAAAACTCTGTTTGGGCTTGTTCATGACCTCAGCACTATTTGCCAAAAGACCCAAGACATATCATTTCTATTCATACCTCATGTAACAGGCCTTCTCTACTTAGTGCCAAGTTAAGATATAAAATTAACATATGACCCTGCTCCAGTCCCTATCAGAGATGTCACAAGAGTATCCCTACTCTCTCAGATATAAAAGAAGCTGCTTTAGTGCAGACCTCAGAATAGGAACCATATCTTATGAGGAATTTAAGAATACCAGTAAGTAACTTATAGAATACAATTTCAAAAAGACAAATCATATGATAAAAATAACCAATACACTTCAATAGACATTTTTTCTAAAAAAGAAATAGTGAACACATAGATAAAAAGTTGTTCAGCATCACTACTAATCACAAAAATATAAATAAAAAATGCTGAGATCTGTTAACACCTAACATCTGTTAGGATGTTTATTATCAGAAATACAAAAGGCAACAAGTGTTATCAAGAATGTGAAGAAAAGGAAATTCTTATACACTGTTGGTTTAAACATAGAACCATACATTCAATGCAGAAAATAAGGAGGTTCCTGTTGCACGAAATATTAAAAAACAAACAGGAACATTCCTGCACTACTGCCCTGCTACTCTCTGACCCAGCGGGCTGGCTGGCCATGAGCTGGTGGGCAATGGCTGACCTGTTTTATCTCATGGAGACTCTGACTGAGAGCTCCATGATCTCTCCACCCAGCTCAATAGGTTCCCACTGGAGGGTCACTACCATGCCATCCCCATGTTTTAAAACCCCCAAGGCCTTTGTGGGGCACATCAGGCAAACAAACACTTTGCCACTGTACCTTTCTCTCTGGAACCCAGACAAGCTGCTGTGTGAAGGGAAACGCAACACAAACTTAGTTCAGAAAAAATGGTAATTCAATCTCTGGGCACAACAACTAAAATCTTAATCTTGTAAGCCTAATTAAATCTAAATCCTCCAGAGGCGAATCCTAATGGCTCACCATAGAAACCAGGAGACACTAGTATCTACATTTTGTCCTCATGCTGTCCCTGTCCCAAAGGACCCTCCTTCCTCCCCTTCCTCCTCCTCCTCCTCCTCCTCCTCCTCCTCCTCCTCCTCCTCCTCTCTTTCTCTATCCAACCTGGAAGTCTGTCCTACTCACCCAGTGATCGGCTCCTTTATTCATTAGGAGAATGGTTCATAATAAGTCACCTGAGTATGTGACTCACTTCTTGTCCACAACCACTCCTAGGAGAGCATAATTAGCATCAAAATACAAACAGCACCATGCCCATATGATATAGCAACCCCTCTTCCTAAACTTCCATGTCTATTGCAGCAATATTATTCAAAATCATTTCAAGTATCCATCAATAAACAAATTTATAAAGAAAATAGCATAGCCTGTTATGGTAGTACACACCATTAATCCCAGCACTCAGGAGGCAGGTGAAATGTCTGTGAGTTTGAGGCTAACCTTGTATACATAGTGTGTTCCAGGATAGCTAAAATGGAGAATACAGTACATATTTAGAATACTATTAATCTATAAAAGGATATCCTGCCATCTGTGACAACATAGGTGAATCTGTGGAACATTGTGCCAACTTAAATAATCCAGACACAAAATGAAAAATAAAATATGCTGTCAACCATATGTGAAGTCATACAAATATGAAAATCACAAAAGTACAGAGTAGAAGAATGATTTCAAGGACATATGATCACTTCAGGACTCTTCCTGTTAAAAGGATGTTACTGTAATTATACAGCTACAGTAATAAAATGGTTGTATCATGTGCTACATATTACTTCTTATTATACAATTATAATTATGATATACAATGAAAGTGGTGGTGGCAAGATATAAAAAAGGAGTTGCAGAAAGAAAAGTAAGAAGGAAGAGGAAAGACAAAGAGGCAAAGAAAAATTAAAAGTCAAAAGAGTGGTAAAAAAGATATTCAATATTATATAGTTTGAGACTCATACATGCATATTTCTAGAGCATAATCAGTTTTTCTTCAAAAGAAAAGAGAGCTCATTATTTACCTGGTGCTAGTCCAGATATTCCAATGAGGTCATAATCCATTAATGTTCTAATAAAACTTAATCAAATCTTTAGTTGAGTTATTTTGTTATTATATCCAAGGATGATTTAGAACCATGGTTTGAATAAAATAGATGAAAAAGAACTATATATTTTAGAAAATAAATCACCTATGGCACTTATTGGTTATTCTTTTATGCTTAAAAGACATTTTATAAGTCATTAAAGTACCTTTAAAAATTCAATTATTTTCTCTCCCTAAGGCTTACAATGTGTTTCTGTTAGAAAATTAAGCTTAGTGGTAAAGGTTAGAATATTGGGAAGTTTTCATTTGGCTGGTAGCAGCAAATATGTTTGTTTGTATTCATTAATTGGAAACAAACTTAATCATGCCTGACATGAAGGAAATTTCAACTATAAATCTAATGATTCTAAATTATCTTTGTATTTTAGTGGACACCATTTCCAGGTGTTCATAATCCATTATCTGGTTTTTAAAATTAGGGTGGTTTGTTTTCACAAAAATAAAACTTGCCATGCCATTGAGATATGATATTTTAAGATTTTCCCTGGAAACTTGCATATTTATTGTAGTTTTAAATGGAGTTTGTAGGAAGATGACACTAAAGACTGCAAAAAAAATTAGACAGTGACATGGAATAAAGTAGTTACTTCACTAACTGGACAGGGCAACAGGAATAAAAGTGGAAAAGAAGTGACGCTTAACCCACATACACAGATCTCTCAAATAGAAAGAAAGCACAAAGAGAACACTCCAAGAATAATAAAGAATAAACATCTATAGAAATGTTATATAGCCTAAGACCAAACCACTGTTGTTGCTGCAGCCAAAAGTTCCCAATGATGTCCCTTTTATAGGCAAGACATATAAGTGGTATGCCCATACAACCAACGCAGTTAACTACTTGCTCTACATATCAAAATATAGTTGAAACTGTATTTTCAAATTCTAAACCTGCAGATTCAACTATGACATGGAAATGTTTTAATTAGTTGCTTAAAAGAGATGTCCAGCACTGAAGCTCTCTGGAGAGTGTTTCCTGCACTCACCTGCACAGTAGTGCTGGCCCTGGTCTAGGAGGCACAGGTGAGCCAGCCCCAAGGGCAAAAGCAAATTAGAGTTGGCCCTGCCATTCCTCTGCCATAAGGGAGGAGGGGTTCAGGGGTAGTGTTCCCCCTCAATCTACACTACCTGCAGCATTCAGGAGATCCGGCCCTGCACCTCACCTGGGCAACGCAGTAGAGCTCCCCCTGATGGTGAAGGCACAGGTTAGCCAGCCCCTTGGTTAGGGAGTGAGAGCTGCAGAGCTGACCTAGCCACCCGCATACTGCAGCACTTGAGAGAGTGAACCCTGTGCCTTGACTGGGCAGCACAGTGGAGCTGGCTCTAAAGGCACGAGTGCACGTGAGCTGCCCAAAGGGCATGAGAGCAAGAGAGCTGACCCTACCTCCTGCTGATGGCAGCATTGGGTGGTCTAGCCAAAGGAGAGCTGTAGAATTCACCCTGGTGGTGCAGATGAGGGAAGGCCAGTGTGGTGAACAGCTCAGATATCACTCAGGCCCAGATCCAGAGCTCTGTGTTGGCTTACCCCCAAATCCATATAATTTGCAAGTGTTTGGAACATGTGAAAGAGCCAGTCCTGCTGATTCAAACCTAAAAGATCTCCATGACACAGGACAAAACAGGATAATTGGGAGAAGTCCTAATGAAATTGCAATACTAGTGGTGTCACAAAGTTAGAGATCTTGAAGCAGATCAATGACATTGCAATGAAGGTTTGCAAGTGAAGGTGTGTGGACAGAGGGATATACTGTAGGACAAGACACACTGTGATATACTACAGCTTCCATAATGAGATGTTTTTCTATGGTGTGTGTGTGAGTGTGTGTGTGTGTGTTATTGGGGGGAGGTTGTAAGAACAAAGAGCAGATATGAAAGAATGTGGAGATGAGGACTGGGGTGCATGATATGAAACTCACAAAGAATCGATACCTCTTTTAATTTAAAAAAGAGAGCTGCCCAGCAACCCAGTTCTCCTAAACAAAGAGTAACCAACATAATAGGTATATAGACAGTTTTGAGGAAAGCAAGTGTAAGGGAAAAAATGCTGGTCAGCAGCACAAAAAAAAAAAAATGTAAACTTTGAAAGGTCCAGAGATGTTACAGTACCATAATATGAGGAAGAACATCCACTTCACTTTTCATCCCAAATCAACAGCTGAAGAGGGAAGAGTCTTCTCAGTGTGCAGATAAGGGTACAAGAAAACGTCCCAGCAAACTCTATTAGCAGAAATACAAGCAATTCTAGCTCTTGGATCATATCACTATCCTCTCAGGATTGCATCCTAACTAGATAAATAACTTGAAATCTCCGTAACATCTCTGCTTAGGATTCCACATTATCTTTTTAGCAAAACAATGGGATATGTAGTCAGGAGCCATGCTAAAATATACCAATTACTTGCATTCAGAATTCTTTGTGGATTATACATATACATAGTATCATACCTGAGACTCAATAGATAAGCTGCTGCACTTGCTCAACCATTTTTTTCCTTAGAACCAAATGTAGTTACTCTGACATAAACCTATAAGTATTCTGCTCTGTCAGAGGCAAGTATTGCCACATGGGGAGAAATGAAGAATGCCATACTTAAGAACATAGAGACCAGGGTTCTAAAATCAAAGAGGAAGCACATGGCAGTGATGTGTGAAATCATATTACTTCTAGGATTTTAGGCAATCATTCACACAGTTCCCTTCATATGCCTCTGAATACGTGACATAACAAAATGGACAAGAATTCCACTGTTCCACTGCTGCCCCAACTACAGAGCATGCTGGGAATTTGAATAATGTTTCTTGAATGATGTTTCACTCAGCTGTTACTCTGCCCTCCAATGCACATGACTTAAAGATGTCTGATGGGACCTTCCTAGCACTGCCTCTGCTGTGCTCTTTTATGGAGGGACCTCAGCTGAAGGAGTAGGATAGAAAAATACTCAGGCCTCACATGGGTGCTCACAGACAAAGACAGCCTGAGATGAATATCTCTGCAGGAATCTATTCCTGCTAGCACCTGGAGGGCACAACAGCTGAAACAGTGGCTCAAGAGTAGTCTGGGCAGGTGTCCTACCATTGGGTACAACATGCAAAACAAACCTGTATAGATACTTAGACTAGATCCAGCCACAAAATCCTTTAAGCAGGGGTCTGAGATTGTTCCCCCAGGCATACGCATTCAGAGTATAAGCACTGAATTGTAGTACAATTAGGCAGGTACCAACAACAGTTACTACTATACTTGGCTATTTATAATCTAATGTTCAGAATGATTAGGAATGCCAAAAATACTGAGATCCTGTCATCACCTCTTGCTGTGAAACATCCAGGCTTGTACTTCTATTTGTTCAGAGTGCACATAGGTCAGGAACCTCATCGCTTTATACCATTAATCTATACCCCCAATTTCTCCCTCTCTTCAGCCTCTACCACCCATGAAAATACATACCTTTAGTCTACAAAATGGTTAGCTAAGATGCTTAATATTCTACCTGCCACAGTGTGCTGGTTAGCTTTTGTTGACTGGACACAAACTTAGATGCACCTAGGAAGAGGGAATTTCAGTTGAAGAATTGCTTCCATTAATTTAGCCTGTGGAGATAGGGGACATTTTCCTGATTGGAAAATTGATGGAGGGACAGTTATCCCATTGTAGATGGCAACATTCCTGGGTAGGTAAGCCCTGACTGTACAAAAAAGCCAGCATAGTAAACAATATGAAGCAAACCAGTCGGCAGTGTTGGTCCTTGGTCTGCAGCAGTTCTTCCCTCCAGGTTTCTGCCTTGATTTTCACAATGATGGATTATGATCTGGAAGCATAAGGTGAAGTAAACCCTGCCCTCCTTCAAATTGTTTTTCGTCAGTGTTTTATCACAACAGAAAGCAAATAGAATGTATAGATATATAAGAAAGGAACATGCACAAAATGACTATAAGAACCATGCCAATGTGAATAAAATTACACAATTTTATTAGTACATGATCCATATAAATATAGAATAAAATGTAAATGTTCTAATCTCTTCTAACCTGGGAATAAGTCATATTCTTTCAGTGTCTCCCTGGAGACATTTCCCCAGATCATATCTCATGATTCTTGCTTTCATACTTTAATAGCTTTTCTTTTGTATCATATCCCATTCTTAACTCTGAAAAGAACATGAGAGAATATCCTCCAAAGTAACTAAGTATCCTTACTCATATTATTTTCTACTTATCGAACGTCGAAATAAAATTCCAAGTTAATTTAATATCTTAACCAAAAATCTTCTGTAACAGAATCTGAAAACACTCTTGAAGCACAATTTTCTTTTTTAAAAAGACTTTAATATTTTGCATTTTTAATTGCAAAAAGAAAAGCTATAGCCACAATTTTCACCACTAAAATATCTGTCTGTCTATCTATCTATCTATCTATCTATCTAATCTACTGATGGTCAAACTCTGGGGCCCATGCATGCTAGATAAGTTCTTTCCAAATTAATCATATCAAATTTTACATGAATTACTTAAATTATAAATTAAAATACAGCTAATGATCGTCCATTGGGAAAAAGTAGATTGTTGTTTACTGTAAAGATTATAGCTGGTTTAAGGTATAACCTCTGTCCTGGCTAGTTTTGTTGTAACTTGACACAAAGAACCTCAGTTGAGAAAATTCCTCCATAAGATCCAGGTGTGAGGTATTTTCTTAATTAATGATAGAAGGGGGCAGCCCCAGCCCATTGTAGGTGGTGCCATCCCTGGGCTGGTGGTTCTCAGTTCTATAAGAAAGCAGGCTGAGCAAACCAGTAAGTAGCATCCCTCCATGGCCTCTGTATCATCAGCTCCTGCCTCCAGGTTCCTACCCTGTTTGAGTTCCTGTCACAACTCCCTTCAGTGGTGAACAGCGCTGTGGGAGCACAAGCCAAATAAACTCTTATCTCCCTAACTTGCTTTTTGTTCATGGTGCTTTGTTGCAGCAATACAAACCCCAACTAAGACATTCTCGTGTGACTTCAGTATATCTAAAATTACTTACAGAATGACATAAAATCATGTATGTATGCCATAAACATATCATGTACTTTATCTAATATTTATACCTATATTGCAGAGTTCTATCAATAATATACCAGTGAGAAAAGATCTCTGTACTTTTTGAAATTGCACATTGTATTCGAAGGTGATTATGAACAAATGTTCTTTACTGGGACACCCCTATTATTATACAAATGCATTTAAATTCCTGTATATCCCCTAATATCAAATAAAATTATAGGATGTGGATCAAATAAATTAAGTGAATGCCCCTTACCAAGGTGGTCCTTAAACAAGAAGTAGTTGAGCCACTATCATGGTCCATTCTCCTTGTAGAACTGTAATTGCAAATATGCCTTGAAAATATGTATAGAATATCAAATTCTAACAACTGTGTGCCCATATAATATTTTCTATCACTTTTGTCATGCTTAATTTCTAGAACACTTTAGAGCCTTCCTTCCCTTCTTCCTCAGTACTATTGAGACCTTAATAATGAGATCTTTGGGAAGACCCACTATAAGCAGCAAGCTGTCCTTTAAATCTGTCTTATAACTAAGCATATGTGAAGGACACCCATGTTAGAATATCCCTCCAGGGTTCAGAGCAACAGTCTTTGCTCTTCGAAGTACCTGAGTAAGTAGAATAACAAATCTAAAAGCTAGTTACACGTCCCAACCCTAAGGCATAAAGCAATAACCCAGTCTAATTCATTCACCAATCGAGCCTTTAGAGCAATCAATCTTTCTACCAATGAAGTGGTACTTCCTTCACATTGTGTCTATATGCATAACATTGCTTCACATTGAATGGCCAAATCTATACACTGTGTCATGAAACAATTAGGTGATCTCTCTGGTGTTGCTTCCTGATTCTTGGAAAAGGGTTTCTACTCTGTTGCCCTTCATACACACATGCTGTGGGAAGAACTTTAAAATAAAGGACAATTGTGCTATGAAGTTTTCACTTTAGAAGATTTCATATAAAATAAGAAATTGCTAATTTGGCACATCTGATTATTTCTCATGATTAGATTTAGATAGTCATTTTTAATTTTTGACAAGAGTATTATAACAATTTTTCTCTATCAGACCATTATATCACAATCCCATTATAGCTATCTATTCTATTTCTACAGATTATTCAGTTATGATTCTTTCTTCTGATTTCAAATATAATAGTTATTTTTCTTTGAAAATAACACCATATAGGAGTTTATTTTGTGCTTACTTAATCACAGCTTCATAAAGTTTTATTTCCCCCATTCTACTCAAGAAATGTTCTGCAACCTCAGGTACATATTCATATAAAATATGTATACAAATCAAATATTTACTAATAATAAATCATAAGAATTATTTTAAAATTCTGAGATATACATATATTACCATTTACTAAAGATGAGGGCAAATTTACATGTTAATCAGATACATAAGATTATTTATGTTTACATAAAGAATTAAATCTTGGATGTTGCACCTGGGCCCAATCTGATACGTGTAGCTCTCATCCCTCATCAAAAAAGCTTCTTTTTTCTACAGAGGAATATGATTACAGAAAGTCATAACTAGCAAAATGCAGATAACATCTGATCATAGGGTGCCAAGCCCCAGTTGGTACATTTACAACACTACCTCTACACCTAAGTCTCTGGGATCATCATAGAAGAGAAATCAGGAAGATTGTTAAAGCCAGAAAATCTGGAAGCCTGCTAAAAGATTGTCTCCTAGAAATGACAGGCCTCATCTTTAATACTCTACCAGTATGGCTGTCTAAATAAGACCCAAACAATGACAACACTAATAGACATGCTAAAGTGGAAGGTAAAAAATGATGGTAGGGAGTCCATACCTAGAAAAAAAAAAAAAAAACTCAACCAGCACTGAAGTGACTCAATATTCTTTGTAAATACATTTGTGCATTGTGTATTTGTATATATCAATAATAATTTAAGAAAATTCCCATAGATTTTTAAGAGAGTGTGAGGAAAGTACATGGAAAGATTTGAAAGGAAGAAAGGGAGAGCAAATTATGTTTCTATGATTTTTGTGTATTCTTCTCTCATATAGTATATTCCAACGACAGTCTCCTCTCTGTCTTCTCCTCCCAGTGCCCCCCTCCTTCCCTCTCCACATGTACTTCCCTTCTGTTTCCCTTCAGAAAAGGTCAGACTGACCATGGATATCAACCAAATGTGACATATGTTGAAGTAAGACTAGGCACTTCCCCTTTTATTAAGTCAGGACAAAGCAACCCAGTAGGAAGAAAGGATCTCAAACTCAGACAACAGAATCAGAGACAACTCCTGCTCCTACTGTTAGAAAGCCCACAAGAAGATCAAACTACACAACTGTAACATATGCACATAGTTCCTAAGTCAGGCCCATGTAGGCTCCTTGGTTGATGGTTCTGTCTCTGTGAGCCCCTGTGAGCCCAGATTAGTTGATTCTGTGGGCTGTGTTCTTGTGGTGTCCTTACCCCTCTGGTTCCTATAATCCTTCTTCCTCCTCTTCCACACAATTACTTGAGATCTTCCTAATGTTTGGTTGGGAGTATCTGCATCTGTTTCCATCATTTGCTGGGTGAAACCTTTCTCCTGACTACCAATCTATAAGTATAGCAGAATATCATTAGGAATCATCTCATTAACTAACTTTCTTTCTTTCTTTCTTTCTTTCTTTCTTTCTTTCTTTCTTTCTTTTTTTGGTCTATCATGCTTGGTTCTATCCTAGGTCTCTGGGTTGTACACCTGCTGGGTCATACCCCTTCAGATAGTGTCAGGGATGGGCTCCCTCTCATGATATGAGTCTCAAGCTGTCATTGGTTGGCAGCTCCCACAATTTCTGTGCCACCTTAACCCCAGCATAACTTGTAGGCAGGACGAATTGTAGGTAGAAGGTTTCATGGCTAGGTTAGTGTCCCAGTACCTCCACTGGAAGTCTTTCCTGGTTATAGGAGATGGCCAGTTCAGGTTCCATATTCCTCATTGCCAGGAGTCTTAGCGAGAGTCGCCCTCATAGATTCCTGGGAGTTTTCATTGTACTAGGTTACTAGCTTATCCCCAAGGAGATGCTCCCCAATATGACTTGTCTCTCCCAGTACTCTCTCCCTCCATCTTCTCTGCACTTGACCCCTCCTGTTCCCATCTCCACAACCCCTTTTGTCCACACACAATAAAACTGTTAAAAAATAACAATACACAATTTTCGGGTAAATTGATGGAAGTAGAAAGGGTCTTCTTGAGTGAGGTAACCCCAACCCAGAAAGACAAACATGGTATTATTCATTTATAAGTGGATATTAGCTGTAAAGGAAAGGATAACCATGCTACAATCCACAGACACACAGAAGTAACAAGGAGGGCTCAATGTGGGAATGCATGAGTCTCCATGGGAAGAAAAAATAGAACAATTATTTAAATTTTTTAATTGCAAAAAATAAAATAAAACTATTTAGATCTTACAACTTAAAGATGTTCAGTGTTTTCAGACATTGTTGCTATTTTAATCTCATTATTAATAATGCTATATAAATTGCTTCACATAAATACATAGAACAAAGTAGCAGAAGTATGTTTAGGGCCACTTGAGAAACTTTAGGAAGTTTTGCCCTAATGTCAAACCAAAATATATTTAACGATGTGTATGTTTGAAATTCATGTCAGCAACTCAAACAGCAATTTAGAAAAGCAAACCTTCTAATACATTATAACAATTTCAAATATCTATAAATTTGATGCTTATGTGCTAAAGAATGGTGGTAGAAAAATATTAAAAGTCTTTATTTTCCATAATTTAAACATTATGTTTCTGTAAACGGAGGGAACTTTGTATGTGCCTTGAAAAGCACTCCAAGCAACAATATAGAGTTAGTCTCGAATCTGAGCCAGGGCATTTTGGCCAATGTATGTTGGTATTGTGGGGCGAGACTAAACATTCAATCCAAAATGCACACGTAGCATGTTCAGAACTATGGCTAGAGTGAAGCCAGAACATTAAGAGTGCCAGAAACACCTCAGCTTCATCTCATATTTAATTTTGAAAAGACTTTGAGTTGCACATTGTGGAAGAATTCTCTGACTGTTGTAAACTACCCTCATATTCAGTTATACAACCCTCAAATAAAAATCATAACCCACAGTTTAATAAGTTATGTTATATACAACCTGTTTTCATCAAACCAATATAATATTGGTTAATGACAAATGATGATTTTCTACTTAGACTATTATCTTTGCCTTGCTACTTAGCATTCTAATGAAGATAGCATTTTTTCCTGCTCCAACTATTCACTCATGTGTGAAATTATTAGCATTATTTTGAATGTATAAACTCATAATTTCCTTTTGATTATAACTATGAGAATAGTTACTTATTTTCATGCTGTTATTGATTTGATTTATTCCCTAGGGTCTCCTTTAGTACTGTGCATTTTAGGTTGAATTTTACTGTCTCTCAATAGCTTGTGGGAAACTAAATTATTTGAAATTTCAGTCACTTTACCTTTCCAGTTTGTATGCTATAAATTTCATGTTCATCCAAATTCTAAATACAGTTCACACAAGGGTTTATATAACTTGGTTTTCCATTTAGTTGTATTATACTATTGTACCAAAATGCTGCAAATTGAAATTTTATTTATTATATTATTTATTTATACATTCATTCATTAATTTATAGTGGGCATAGTGTTTGGCCAAATGCTGCTTGTATTCTAATGTTAATTTGGGTATCCGTGACACATGAGTGTCTGCATATAGCCTCTGGGAAACTGCCCCCACTTAGTTCTGACTGATAAATAAAGACACCAGCAGCTAATGGTTGGGCAGGGAAGACAAAGGAAGGACTTTAGATTTCATGGGTTTAGGACAGGGAGGAAGAAGGAGAAGGATGACCTACCATACTTGAGAAGAGTGTCAGAGAGGCATGGCCACCATGTGAAGGAGCCAGGAGAGCATGTCCCAGAGCGTTGCCCAGTTGGACAGCCCTCTGGGTCCTGTGCAGCCATGATAGAATATAGAATTTAGTAAGTAATAACTCAGAATTATTGGTGGGAGGTGAATTAACCTTGTGAAGGTTAGACAGTGGCCCAGCCATTGATCTGTTTAAGGCATATCAACATATAAAAGCTGTATATGTGTGTGCCTTTCATTCAGGAACCTAAAGCATGGGACAAGTAGCGAACCTGCTGCCAATGGGTTTTATTAATTAAATATTTAATTCAACAGAGGGTAAGTAAACCAGCGGCTGGCACATGCGATATAAGGACTTTATGACTGAGCTATATCTCCAAACTTTTCATTTAACTATTAATTTTGGAGTTATCTGTTTATAATAAATGTTTATAAGATGTATAGATCAAACTCTTTATTTATTAGTGCTATTCCACTCAACTATATTATAGTGCCAAGTAAATAAACATACATTAGTGTAGTTAGTAAGGTGAAGATACTTTATAGATGTGGTTTACTAGTGCAATATCTTGACTTTATAATTGAAATAAAACAAAAACAAATCTGTTATTTTAGTTGCATTTAATTGATATACACAGATATTAATTTTTATTTGTTACAACATAATTTTATATAATACAGATACACTGGGAGATGATTAAATCTAGTTAATTAATACAAACATTAAGTCAAATAGGTTTTATATTAAACTTTGCTTTTGAGAATTTCAAATTAAGTACTTATTTATATAATTTTCACCCTACCCTTTGCCCCTTCCAAATTTTCTTCTGTGTATCCCTACTACCTGTCAAATTCATGACCACTTATTTATTATTGTACACACACACACACACACACACACACACACACACACACGTATATAACTCCCAGTTTGCATTCTGTTTATTTGACAAAGACAACTTGGGGAGTAAAGGCTTACAATCATAATCACAATCTATGGAGGTTCTACCCTGCCCTGCATAGCAGGTGTTGCTGCATCAGCTATTTTTACTATCACAGCATGTGATGGAATTTCCCCACCAAGTTGGGAGTTCTGCTTTTAGCCTGATAAGAGAGACCTGTTGGAAGAAATGGAAACCTATGCCATTGGCTGCCAGCATGAGGTGATTCACTTAGTCAAGTCACGTCTAGGGGTTGGGCTTATGGTTTTTGCCTTTATAAGCCTGCTGCTTTGCAATAAAGTTAGGCCTTGATCAGAAATTTGTCTTGGCTCCATTCTTCTCTTGTCCCTGTCCTTTAATTCCCAGACCCCCTTTTGAGGTACCTACATTGACATTGTAGTCATGGGACTACTACAACAATCCATCACTGAAGGAGGACAAGGCAAGAATTAAAGCATGGAAGGAACTTGGAGGCAAGAACTGAAGCAGAGACCATGGAAGATTTCTGTTAACTTGCTTGCCCACCATGATGTGCTCAGTCCGTATTCTTATACAACCCATGACCATGTGCTCAGCAGTGGTAACACCCACAGTGGGCTTAGCCCACCTATATCAAATATTAATTTTTCAAATGTCCCCATACCCTTATCCAGAGCCCAATTCGATGGAAACATGTTTCTCAATTGATATTCTTCTTCCAAGATGACACTAGATTATGTTGACAAAAATAACTAGCACAGTTGACCCCTTCTCAGCTTGTCACACAAATACATAATTATTAAACCATAACCTTTCCTTTTTTGCTTATCAATAAGATTTCATGATATTATTACAATATAAAACTTAAGATGGCTTTAAAATCACATCCAACTTCTCTGCCAAGGTGGAATCTGCACATTCTTTGCCATGTTCTAGCCAGGTGAGTCCTCTTGATTTTCTACTCTATGCATCTCATCAATCCTCCAGATCTGTCCCAGTGTCGTGGACTTCTTCAGCCACATCAACCTGCACTGCCCCCAACCTCTAAGCTTCTATCACATCCCTCTGTACTATAGTTACCATGACCTACAGGTCTAGTCCTCATGACTTTCCACCCAGAAAGGTGCCCCAAATCCCTTGTCAATGTCTGTCCAGGAGAATCCACATGATTCTGCCCTCAATGTACCCTCAATCCTAGATCTATCCCAAAACTCTAGGCTAAGACCAAGAAGTGCATTGTGAACGAAAGCTCAGGACCCTCTGTTCACCTCCCTTCATTCCACCTAAGCTATATTCAACCTTTAACGCTCAACCAGGCCCAAACATCCTGTGTTCTCCCTCAATCCTTTCTGTTCATATCAGACACAGAACTAACCAAAGAAGTCTACACAACCAGACATCATTACAGAAATACAAACAATATGAAGAATTAAGGCAGCTCTTCCCTCCTATGACCCATCAGTCCTATAGAAATATATAGAAGACCAGGACACAGAATTTAAAAGGAAAACCATAAACTGCATCAAAGAATTCAGAGTTTAAATAATATACAAAGAAACAACTCAGTGAACTTAAGAGAACAAATGCCTAAGTAATGCCCAAGAAAACACACAAACAAAAGACCAATATAAATGACTAAGACAATCCAGGATTTAAAAATTAAATTTCAATAGTTAGAAATACTGAAGAACTAAAATCGAACTGGAGTTGAAAATTCCAGTAAAACAGAGTTGTTATTCCTTATTCAAGCCAAAAACAAAAAATGTTAAATCTAAAAAAATTCAGGCACAAAATATCATAAAATCTGGGACACTGAAAATACCAAACCTATGAATAGTCGGTATACAGAAAGGAGAAGAAACAGAGGTCAAAGGCACAGAAAATACTGTAAACAAAATTATACAGGAAAATTTCTCCAATCTAGATAAAGAGATGCCTCCTAACAAGACACAAGAAGCATATAGAACAACCAATACATAGGAACACAAAGTAAACTTCCATGACATAATAATCAAAACATTAAATGTATGGAACAAAGGAAAGACATTAAAATTTGCAAGGGGGAAAGACACATTAGAATAACACCTGATTTTTCAAATAAGTCTCTGAAATTCAGAAAGGCCTGTATGGTTCTATTCTTTGGGTATTATTTCTCATTCCTGGTCCTATCCAATTATGATGGTTGTGGAATTCTTGGTAGAGAACTGTTAGGCAGTTTGACATGTGTCACAAAAGAATGAGGATAACCTAAAAGGAAAAGTTAGAAGGGCAGTAGGGAATAACTAGGGGAATCTTGATTTGACCCAGGAGACTGAGTCTCAAGGGAGTGTCAGGAGCCATGAGCATAGGATATGCTATCAGGTGGTCTTCCTGGAGGTGGTCCACTGCTTTTGTATGGTCTGTGATGGGTGAGCTCTATGTGCCAAGGTTCCAAAGAGACTTCATCTCAGGATTGCTTTTTGCAGCTGATATGCCTTCTCTGTCATTATCAAATTAATATAATAATCCCTGGGCATTAGCTCATCCTATTGAGCAGATTTGCTGCAGATCAACAAAAAAATGATCTTTCATAAATCAATGATGCTGTTTAGAGGAATTAATGATTTTTATAGAATTTGTGATTTGATTTTAGGAAGAAAGTTTTAAAAGATGGTTTTAGTTGTTTTAAAAGCAAGATGTAATAAAGTTAGAATCAAGAATAGAATGTGTGCACTCTTCATAATAGTAAGTAAAGGCTGCATAATAAGAAACACAATGAGAGTTCATAATTACACTAAAAAGAGAAATAGATTTGAGACAAATTTGTGCTAAAAAAAAAAAAAAAAAAAAAAAAAAAAAACCAAAAAAACAAGCATTTAGGTCCAAGGGTGGAGCCACAGGTGTGCATTATGATAAAGCAAGGCCATGTGAAACTGTTGTTTTAAACTTATAATGAGCATATAAAATGAAACACTGCCTGGAATTTAACATCAACATCCTTTTATGACTCTCATTTTATGTAACATTTTATTTATGAGGTAATTTTCTAAGAACATTTTTTCTGTAAAAAGGCCAGAGAAAATAAAGATGGTATATATGGTGTGGTATGGTGGCTTGGGAAGCTCTACCCCATCCATCCATCCATCCATCCAAATGTATATGTCTGTTTATATGTACAAATGTAGATATATGTGCATGTATGTATATATGCATATATACTTGTGGAGTGGACTGAGACAGATGGTCAGACCCAACCAGAGAGTGGGTATATGAATGCATATGTCTCTGTGCATATTTGCCTGTGCAAATGATCTTAATCTTTTCCTTTCCTTCCTCACTGGTTCACAAAGAGTTAACAACCAGGCCAATGGAGGGATTCTAACTGCCTGGACAGAAAGGGGAGTGCTAGCAATAAATAATTTACCAAACCCCACTTCCACCCCCAGCTGTTAAGCAAAATGTGATAATTCATCTGAAACTATCTGCTTCTGGCTCCAGTCTAACTAAGAACCAAAGAGAGTAAATATTATTAGTACCAAGCAGCCTTTACACTCAAAAAATTAAGTTTTGCCCCTGCCAACACTCTGCCCAATAGGCTATATTCCAGAGAGAACTACCAGTGCTGGGGCAGGCTTCTGGCAATAGAGGTGGCATAGGAGGAGGGACTCAGGCCAGCAGGCTGCTGAAGGACTAAGAGTAAATCTGTGTGGAAGTTCTACAAGCTCCAAGAGACCACATATGACAGCCTAGTCTACTCTACCTAGCAAAACTATCAGTTATAACCAACGGATAAAGGAAGATATTTCATGATAAAAACAAATTTAATCAATTTCTGTCCAACATGCATTCTCTACAGAAGGCACTATAAGGGAAACTTAAGTTCAAGAGATTAGGTACACTCAAAAAGCCAAAGAATAAATAGTCTCAGAAAAGTTTATCAAAAGTAGGGAACATACCCATACCAAGGCGACAAAAAAACATGAATTATAAACACTACTCACTATTAACTCAGTGTTGATATTCTCAATTTCCCCAATAAAATGATAAAAGATTAAGAGATTGGATTAGAAAATAAGACCCATCTTTCTGTTATATCAAAAACAAACAAATAAAAACAAAACAAAGCAAAGCAAAAAACATATTTCATCATGAAAACTAGACATCACTCAGGATAAAAGATAAACAAGGTATTCCAGGCAATGGAGACAAGAAGCAAGAAAGTATAGATAATTTAGTATATTAAAAATAGACTTCAAATCAAAAGTAATAAGAAAAGATAAGGAAGCACCATCCTTTTCTTTCCAAACCACCAAGAAGACTACAAATATAAACATGTATACGTCAAACACAAGAGCATTCAATTTCATAAATAAACTCCATTAGAACTAAAGTCACATATTGACCTTAAGACAGCCAAAGTAGGTGACTTTAGTATACCACTCTCACCAGCAGGCAGGTCATCCATACAAAAATAAGCCAAGAAATGCAGGAGTTAATTAACATCATAAACCAAATGGATCTGACAGACATGTACAGAACTTTCTACTGAACAGTAAACAATATACTTTCTGCTCAGAGGCCATTGGAACTTTCTCCCAAATTGATCACATATCAGGATTCAAAGCAAATTTCAAGAGATATAGAAAACTTGAAAGAATAATAGCCTGTATCTTATCTGACCACCATGGATTGAATGTGGATACCAACAATATAAACAGGAGGAAAGTACACAAACTCATGGAAGCTAAATAACTCCCTCCTTTACAAAAAAACAGATCAAGGAAGGGATGAAAAAGTAAAATAAAAATGTTTTAGAATTTATTGAAAATTAAAAAGTACCATGTCAATCCTATCATATACAATGAAAGTAGTACTAAGAGACATCTTCACAGCATTAAGTGGCTACATCATATTAATAACCCACCCCTAATCAAGAAGCTGTTTGCAATTGATAGCTTATGGGAAAGGGAAAATCAGTTTCTTCAATCAAGTGAGAGTGGGTATATAAACTGCAGTCCATGGCAAGCCTCATGCCCAGGAAAGGTTAACTAACACAAAGGGAGCTCCATGCACATGAGTGGACTTGTGCATGAGTGCATTTGTATTTGTGTGTGTGTGTGTGTTGTTTTGACATGTTTTGTCTTATTATTTGTTGTTTTGTTGCCGATTTGATTTTGACTTTGAGATTTAGAGAGAGGAGAGAGAGAGAGAGAGAGAGAGAGAGAGAGAGAGAGAGAAAGGAGAGGACATGAGTTGAGGAAGTAGGCAATGTTATTGGTCAGGACTGTCCACAAGAATATTAAAAAACTGTAGGCTACTGCTGTTACCCTTATTTAACTCCCAGAGTTGTAAGTCCCAATTGCTGAAGACACCATACATATACTTCAAACACAGGATCCAGAGGACTTGAGCTAAAATGGACATGAGGAAATCTTACTTCTCTAGGACTAGCGTTCATGGTGCCAGAGGTACCATGAAAGCTTCCTAGAGGGAGTCAATTACAATACTGCCCAGCTTCATCATTTCTAAGAACAACAACAGCAATCAGCTTGGAAGATGACACTAAAGGTATAGTCATGACACATATATCTTGGATGTAATCAACAGCTCTCTAAATTGGATTTATGGCTTTTCCAATAAGGGAGAATCCCATGCCTGGTACTGGAAACCTAGCTAACTGCCTAGGGCTAGTAAATTTATAGATCTTGGAAAACCTACAAATGCCACTTTACTAAACTAGAATAATTTCTTACAACATTGTATATGCTTATGCTTGTATCTATAGATGTGTATAGTTCTTTTCCCTTACCATAGAAACTTCTCCTTGCAAAAGAAGACCATTATAGCAAACACAATCATAATGCAATGAATAAGAGATGATACAGTGTTCAATCCTAACTGAAATAGCTACAACACAATTTCAGAACCATGGGATCAGAGATCATTTAATAAAAGAAGGAAGATTGTAAGAGCTAGAGGAAAAGGAAGTTTGCTTTGAGACTGTGTAGCACCGGGCAGTGGTGGCGCACTCCTTTAATCCCAGCACTTGGGAGGCAGAGGCAGACGGATTTCTGAGTTTGAGGCCAGCCTGGTCTACAGAGTGAGTTCCAGGACAGCCAGGGCTACCCAAAGAAACCCTGTCTTGGAAAAAAAGAAAGAAAGAAAAGAAGAAATAAAAAGGGACTGTATCTCTTAGAAATGTAAGAGAGGCTGTGAGGTCTTATTGATATGTCTGCCTAAGCAAGACCTAAATAATACTCCAATGGGTTTGCTAACATGGAAGGAGGAAAGCTTGTGAGAGGACTGAACCTAAGATATAAAAACTATAAGCAACTGGGAAATGATGAGAGTGGAAGAAATGGTCTTTACTGTGAAGAGCTCCACAATTTTTAAACAACTACCAAGTGGCCAGCCCTGACATACATATATGATATGTTTTGTAAAACCAATGTTATGTTGTAAAGTGTAGTATAGTGTGGTGAAAGGAGGTGCCTTAGCATGCCCATGCTGAGGCATCCCTCCTCACTGAGGTACCAGTCATAGGTATAGAATAGAGTTTATTTTGGAGCATGGGAAGGGGGACTGAGAAGGGAGTAGAGGCAAGGAGGGAAAGAGGGGAGAGAGAGAGACAGAGACAGAGACAGAGACAGAGAGACAGAGGGGGGAAGAAGCCAGTGGGAACATGTGGAGAGGGTGGAGGGGAAGGAGAGAAACGGAGAAGCGAGAAAGGGGAGGGGGGTCAGAGAGTGAAGAAAATCAGAGAGAACAAAGAGAGGCCAAACAGTCCCTTTTTATTGGAAGCCAGGCCTACCTGTTACTAGGTAACTGCTGGGAATGCTAAAACGCTGACATCATATATGTATATATAATCATACATATATATGCAGGATATGGACCTAGCAGGTTGTATTTATGTAAGACTGTAAGAGTCTTAGAGAGCAGCTGAGGTATGGAATTGTGGAGGCCAGCAGAGATCACCAGGTGCAGCCTCAGTTGCAGTCAAGAATGCAGTCAAAAATTACAAAATTGTAAATGCCAGGAGTGGGGAATTAAAACCAAGGAAAACAGCAGCTGTAAAGGAAAGCTGGCCAGAGCCTACAAGACAAGTCGTATGTGCTGTACATCTGAGGACAAGGAGTGCCGAAGCCCGTTGGAACCCAGAAGATTGTGAATCCGAGGGTATACATTTAGTTAAAGGATTTGGTTTATAGGGTTGGAGGTTGGTTTTGTTTTGAGTTGATTATGTGTCCTGGTTCTTTCCTCTTGGAATAAGAAGTATTTAATATGCTTTTCATTTTACAGGATCCTAGAGGTAAGAGACTTTGTATTTAAAAAACAAACAAAAACAAACAAACAAACAAAAACAAGCTGACTGTATGGTGTTTACCTTTAAACCCACAACTTGGGAGGCAAAGGCAGGTATATCTCTGTGAGTTCCAAACCAGCCTGGTCTACATAGTGAGTTACAGGACAGCCAGAGAGATATAGTGAGACCCAGCCTTTGGGGGAGACACATCAGATGTTTAAGGATAAGTTTTACTTTTAAAATATTGAAAATGTTAAAGACTGTTGGCACTTAAAATTTTTATAACACAATTTTACTTTTTAATTATAACATAATTACTTTATTTTCTCTTTCCCTTTGCTCTTTCCTCTCTCCAGTAGAGCGCGTTCTCCTCTACTTGCTTTTTCTTAAATTCCTGGCCAAATCTGCCAAATTCAGCTGAAGTTGGACTGAAATTTGACTCCATCCTAGAATTACATTTATATAAACTTTGCATTGTTGTTGCTTTCCTTGTTGAGTAAGCTTATCTGCAAAGAAGAATGAGAAAGAGAGCTAACTGAAATGGTATGGGCTTTTGAACCCACAATAACCACCCCTATTAGCACATCTTCTCCAAAAAGGCCACCTCCTAATCATTCCCAAAACTGTTCTACCAACTAGAGATCTATCATTCAAATATATAAATGGATGGGGGCCATTGTCACTCAAACCATCACAAGCACTAATTGTTTTTTAAGCCTGAAGTTCCAAACACCTCCACAGTCCTCCCCAAATCAACATGATCAGGTCTGTCACAGCAGTGTCCCATTATTTTCTACCTATCTCTGTTCCAAATTGCTTTCTATTCTAAACATCATGTCCAAAAAAAAAAAGCAACTTGAGAAAGAAAAAGTTTTATTTCATTTTACAGCTTACAATCCAGAATGAAAGGGCCTAGGTTTGCCAGGCAGTGGTGGCACACACCTTTAATCCCAGCACTTGGGAGGCAGAGGCAGGTGGATTTCTGAGTTCGAGGTTAGCCTGGTCTACAGAGTTCCAGGACAGTCAGAGCTACATAGAGAAACCCTGTCTCAAAAAAAAAAAAAAAAAAAAAAAACAGAATGAAGGGAATCGCAGGCAGAAATTCAAGGTAGAGATCTAAAGAAAGGAACTGAATGAAGCAGAGACCGTGGAGAAATGTGTATTGGCTTGTTCTCAATGTACTCTTTATTTGACTTTTTATACAATCCTGGGCCACCTGCCCAGGTGTGGCATTACCCAGCTACCCTCACACATCATCCATTTATGCTGAAAATGCATCATAGACTAGCCTACAGACCAGTTTGATGGAGATATTGTTTTCAATTGAAGTTCAATTCTAATGAACCTGATTTGTGTCAAGAGGACAAACATAAATAAATAAAAATAAAGCACAATAACTCACTGTGTCCCAAAACAGTAGTCCACAAAAGAATTTAAGTCCACTTTTACAAATTTCAATGAGGGCTGACAAGATGGCTCATTAAAGAAAGGTGTTTGTTTGCCACCAAGCCTGATGACCTAGATTTGATTCCTGGAGCCCACAGTGTGGAAGGACAAAATAGACTCCATAAAGTTGTCCTCCGACATTCACATATGTGATGTAGTGCATTTATTAGTGCACACACACACACACACACACTAATTTTTAATTATCAAGACTAAGATAGTCATGACACTGATCAAATGAAAGAAAAACTCTTGATATTGGGACCTCAGCTACCAAAGGAAGTTCAAAGTAGAGAATATAAAAAGGACCCCCCCCCAAAAAAAAGCAATGCAGAGTCAAACATGGAAGATTTCACATGAAAATGGCAGTCTAAACTTCTAAAAATAGGAATACTTTCAGGATGTTAGACTATATTTAATAAGTTATAAACATTTGATTTTATTCCCACTCTTCATTATGTGCTTACGGTTAAAATGTTTGGCTCAAGTTAGAAATTACACTACTCATATGACTTTATTGCTCATGGTGTATTTTTTCAATAGTGAATATCTCTGGAGTACAGGAGTTAAAAATAGAATGTATCTCTTTATTTTCACAGGTATGTGTGTGTTATAATAAGCATGCATTATTTTATATGATATCATAATAAAATGCCTCCTGAATTATAATGAATTATTGAGGAACGAAAAGTAATTTCACCATAAGTACTGGATGACTAAAAGAAAAACTATTTATCAATTATTATGACTTGCCTACCTGGAAATGAAAGGACTTTATACATTTGTTAATGGCTTAATTTTTTTCAATTGTATTCTCTGTTCTCATCCCAGTTTTTAAACGTTAAATCACTTTGAATCGTTGCTCACACTTAATGTTGGTAGTGAATCACAGACAAATTTATATATTGTCAAAGAAGCCTAGATCATAAAATATATGCATTTAATCATGCTTACTGGAGGGTACTATGAAGATTGGGGGACTAAAATAAGTCTTTCCCTAAAAACAAACAAAAACAACAACAACAAAAAATAAACATTCCTTAGGATTGACTTACAGTTTCAGAACAGAAGAATGTGAGTGGTTTCAGGATCTCTCCTGGCTTAAACTAATCTGAAAGATCTAGACCTCCGTGATTAAAGATAGTAGGCTGAGACACAGTTAAACAATTTTCACAATTGTTTTATAACTGTAATTTGTAGAGGGCTATGCTGCAGGGGGTCTAAACTATGATACATTGAGCAATGCTACCATCTTATGGCCAAGAATGGAAAGTCCAACAAAAAGAAATTTGAGAACAGGATAAATGGAAGAAACAAAAGTCCAATTAAAAGCAGAAATATAAAAGTATAAAAGCTGTTCATTCAAACCTGAGTACATTCATTTGACAAATAGCAAGTGCCAATAAGTGGTTGTAAATTTTAAAAACAGATTGCAAGTTCTGCTGCATCCTGCCTACCTGAACCTCTCCTCCCAGCTCTCCTCTTGAGAAATGTCCTCTTGGTAAAGACCCCAGGTCCCTCTTTTTTATCCCCATCACCCTTTCTAGCCTATCTCCATTCATTTGTGACTCCTGTGGACCCACAGCATTGTTGTCTATGAAAGACTCCCATCCACCACACTAGGCTGTGACACAGACCAGTGTATTCTCAGCCTTCATCAAAGAAGCTTCTTCTTGAAGTAAATAGTGACTAACATGGAGATCCACTGCTGGGCAGTGTGAAGAGTATGGGTCGCTTTAGAGCACTCATCCCTATATGAGGTTTTTCTCAAACCTTTCTCTTCAAGGCTTGGTAATCTATGCAGAACAAGAAGGGAAAAAATTGTAAGAACCAGAAGTGGTGGTTGACACTTATAAAACAGCATCTTCCAGACACAACAGGGCTGAAATGTACATGAACTCACAAAGACTATGACAGTAAACACAAGACTACACAGGTTCAAACTAGACAAAATTCTAGCCATGAAAATGGAAAGTTGACACAAAGCTCCACTCCTAACCAAAAATCTATTTGTAATTGATACATACTTAGAAAGGAGAAAATCAGTTTTTTCTAATGGAGTGTTAATGACTATATGAACCTCTTCCTGGACAGATCCCATGATTAGTAGTAGTTACCCAACACAAAATGGACTCAATGTTCTTCTGTTTTGGTTGACGTGTGTGTGTGTGTGTGTGTGTGTGTGTGTGTGTGTGTGTGTGTGTG
>JADRCH010007664.1:3459035-3586774 GCA_019843965.1 Rhynchomys soricoides | reverse complement strand
CATAGATGCTTGTTTAACACGTGCATAGATGCTTGTTTAACACGTGCGTAGATGCTTGTTTCCTTTTAAAACTTCATACACGTGCCCCAGCCCTTTAACTCTCCATCTGCCTAGAATACACATCTTATATTTATCCTATACAACTCTAAAAGTCCCCAAATTGTTACTAAAATGTTAGACTCATGTATGTTTAATTCAGCAGCTGCTTCACATACTTGTATTATATGTTGCAAGATTAACCATTTCTATAATAATAAAAATATTTACAATGCCCAACCAATGTAACATTGGTTTATTCTGTCCCTGACTTTATTAAACTTAATATGCCTCTGTCTTTGTCTTTCTATTTCTCTCTCTGTTTCTCTCTGTCTCTCTCTCTCTCTCTCTCTCTGTCTCTCTCTCTCTCTCTCTCTCTCTCTCTCTCTCTCTCTCTCTCTCTCTCCTCAGCTCCAGCAAGAGCTGGAGCTAGGCTAGGCAAGCATAACATTTCTAAAGCACATAGTCAGCCCTGTAGCATGTGTTTGAAGCTTTTGGCTTGAATGCTAATTATAAAACAAACTCCTCCCTAATAAAAACAGCATTACATAGCAGTAAAGAAAGCTTGTGCTAGCAATGTGATATAAACTCCATGTGCTACTGCTGAAATGTTTTACATTTGTTTAAATCTACATTGTTGACATTCATTTTAAATAGCCTTGTTCAAAAGAGATGTCTGTGCTCTTCTCTTCTGCTGAGATGATCACCCCTCACAAATAACCTTCACATAATTCTCCTCTTTCCATTCACAGGGCAATTTATGAAGAACATACAAAACACTTTTTAATTCAAGGATGGTATCTGGGTATTCAGAGAACAGATGAAAATTTGTATACAAAATTTGACATATATCTTTATGGAATGAATGATCAGGTATGCCAGTTGTTCCAGGATATCAGTCTGGTATATCAACTGGTACCACTGAGCAGTAGGTCAGCTGCAGATGTTCCAAAGAGCCATATCACCCAATCTTTATTTACAAGCTTCTTCAGCCATCTGTGGCCTTCATTTGATTATGTGCTTTGTTTGTAGCCAGGATCCTGAGTTAGTTTTAGAGAATATAACTCTGAATCATTGGCCTACTTTTCAAATTGACCCGAAGCTCTGTTAAACATAGACATCTTTCAGCAGTATGGAATATGGAAGTGGTTTCAATACTGACACTGTTCTCCGACTGCTCCTCAGCTCTGAAAAACATTTGACACCATTTGCATTCTTGTTTACATTTTTTGACATATATCTTAATATAATCCATGATCAGGCATGCCAGTTGTACCAGGATAATACATATAATTGAAAAATGACAGGCTAATGACAAGAAAAGCAATGAGGCTCTAGAGAAGATATTGCTACAAACCTTACAAACTACAGAAAAGGCTCACTTACAGCTGGGTTTTATGAGGTTTTACACTTCCAAATTGTATGAAACACCAGGGCATTATTTATGTCATTTTAGTTGTTGATCTAATTTGATCTTGGAATCTATACCTGGAGAGTGGCTATGAACTGTTTTCCTGCCCTGATGGGTCTTTTGGCAGGAGGAGTGGTTAAGAACATTTACAGTAAGGCACTTATTTGTCTCTGTGCAAAGCTTAATTCATAAGTGTCTGACATTTGGCCAGGACTTTTTCTAACAGGAAATTTATTTATACTGGCAGATGCCCTCTGGGTCTTGTCTAATATATACCCAGTTTACTCTCAATAAAATAATTTACTTCCTAGGCGAGTACTAACCAGGAGGGTTTGAGTGTGTCAGTCAACTGAGATGCGGGGGAAGCCATAACATGAAACACATGAACTAGTAGAAAGAGTATGCTTCTTAGAGGCTCCAGGGAGAGAAGCATCTCTTAAAGAGCTAACAGAAAGTGAAAAATGATCCTGTATATAACTATTAGATCAGTTGATGGGAAGTAAGTAGGAGAGGGATTTGTGGGTAAAAACCTTTACTTGGGTCCAGTGTGTTGCCCAAGCAAGATTTCCTCTATGTGCTCTAATTGATGAAATTAGAAAAAGTAATGTTATGACTGAGGAGCTCTCTCTGGCATACCACCACATTCCATCTGTGGGATGTGATGGTCAGTGAAGCAAGTCAAGCAAGTTGAATCTGGTCATTTCATAGGGATGTAGTCTGATGAGTGCCTTCTGGAGGTAGTTGTCATAAGACAGATGTCTTATTTCACTACCTTGTGAAACTGAAATCAGGAGGACTAGAAAGTCAATCATATTCAAAATGCATGTCATGGCATCACAGAATTGCACATACTCCCTAAGAAGTCTATCCAGATAGCTACTAAGTAACTTTTGGGTTCTTTCAAATTTAACATGTGTCTTAAGTGGAGCTCTTAATTTCTAATCACCTAAAACAAAACAAGTCATCTTACTCGAATGATTCTTATTTCAGTAATTGCACTGTTGAGATTTAATCAAATACTCAATTCACTGGTTAATTTAATAATAATTTTTTATCTGCAGATAAGTATCCTACATTTTGTAAATGGTATACTATGAGGGTTAAATGAAATAATTTGTATAATGCATAACAAATTTGATAAAATACAGATATTTCAATGATCATAACTATAATTCTCAAGTACTTCAAGAACAAACAACAAATTCTTTAGACATTTCACTATACACCTCACCACAACAGGTGTGTGCTGTGATGCCAGTATACTTAGCACTCCTTCAACTGTGTGTTCAATTGATTGATGGGTAGACAAAATGGACATGAGGATATAGAATGGAGTGTAGAGACCTATGCTATAAGGATTAACAACAACAACAAAATGAATGCAGGTAAATGAACCCAGGTATCATTCTCTACATTTTAGTACACAAGTCTTGGCTTTCTTTATCTAGTTTTCTTTGGTGGTCATGAAGTAGTCTTGTTTCTCAGTTTTCTAAGTGCTAAGCACTAATATTGAATAATGCTTGCTGGTATGGAGTAATTAACTAAGTGTGCCTGGAAATTGAAACTAGAGTAGTGAGGCTGATACAAAGGATAAAATGTGACACCATGCTATCACAGTTTTGACTGTGTTAGAACCTAGGTCCTGTTTGAATTTTAAAGCAAATTTTTTTCAAAAAGCATAAAAAGTTTTAGGTAGGTGTGATAATACATCAGGAGTAAAGGAAGTCATTGGTAGGCTGTGCATTGCATGGATTGTGGTATTCTAGTATGTCTTATGTCATACTGTGATCCTCCAGGATTCCCAGGATCCATATAAAACATTTAAAATAGGTTGTAGTGACCTGTCAAGTCAGTATAGAAGAAGTACAGGACATATGAGTAGGCTAACTTAACCATTTTATAATGCATATGTTTGTCTATATTTAGTTCCTAAACTTCTGGTGGCCTCTGGATATTGGCCAAGTTATATTCTAGGTGGACATGAATCCCTGCATTCCTCATGCATGTGGTCAAGTACATAAATAAGCAGTTCACAAGTCCAAACGGCAGCCACGGGATTATAATGGAATACCAAGCCTGGGGTAAAGAGCCAGGGTGTGTTGAAACTGATATAACTGTAAAATAAAATGGAATGTGTGTAATACTTTTATTGGTAACAAAAAAGTGTGTGTGTGTGTGTGCGTGTGTGTGCGCGCTTATGTGCAAAACATATGAACATAATAACTTCTGACTTCTGATCATCTTATTCGGCTTGGGGGTCTACTTGCCTTTACCATTTTTGCAATGTTCATTTCTTTTTCTAACTTATGGTCTTGGGTCCAAAGTGACTTCAGATCCAGGATAATGTGAAATCTCTAACAGTGTCTTTCATCTAGATTTAGTGTGCAAATGGCTGCTTCTGGACAGAACAGAGAGCCATTTGGTACTATCTCTTGCAGAAAGTTATGCTTCTGGTCTTCAAGGAAAAAAGTCCCCAAATAGTAAGTTAAGATATATATTTGTTACTTTGCTGCTGCTGTGCTAAAATAGGATTATCAAAATCAATTTCAAAAAGAAAGGATTTGTTCAGGCTTATGGTTCTGGAGGGGTTCAGTCCATCACAGTAGGGAAGACATGGCAGCGGGACAGTGAACCCAGACTTGTGATCAGAAAGCAGAGCGGTCACATTTCATCCATGTTTCAGGCAGAAGAAAGAAATTCCTGGTACATAGCTGTCTTAGTCTGGTTTTTACTCCTGCACAAACATCATGACCAAGATGCAAGTTGGGGAGGAAAGGGTTTATTGAGCTTACACTTCCATGCTGCTGTTCATCACGAAAGGAAGTCAGGACTGGAACTCATGCAGGTCAAGGAGCAGGAGCTGATGCAGAAGCCATGGAGGAATGCTGCTTACTGGCTTGCTTCCTTTTCCTGGCTTGCTCAGCTGGCTTTCTTATAGAGCCCAAGACTACCAGCCCACAGATGGTACCACTCACAATGGGCCCTCCCTCCTTGATCACTAATTGAGAAAACGCCTTACAGCTGGATCTCATGGAGGCATTTTCTCAAATGAAACTCCTTTCTCTGTGATAACTCCAGCTTGTATCAAGTTGACACAAAACTAGCCAGTACAATTGACCCCTTGTCAACTTATTGACACACAAACACATCACCATTAAGCCTTGACCCTTACTTTCTTATGCATCCCCAAAATCTAAATAACTTTAAAAGTCCCACAGTCTTGGCAAATTCTTACATATTAACATTTCAATCCCTTTTAAACACCCAATCTCTTAAAATTCAAAGTCATGTAAAAATTCAAAGTCTCTTAACTACGAGCTCCACTAAAATACCTTCTTCTTTCAGGAGGGAAAATATTATTTCAGGGCAGAGTCACAATCAGAAGCAAAATCAAACTCCAACCGTCCAATGCCTGGGATCCACTCATGATCTTCTGGATTCCTCCAAGGACTTGAGTCACTTCTCCAGCTCTGCCCTTTGTAGCACACACCTTAACTTCTAGGCTCCAGATGCCTGTACCCCACTGCTGCTGCTGTTCTTGGTGGTCATCTCATGGTACTGGTATCTCCAAAACACTGCTATCTTCTGCTGCAACGAGGCTTTACCATGGTGCCAAGCCTCACCTCCTTTGCACGACCCCTTCAGTCCTGGGCCATCAATTGCAACTGAGGCTTCACCTTCACCAATGGCCTTCCATGGCCTCTCACAGTGACCAGGCCTCAGCTGTTCTTCAAGCCTTCTTCATGCCTTCAAAACCAGTACCACCTGTGTGACTCTTACACATTACCAAGTCCAGCCATCACCGCACAAGGTATAACCTTGGCCATCTCTGGAACGCAGCCTCTGTGCTCTCAGAAAACACTTCTCAGAAGATTTCACCCCAATGATGCTGGTCTCTTCTTAATCACCACTATTATCTTAGCTCCAGCTAACCAGCATCAATAGTCCCAACAATGCAATGGTTTTGTTTTAGTAGTTCTGGTATCTTGTTAGTGATAGCTGATGTCTTCAGCCCCAGCTTCCCAAAACCACGGAATCTTAAATCAAACCAGCAATGGCCCTGATAAGAGTCTTTAATCTTCCCTCTGAAATTTCACAAGCCAGGCCTCTAACTTCTGCACTGTTTTCAACATTATCTTCCAAGCTCCTACACAACATTCCAAAGAGCTCTTAACACTGAATGGCTCTTCTAGCCCAAAGTTCTAAAGTCCTTCCACAGTCCTCCCCAAAACATGGTCAGGTTGTCACAGGAATACCCCACCAAGCTACTACCAATTTGTCTTAGTCAGGGTTTCTATTCCTGCACAAACATCATGACCAAGATGCAAGTTGAGGAGGAAAAGGTTTATTCAGCTTACACTTCCAATTGCTGTTCATCAGTAGAAGAAGTCAGGACTGGAACTCAAGCAGGTCATGGAGCAGGAGCTGATGCAGAGGCCATGAAGGAGTGTGGCTTATTGGCATGCTTCCTTCTCCTGACTTGCTCAGCTGGACTACCAGCCCACAAATGGTACCATCCACAGGGGGCCCTCTCCCCTTGATCACTAATTGAGAAAATACCTTACCACTGGATCTCATGGAGGCATTTTCTCAACTGAAACTCCTTTCTCTGTAATAACTCCAGCTTTTGTCAAGTTGACACAAAACCAGCCAGTACAATAGCCAGTTTCTCCAAACCATAAACCAAATGGAATTCTATGTTTTATAAATTATCCTGAGAATGGTATTCTGTTATAAGCAGCAAAAATTTATTAAGGCAAGTTCCAACATATTTCTTAATGTGAGGTGACATTTTCTAGGGCATTGCTAATATGTATTCCACCTTCCATGGCACCTCATTATCTAAAGACCGGTTATATATAGTGGTAAATTGTTGGATAGAAAAGGGGGTGTGATGGTTTGTATATACTTGGCCCAGGGAGTGGCACTAGTAGGAGGTGTGACCTTGTTGGAGTATGTGTGTCACTCTGTGTGGGGGCTTAAGACCCTCACCCTAGCTGCCTGGAAGTCAGTAGTCTATTAACAGACTTCAGATGAAGATGTAGAACACTCAGCTTCTCCTGCACCATACCTGCCTGGATGCTGCCATGCTTCTGCATTTTTGATAATGGACTGGACCTCTGAACCTGTAAATCAGCCCCAGTTGAATGTTGTCCTTATAAGAGTTGTCTTGGTCATGGTGTCTATTCACAACAGTAAAAGCCTAACTAAGACAGGAAATAAATATTAATTTCATTAATACTATAATCTCACTAATTCATGTGATCATATTACTTATAGCATTGTCCTGGGATAGATATTCCAACTCTGCAACACACTTGTCTTAAATTGTACCTATAAGAACCTAGTACTCCAACCTGTGAATCAGACACTATATGTATGATGTGGGAAAACATTTATGTATTCATCCTCAATGAAAAGCAATCCTTAGCATACAGTTTAACAAAATTACAATAGCACATCCTAATTTTTTATAGCATTTGTTTATAATTTTCAAGACTAACGGCAGTCTAAGTGATCTAAGGAACTGTTTGTTGTGGTTTGAAGCATAAATGTCACTCACAAATGCTCAAATCTTGAATGTTGTCCAGATAGTAGTGCTATCAACACACACAGGGCAGAATGGAAAACTGCCTCATACATAGCAAATCTATCAGCAAATCAGGGAGGGTATGGAACCTTTAGGAGGTGGGAAACAGCTGAGAGAAGAAGGTGACCAGAGATGGGACCTTGGTGATGCTCCTGTCCTCTGCTTCCTGGTCCTCTGGGATTTGAGGAGCCTCTATATTCCACTGTTTACCAGGATCTAAGCTGTGTCACTGTCCCCTCCCACCCATGATGGTCTGAAATGTAAAATAAACCTTTCTATCCTCAACTGTTTCTGTCAGGTATCTTGGTTAAAATGACATGAAAGCAACTATACTGTAGTTAACATTAAAATCTTTATGTCCTTAAAATTAATGGACTATGTACCTGCAAAAGTCCCCTTTCTATTAAAAAATGGGGAAAAAACTGGCAAAATTTGCCAGAATCAACGATTTCAGGAATCTGAAAATTAACTAGAAGATTGCAGCAATCTCAGGAATGTTGTTTTAAAAAATAAGTTTCAGTTGTTGAAAATATATTTTAAAACTAAAAGAAATATGCATCTACACAGGTAGTTAAAATGTTAACCCTTCCCTAGTAAATTTACAGATTCAATGCTGTTCTGCAAAAATAGTAGAAGTGCTTTGGAGGATGTGCAGTTCCTCAAAGTATTCAACGTGGAGTTATTATACATGCTTCAGCAATTAAAATAATAAATATGGTCCTTAAATAAACACATTTACAATTTGAAATTGTGCATAGCGATGTTTAGTGCAGCATTAAAAACAAAGACTGAAAACTGCAAACAACAAAAATGTGAGTGAAAGCATTGATAATTGATAACATAAAAATAGTATATGTACCAGAATGAATAATCAGCAATAAAAGCAACTGAAATGTTAATTCGTATTGCAACACGGATGAATCTAAAATCGCTAAGTGAAAATTTCAGGAACAGGTATATATTTTATGATTATTTTATATGAAAATTTTAAAATATAAATAATAGATTGCTGATTGCCTGGTACTTTGAATAAAGTACTATAGAGTATGCATATTAATAAGTATTCATTTTCCTTTTTAGCTAATGAAATGTTCTTGAATTAATGGTGATGATACCACAATTTTATGAATGCAATAGAGCCACTAAATTATACGATTTAAAAGATTAACTTTATATGTTATTTTATTTCAGTCAAAAATTCACAGGGCAATAAATAAAATATGACATGTTAAAATATTCACAAATATGAATGAGTAAATATTTAATATATTGATACCAAACAATATTCAAAATATATTGTGAAGTAAAAATATTAAGGTACAAAAAATGTTAAGGTACAGATGACTAATAAAAAAGTAGAAATTCAGAATATATATATATAGTCTATCATATTTGTGCATGCATATGCATAATATGTATAAAGGACACATGAGAGACTGATAGTGTGAGATGCCTGTGGCAAGAGGACATCTTCCACAGGAAGACACTTCTGTTCCTTTGGAGACCTAAGCAATATTAACAACTAATATTAAATTATGAATTTGATTATTTAAAAAAGCGTCAAAGGCTAAATTGTAAATGGGAAAAAATTTTTAGAAACTCATATATACCAGAGGTAATAACATTAAGAACCTTATGAAAATATTTATAAAGCTTACAGATAATTTCTAGGAGAAAATGCTAATAAAATAAATATTAAAAAACAAAAACCTCTTCCACACATTAAGCACTTTTCCCCCATTGCTCTGACAAAATTCTTCCCAAAAGCAACTTAAAGAGAAAGGTTTATTTTGGTTTACAATTTTATAACAGTGGTTTCTTAATTTCATTTGTCAACTTGACTGAATTTAGCATCACCTAGAAAATACAAATCTGGACTTGTGTGGATGAGTCTGTTTCTAGAGTCATAAGGGAGAAAACAGTTATTTCAATTAATCTATTAGTAATTCAAAATAAACAAATAAAAATTTTATCCTTGATCTATATCACATGCATAGATTTAATTTGTGATTTTTTAAAAATGAAAATACAATTACATCATTTCCCCTCCCCTTTTCTCTCTTCCCTGGAGAAAGACTATTTCTCCTGCTCTTGGCATTCCTTAGATGTCTGTAGTTCTTTGTCTAGGCCTGTGACCCAGTAAGATGAACCCCTTCCAGGATAGCACATCTATTAGTGTTGTTACTATTTACATTTTGTTTGGTATTTTTGAGGTACCTGTGGTGAAACTTCAGCGGATGTTCTGTAATCATATTAATTGCAGCTGGGACACACACACACACAGAGAGACACACCACACACACACACACACATACACTCACACACAGCTTGATCAGTTGCTCTCTCTATTATGATGAGCTGTGGTATTCTATGATGGCCTCCATCTGATACAAAGAGAAGTTTCTTTGATCAGGTGTGATAACTATACTTATCTGTGGGTAGAAGAATAAGTATATAGAATAAAGTTAGAAATTAATGCAAGGCTTTTAATGATATCAATACTCATGAATGAATATGACATTTCATATACACTTGGGATACAAATCATTACACAGCTTTTTATAAATGTGTTCATACAAAATTCTTCAAAATATTCCTATATAGTCAGGTGTAGTTGCTCATGTTGTGAGCCCAGCACTTCAAAAAGCTCAAGCAGGAGAGTTTCCCCAAATTTAAGGTCAGTTTGGAATATAGAGTGAGTGTACATCCTAGACTATAGAGTGAGACCCTTTCACCAGCAAGAGTCAAAATTACTTATATTCCTGCAGCTCTTATGAGAGTCCAGACCACATTATCAAAGCAGAGACTGAAAACAAGCAGGTAGGAGTGGCAAAAAGAGTACTCATTGAGTACCAAGCTACAGCTCCACAGAAACGAGAAGCTCTGGTGTGACATTGCAGTGTAAGTTAAGTATAAATAACAATAAGGAAATAGGCATTTCAGGAAAAACTCGTAGAAAAGATATTAAATGTCTTCACTAGAAAAAAAGATCAATGTTCGAGGAAAGAAACATTTTTATTCTTATTTAAATATTATACAACATAATATTGTATAACATGTATTGAATGGTAGGTCACTAATATATAATTTACATTTGTCATTTTAATATATATATAATAGGTCTTAAAATATATTTTTCAATGACTTTTGCAACGATAGAGCCTAAATTACTTGAAACTATATTATTTCCAAAAAAAGAAAAAATTGCTCAATAAAAAGTGATTGGAACACAATCAGAAGATATTTTCTGTCTTCTAACAGGCCAGTGGTGAGGGACGGAGCACCACCGAGGGAATGCACCTTTCAAACATTCCAGCTCTTTAGAGAAAGAGAGAATAGGTATTAGATACAAATCATTATTCCAAAGGATTTCAGAAACTCCGCTAAAGAAATACACAGATTTCTAAAAAAATAATTCCAAGAAAATTAAACAAATATCAAAATAAAAAATACTGAACATAGTTTAATCCCTGAATTACAGTGGTTCAACTTGTGACTTTTACGTTTATAGCAATGTAAAGGCCATACACATTCAGTGGAAACTACGCTTTTCATTTTGCATTTTGATATATTTCCTGGTATAGAGCTTTTGTGATATTAAGCAAAGGCAAACAACCACATCTACACAATCACAAAATAATACTCTCCTACACTGTATTCTGTTGCTAAAGAATGATAGTTAATAGATATTCTAAATGCATTTTTAATGTACAGTATTTTCAAGTTACATTGGGGTTATGTTTTCGCTTTATAATGAGGGACATAATGCCACCATAAATCAAACACTTATGTCAGCTTACAATCATAAGCAAGGTAAATGTCTCATAATATAGAAATCTATAAGGAACTTTACACATCTATTAAAATGTTGCTTATGAAGGAATATAGATAGGCATTCACAGTAGATGTCTATGTGTGACCACATTTCACTAAGGAAGTATTCAAGCAGATATTGTCAAAAATAATAATGTATGAATGTGGGCCTTTACAAACATGTCACCCAAAACAAAAAGGGTTTGAATTTTTTAGTAAGTCTCTATGGATAAACAAGCCCCGAATGAATAAGACTGAGATTCCAAGTCTTTCTCAGATTGATGTGTAAATGCTACCACACCCCCAGTCTCATTCTCCATCTTTTATTTCAAACTGTCCCTTCTACTGGACAGATGTCCTTGTCTAGAGCTCTTTTGACAAAAGAGTGTTTTCCCATCTCTCTTAAACAGGTCTTATCAACTACTGCCCTCTTCTTTTAGCATTCTACTATTAGCTGCCAGACCAATAATGGCCTCCTGTGAGGCCCTGTTAGCTTGTGACATAGTTTTTGGAGAGTACTAATTTCTGTTCTCCTTCCCTACATTTACCTGACATCCATGCATCATCCTTAAACTGGTGGCCAAATAGAGTACAGTGTCCCTGGCATTTCAGTTTCTCGTGTTATTACTGGCAATGCTTTATAATTCTAAACATCCCAAAACATAACGTTATTGTGATCATATGATCAAATTTACAACAAAATTTTGTGTCAAATAGCATCATTATGTGAAGTGCCTAAAACAGCACCTGGCCCATAGCATTTTTCAACAGAAATAATTGTCAAGAAAGTTTTCAATGCCCCAGTGTAGGGGAATGCCAAGGAGAGAAGACGGGAGTGGGTGGGTGGGTGGGGGAGCACCCTCATAGAGGCATGGGGGGGAATGGGATAGGGGGTTTCCAAGGGGGAAAACATTTGAAATGTATATAAAGTAAATATCCGATCCCCCCCCCTCCCAAAATAAATCTCAGTAGCAGAAATGCACGGTAGAATTTCCATATTTGGCCACTAGATGGCAACATTGCAAAGACGAAACAGACAAGTTGGTCTCTGGTGGTTCATGAAGACTGCAATGAGCAAAAGAACGATAGACTGTAATATTGAAAAGAACGGCATTGGCCCCTGAGACTGAGGTTAAGGTTAATATCAGAAAAACAATCTGCAGAAAACAAAGAGACAGGGCTTTCAGACAGGCAATACCTAAGAGATACGTGGATGATCCGTACAAGCAGCAATATAGTACCAAAAACAATCATAAAAATTACACACAGAGAAACAAGGAAATAAACTGTAGCGATCAGGGACTGAGTTTTGAGGCTCTGGGACCAAAGTTCTTGGCTTTACCATTACGTTCGTTAAAAGCATCCACGGTAGGAATTAAGAAATGTTAGAGAATAGAAAACTATTATTTAATGGAAACAGAACTAATGTTTAGGGTGATGAAAATATCTGGAATGGAATAGTGGTAATGGCTGCACATCAGGAATATATTTTATGCCACTGTATTCTATGTTCAAGAATTTAAAATATAGTAAATTTTAGCCAGGTTTGGTAGTACATGCTGTTAGCACAGTTATTTTGGAAGCAGAGGCAGAAGAGTAATGAGCATGTTATATAATGTACAGTTTATAATATACATAATATTATGTATAGTTTCTTTAATATTAGAAAGAATGACCCAATAAAAGGGAGCACTGATTACCTTGATAAGGCCCCTAGCTATTACAGGATACTAGCTTGGAGTGCTTGTTCTTTAATTCCTCCACCCCATCCGCATAATATTCTACCACTAATTTCACTTCCCCATAACCTGATTACCCAGTAGATGGTTGCCTTTATTCTCTTGAATCACTACACTAGATCAGTTAACTTGTCAAAAATATTTAATCTGTATTTACTCTCAAGCTAACATTTTTGCTTTATTATGTAGATCTTAATTTCTGTCCTGTACATTTTTCTGCTTCAAAGAACTTGTCTTGCAGCTTCTTATACACTGACAAGTGATTCCCTCAGCTTTTGTTTGTCTGAAAAATTCTCTCTCTCTCTCTCTCTCTCTCTCTCTCTCTCTCTCTCTCTCTCTCTTGAAAATAGTTTCACTGGATCCCGAATTGCAGGTTGTCAGGGCTTTTTTTTTTCTTTCAAGCCTTTAAACATTTCATTGCACTGTTCTTGGTAGATATGAAGTGCAATACAATATAATTCATATCTTTGTTCTTTTGTCAGTATGATCGCTTACTTAGAGATTTTCATGTTGCCATGATTTTGATATGCATGCTGTTGTTTTGGTATCAGTTCTCCCTGATACTCTCGAAGCTTCCTGGGTTTGTAGACTGCCAGTGATCTTGAAATATATTTAGCCACTAGTGTTTTGGTCTTTTCTGTTTCACCCTCTTCTCCTGTGTATAGTCTCCTTACTTGTATTTTGCACTGTGTGATCTCACAGTTGGACACCATATTCTGGGTGTGTGCTTTCACCTTTCTGTTAGCTATTCAATTTGAGAAATTTCTAATGATGCATCTTAAGCATTCAGTGTGAGTTCATCAAAGGTACTTTTTAATTTTGGTTAAGATGTTTTGGTTGTGGTGGTCATTGAAACAAAGTATCAGTAGGTCAAAGGGTAGCCTCCATTGCCTGCTGTCTGGCTAGTAAGTATTATTTTTATTCCTGGGGTCTCCTCTTTGTGTGTATTTTAGAGCAGTCTGGGGCACATAGGAAAGAAATGATAATGAAGCATTGTTCCAAGATTTCTTCTTCGCTCACATTTCATATCCTCCTGATAAGCCAGCAACAACTCTTTATCGATCCAAATCCACAGTATACTCGAGGGCTCACTCTTGCTGTTATAGCTTTATAAATTTTGACAAATTTGCCTTCTCTGGAATGTTACATAGTTGAATCTCACAATACTGAATGTTTTCAGATAGCCTCATTTGTTATATACACGTAATACACATAAGGTTGTTCTATGTCTTTTCAGGCTTAGTAGCTCATTTCTTTCGGTGTTATTGTTTTAGCTTTCAGAGAGTCGACAGACTTTCACTCACCTACTCAGAATGTCCTGCTTAATTACAAGTTTGGGCAGTTATGAGTAAATTGAAATGTCTAGTGTAGGATCTTGTGTGGACATATGTTTTTTAACTTTTGGATAGATACTAGAGAGAATAATCTGAGCTGAATAATAATAGTGTGTTGTGTTTTCGTGGAAACTATCAATCTGATTCCCAGAGTATCTACACAGTTTTATGTTCTCCGGAGAAATAAACGCATATTCATGCAAGCATCTGGCATTATCAGTATTTTGGGCTTCTTTCTCTCTGATAGGCAGATAGTCACAGTTAGATAGTAGATGTTTATTTTCTATTCATCTCCCTTGGAAAGAATTTTGTACAAATATTTGCCTTTTTAAAACTGGTTGGTATATTTTCTTACTATTCACTTTTAAGAATTCTCTTTATACATTTTGTCCTTTACCAAATAGTCTTCTGCAAATATTTTAAGTTCTGGCTTATAAAAATCCCCTTTCAAATCCTTTTTCATGTTCTGTCTCTCTGCTTGCAACATACCTATTACATATTGTTCACTTTTTCTATTTGAGAATTAAGCATATTAATCATAGTTATCAGAAACTCATAGTCTGATTACTTCAATATCTCTGTTGTCTATGAATCTAGTTACGATGATGCTGTGTCCCTTCAAGTGCCATTTTTCCTCTTTGAACAAATGCCTTGAACAGTTTTCAGTTGAAGGCTAGTCATTGTGTATTTAATAAAGGAAAGTCAAGCAAATAGAACATTACTGTAAGGTTTGTGTTTAGGTAAGAGTACAGTGCTCTGTTTTCTTTAGCTGGAGATGTGGTAGAAGCTGAAAGTTATTCTAGTGTCTCTGTGACTCTCCCTTTGTCTTTGGATTTCCCTAGGGACCTCTTCTCAAATAGCAAGGAACCCTTGTATTTTCTGTGTTTGCTGCATCTTTGTACCATAGTAGAAATCATACTGGTGTGGTAGTAAGGAATAAAGAAGAAAAGCTTACACATAATGCTATGATTACGTCTCCAGCTTTCAGTGTAGCTAGTTATTTCACCAGTGTTTCCTAATTTCCCCCCTTGTGTAACACAGTCTTGGAGAAATGTATGTCAACTAGGTATGGAAAATCTAATTTCTGTTAGTGCGGGCTTCTTTATGAACAGAATGCTCTGAGCCTATATCAAAATACTTAGAATTCCTCCCCATGGCAAGACTGCAAAGGGTTATTTTTTTTTTTTTCCTGCTTTTCACTCGGAACATCAGATAAGGTTTCTGGAGATAAACCTTCCAAATGCATGAAAGTCCCCAGAGAATGGTTCCCAGGGAATTTTTATCTCTGAAGATAATCAGTTACCACTTTCTATCAATTCTCTGATCTAAGAAGAATTTGTGAGTTTCAGTCTTGGCAGATTTGTGAGGACAGGAATGACAACTTCCAAACTCTTTGCATGCCAGAACTTTTTCTTTTCAATTTTGCTTTATTTATCCACTTTAAAAGTCAGCAATCTTCCTAAAATATTTGGGAAAGCATTTGGAAAGCAAAGACCCAAACATACACCATAGTAAATGTGAACGATTCTGTATGTTCTAAAATCATTTCAGAGAACATTTATTTTTAAATACAGAACAAATGTGCTAGTTGTAAAAGCTGACATGCTATAGAACACACACACAAAACTCCAGACTCTCTCAGTAGTTTCTTATTCCAAAGCTGATCACTCTGAGCATGTTCTTGCCACCTTTCAGTTGAATAAAGACAGACAAGCACATTCACTGTATTTTTTTTTCACAAATGGATCAGACTGTCTTTATTTATTTTTCTACAATTTGTGTTTCTTACTTTTTATTGGTTTTAGCAGAGATTAGATCGGACGAAATTTTATGTCCGGCTTTTTTGACATTTAAATGCTTCCTTTATATTTCATAAACATTTCCTACATTCCTTTAGTTCATCTTTTCTGATGTCGTGGATTGAACCCAAGCCCTGTGCTCGCCAGATCCGTGTCGTTGTACCACAGAGCTAAGTCCTCAATCCTTCCCTCTGTACTTAAATGCTAATAGTTATCTTCATTATACAGCTACACTGCAATATATTTAAGTGAGCGTATATGTTAAACAGTGAATGTTTTCTTATTTCTTTTTCGCTTATGCACTAAGGAAATATTTGTTGAATAGTTACTGCATTTGTGTCACAACAAGTTATAAAATTTCTGTGTCTCTGCTTGTATACACACATGTATATGTGTGAGCTTCATGATGCTTAAATTCAAGCTGTTGTGAGTAGATAATTCAAGCTGTTATAAGCTGAGGAGCAGATCAGTACCTTATTTTTTATATTCCTTTTTGATAGATTACTGAAACTGGCACTATAAACTTGGAGAATATAAATAGTTTGAAACCCTTAATAAAAATGGTTAAAGGTATCATTAGAAAGTTTGAATCATTTTATTAGCTTGCAAAAGTTGCACAGGCATTATTCAGGCCTACTCTGTTCATGATTTTGTAAAGAGTAAATGATTTATTATCGAAGTACAGTTAGAAAGTTACAAATATGTAATAATGGCTCTACCAACGTGAGGTTTTCACCTCTCACCAAGACAACTAGAACTGGAATTCTTATTGTAAATTTAGAATAAAATCCATTTCTCAGTCTGGACTCTGCTGCCTTGTGGGGGTAGTGGTCACTTTTCCATCTCTATGTGTTTATCTGATTTCTCTTTTACTTCTTTCACTTCATTTTTTCCCCAGCAAATTCATGCAATTTGGTTTAAATACCGTCTGTTTCAAGTAATGTTTCTTGATTCCCCAGATGAACTAGTGTGGTTAGTGCCTACCCTGAAGCCACACTGTACCTTTTTGTATACTTGTGCTATATTTCACAGGACAATTAGTCACATAAGGCAGGGAGTTTGTTTCTGTTACCCTACAGTGTGAAACACTAAATACATTATCTATATCAACCTGTTAAACCGAGGTCCCGGTTTGTAAGCTTCTTCAGAGTTTCTGTGCTGTAATGGTAGGAAACCCAACATGTAAAGTGCTCGTGTCATAGCACAGAGCTTGGTTCTAGACATTAAAAAAAAAATCTCACATTGATTTATTTCTACTCATTTGGCAGGCAAGAGAGGAAAGGAAAGAGAGCAAGTGAGCAGACTAGAATGGGTTAAGAAATTGCCACAAACTTTACAAAGATGCAATAGAGTTAGAGAGAGTAAAACAAACACAAAACAAAAACGTGATTGAGATAGCTAACTACAGAGAAAACCACAAAATTCCCCCTTCTTCCCACCCTGGTAAACTTACCTGAATCACTCATTCATCTTTCCTTCATTCATTTGTTCTGTTCAACAAACCTTTACTGAGCGACTATTATAGAAGGAACTGTATTAGAGACAGAGAGCTCACAGTCTGGGAATGGAGGTGGCTATATAAATAACAATCATACAAGGAAGACAGCATAAAATATGTATCCTGGAATGTAAAGGGAAACAAGGGTCCCAGGCTAGAACTAACTCCCAGAGCCAAGCAAACAATAAGCCTCTTTCTGCTGCCTACAGCTAATGTCAATAGCTCAAAATTCATTAAGAATATATCTGCCTGGGATTTATGTATTTTGCAAACTTTTTGACCACTTCTTTTCCTATAACTTCATCCCTAAAATGGCCAGGAAAGTTGGGGACAGTGTTTACTTCTTTTCTTGAGTTTTCTTTTTTCCAGGCATGGATACCAAACTGGGGGGCTTATAGCAGCTAAGCAAATGTTATACCATTAAGCATTATCTCCATTATCATAATTTTATATCATTTTAGCTATTTTATCCGTTAAATTGGAATTAATCTTATTTTCTGTTCATGTTTTCTATTCTCTGATTATAACTTCCCCAATATCAAAACAGAAATACAAAAGAAAAAATTATAGATGTATGCCTCTTTTCTTTTTGCCAGTATTTGTGGTATCATCCACAGATGTTTTCTTATTATGAAAGCCAAATTGGCCAGTTATCCTATCCATCTGATTACCTAATTCATCGAAACAGCAGTATTCAAATAATTTTTGTACAAATAAGTCTTCTCTAAAGAAATGGGGTGGGGGTCATGATAGGAATCTTATGTTTTGTGAGCCTATCAATACCAATTATGAGACAGCTACAGGATAACTAAAGACATACCAAGCAATTTGAGGACATTCTGAATAGCATATGCAGTCTTGTGCAGAAAGAGCACAAACCCCCCCCCCCAATTACAACCAGCCAAAGTCAACAAAAGATAAAGCCATAAAGCAAGCCAGGCTACGAGGCACATCACTGTTTGTTGGGCACCGGTGTCTTCTCACAAAGGCAAATGATCACCCAAATTATAGCAATCTGCTACCTTACAAATAACTGGGACACAAGATCCTCTAAGCCTTCTGATGTGAGAAGACAACATAAGTGGGGAACTCTCTCTACTTTGAAATCAGGATAATTATGATTCAAATTCTGGTTCTGCTACTTATTAGCTTTGTAGCCATATGTCACTCATTTTCCCTCTCTCAAACTGCAAGGCAATAATTGTACCCACTTCGTGGCCTGGCTTTGAAAACTAGGTGACATTATACCTCAAAAATGCATGGGAGGGGAGTCCCTAACAAAGTCCAAACAAACGTATACTCTTTGAATTTGGATGATGTCTTTCTTTTAGGACGTTTGCTGGGTCTTCCAGGCTCTTCAGGCCTCAGTTTTCTCTCTGCATAAAATTGTTGAAAAAATTTTGCAGAGAAATGAGTGAGAATAAAAATGTGACCACAAAACTATAATTCACGGTGGAAATGTTGTTCTTGTGTGTATGTCTTTGTATGGTGTGAATACATGTTTGTGCGTGTGTGTGTGTGTGTGTTGTGTTGTGTGTGTGTGTGCACGTGTGTGTGTGTGTGTGTGTGTGTTGTATGTGTGCAGACGCACATGTACATAGAGGGCAGAAGTTCATGTCTTCCTCAATTGCTCTCCTCTTTACTTATTTTTGAAATGTATTATTGTATATGTGTGTATATGATGTGTGTACATATTGCAGGCTCACAAATGCCACAGCACACATGTGCCACAGATCATGGGTAAAGGTCAGAGGATGAATTGCTGGATTCTGTTCTTTCCTTCCACCATGAGGTCTGAGAACGGAATTCAGAGAATCAGTCTTGCCTAGCAATCAGTTATTTGCTGTGCTATCTGACTACTCCCGCTCATTGGGGTTTTTTTGTTTGTTTGTTTTTGTTTTTGTTTTTGTTTTGAGGCAGGGTCTATCATTACACCTGGGGCTTCTCAGCTTGGCTTGATTGGCTGACAATAAGCTGCAGAGGTCTGTCTGTCTCTGTCCCACTTACCCGGCACTGAGGTTACAATCACAAACCAGACCTCCAGGCCTGATTATTACATAGCTTCTGGGTGTCCAAACTCAGGTCCTTAGGCTCGCATGGTAATTACTTTACTGACATCCCCTCAGCTCTGTATTTGTTAGTTCTTATTTGTTAACTCAGCCTTCCCCTTCCTAAATTTATTTCCTAATAGAATGAGTCAAACTTGCTGCTGCTGGTAATTAAAATGCTCTTCTAGCTGAATGAACACATCAGATACCTTGTGTGGAGGCAGGAGAATTGAGGATGTATGCTGGTGCCTGGAAGGTCAGTCCACTGTTTTAAATACTTCATTTCTTGGAACAGTTGGGATTTCCAGCTGTTTTTATTTTCTCTACGGTCAGGGCAAATTAATTAGATGTGTGTTCCTCGATGGACTATGCATACATTCGTGTACATGTGTTTCTTTTACATAAAAATACATTCCTTTTGCAAAAAGAAGAGTACTGCATCATGGAAAGTAAAGAAAAGAAAATGATCCATTGTATTGATGAACCAACTGGCAACTTTTCTGAATTCCAGAAGCTATACTAGGTATTTTTTTTTTTGTATGTGTGAAAGCAGAAAGAAAATTCAAAAATATAAAAAGTACAGCTCAATTAAAATCATAGTCCTGTAAACATGGGAGTTATTCGGGAAAATCTGTGCCTTGTGATTTTTCTCTATGCTCCCAGTGAAAAGGGCTCTGTAATATTCTGAGTACCAAATTTATTTTAAGGTGTACTCTTAGAGGCAACTGCACAAAAACTACCAAAACATGTCAAAAGGTCAATGTAACAGACCTCTATGAAATTAGAGCCCCCAGCAGCAGTAGGAGCTTCTGGGTTATGTTGCTGTCTCTGCTTCCCATCTAATTATAAGAGTATACAGACATACAGGTACCAGCCACCACATTTTGCGTTATTATGGGGGCTTCAGGATTAAACTCAGGGTATGAGATGTTTACAGTAAACACTTTTAGCTGCTTAGTCATCTTTCTAGCCAGAACCACATTTTTAGATGTAATTTTAAATTTTTATGTTTTGAAATTAAATCATTACAACATTGTTTTACATTAACTTTCTTCCTTTCAACCCCTCACATGCATCCTCTTGAGCTCTCTTAAATTAATGAACTCTCTTTTGTGATTGTTGCATCTGTGTAAATATATGTCTAAAACCTGCTCAGTATGTACAATATTACTTACATACATATATATGATTTCAGGACTGACTACCTTTATTAGACAACCAATTGGAGGTTCTCATCTTGGAAAGACTTTCTCCTACTTTCAGCATTCCTCAATTGCCCCGTAGTTCTTTGCCTAGAGTTGAGACCTTCATGATAATTCCTCCTTCGGTGTCGTTCTTGTTCAGAGTTTGTTTAGGCAACTGTGATGATGAGACTTTCAGTACAGTTTCTCTGACATTTCTAGGAGATGCAATCTCATGTCAAACTTACTGTTCCTTTAGCTCTTACAATGTTTCTTCTCTCTGTTTGTCCATGATCCCTAAACTGTGGGTACAGGATTGTGTTGTAGCTATATCGGTTTAGAACTGGAAAGACACTATAATGTGCTCTTTGCATTTTCATCAGTTAGAGTTTTCTATAATGGCCTTCATCTGTTACAAAGGTAATTTTATTAGATGAGGAAGTGAGAACTACACCTTTTTGTAGGTATATGGATAAATATTTACCATTTGGTTAGAAATAATGCTGTTTTAATAAAGTGATGGTTATAGATTCTCCTTCAAGATTCATAACGTCACTGGGCCTGGATACAGGTTCCCAGTACCACACATTATTTTCCCCTTTATTGGGCAAACCTTAAGTCCAATTAAAGAGCTATTGGTTACTGGGAATGTATAGATGCCACTATTGCATCCTTCGGGTTACCAGGCTGGTCTTTCTTGTAAAGAACTACATTTACTTTACTCTCAATCTGACTCTACATGTGCTGATGCTGATGAATGCCATAGGACAATTAGATTGATAGAAAACCTTTCAGAAAACATGTATATTTGATAAAAATTGCATTGCTTTTCTATCAAACAGCTCAAAAGAATATACAACAAAAGTTAATATTTCCAGACAAGGTGTGTTGGAACACACTTTAAATCCCAGAACTTGGGAGACAAAGACAGGTGCACCTCTATGAATTCAGGGCCAGAACTAAACTCCCTGAGTTCCAGGACAGCCAGAGTTACATAGAGAGACTGCAACTATGCCAATTTCCATTTCCACTAGGAATGAACAATGGTCACAGTTTTTCTACTTCTTCTCCAGTGCTTATCTTGTTTACCCATCCTAGCATGTGGTATTAAATTGTAGTTTGATTTGTATTCTAATAGTTACTGTCTGGTGTTGAACATCTTTTAATATTTCCTTTAGCTGTTTATCTGTCTTCTTCAGAAAAAAATATTTATAAGCACTTGTTCTAAATATTTTTAACTTTATTTAAATTGACTAAAATAGTTCAACTATTTCACATATATAGTGTTTATTAGGTTTTCTATCACTCTCACCCTCTTATTTCCATCTCACCTCCCTCATCCCTCTACCTGCTCTTTTCTTTGCCCATCTACTGCCTTTGCTTGGTTTTGTGACCCACTTGATTTTCTCCTGGACTGTCCTTGTGACCACAAGTGTGGAACTAGCCCTTACAGCCTGGAGGGCTTTCCATTTGCTACATAACTGAAGGCAATAGCTTTTTCACCCCCAGGACCCATCAGGTGTCCATAGTTTAACATGAGAAAGTAGGGCTCCATAAGCCAATTCTTGATTAATGATTGGTTGTTTAGAGCCTTGTGTGCACACTTGATGAAGAGAACCACAGCTGCTTGTTGTGAAATTGTGATTGCAGCGCCTATGTCATTCCCTGAAGATGGCATTCCCTTTTCTTCTCCTAGCTTCTGGCTCTTACTTTCTTTCTGCCTTCTCTTATTTACACAATGTTTCTGGAACTTTGGAGGAGGTGGTATAAATGCATTGTGTAAGTTTGAACACTCAACTAATCATTTATTCTAAGCATCTGAGAAACAATGATTCTTGATATTCACTGCCATTCATTGCAAAGAGAAGATTCTCTGATCAAAGATTAGAGAAGCATTTGTTCATAGATAAATACATTTGTCTACACATAAATACTTAGACCACAATGAGGTACCCCTTAGGGTCTATGACTTACCCCGCAAAAATTTTGGGACTAGAATTATAGTACCAGGGATAGAGTCTGTCCTATGACACAGACCTCAAATACAATCAGATAGTGGTTGGTTATCCCATAAAAGTAACAACACTGTTTTATCAGTGAGCACATCATACCTGGCAGGGTGATGTTTGTTGTATAAGATACTTTTTTCTAAGGAGATGCAACATATACATGTCTTTTCAACACAGAAAAGAAGAGTCCACAACAGAACAAAGTAATGGTTGCTCCAATATCCAACTTGGTGAACCAATTCATTTCTTTGCTAACAGGAGTATGGGTGAGAGCATATGCACAAGGAGTGGCTGCATCACAAAAATGCCCACCTCACATGGGTGATGACTGCAGAAGACTACAACCCTGAGTTGCCCAAATATGAAGCTTTACTGATCAGTCTTTATCCCTGTTGAGCAGGGGCCTGCAAGAATCTTCCAGGTTTTGCTCCCCCTTTCATATGATGTTTGTGACCTTTTGTTTACCTCTTGAGGCTCATAAGCCTCCCTTTCCTCCTGGAGAAAATGTTTCAATTTTCAGGAAATGGTACAATTTGGAGGAACATGCCATGTAACAGCATAGTAGTTGATAGGGTTCACAACTAGGTTAGACCATTGATACTTTATCTGTGTGCAGCCTGCAATGGGCCTTCTAATACTCTGAAAGCTAAATATGTTTTGGGTTTACTGAAAAATATCAAAATCTTGAGAACACCATTCTGGTGATGTTTCATAAAACTAGTAACTCTAATTATAGATGATTCTACTTTCAGTTAACAACATTGAAGATTTGCTTAATTTCTTTGGTAATAGAATTTGATGTAAACTAGTACCAAAGGTTTTTTAATGTAAGCCAGAAGACATTTGTTTTTTGTTTAAATTTTTTATTTTTGGCTTTCTGAGTTCCCCATATATCCTGGATATTAATTCTCTGCCAAATGTATAGATAGAAAGGATTCTCTCTCACTCTGTGGGCTTCCTCTTCACCCAGTTGATTATTTCTTTAGTTTTTAATGAGGCTCCATTTGTCAATTATTGGCCTTAATTCCTGAGGAGATAGAGTCCTATTAAGAAGGCCCTTTCCTACACTTATATTTTGAAGGGTTTTCTTCTAGCAGTTTCACTGGCTCAGGTTTCATGTCTAGATATCTGATTCATTTGGTGTTGATTTTTCTTTTTATGAAAAATGATAGTTTTTTTAATAGCCAATTACAGTCACTTAAAAGCATTTTTGAACTTTTAATGTAGAACAGACATTACACTTCATCTAATTTACTAAAAGTAGTTGCTACAATGAAGTTGTTACACGTTTTTATTACTAAGAGGACAATCCTTTCTAAAACTAAACTGAGGAAAGAAATCTGAGAGAAAAATACTAGACCTAGAACCTGCTCTAGACCAAGACCCAGGAAAACAGTTTAACCTTTGAAAAGAAGTGCTTTTTCTTCAGACTATTTCAGTGACAAGAGGTACTTCTTGTTTATACATATATTAATTACATAGCATAGCAGAATTCTCTGTGACTTTTTCTCCAAGCAAGCACTTACCATCACCGTCATCAGCCAGCATCCCATGATCCTTTCATATCCTCCTCTCCTGAATCTCTTTTCTCTTCCCCAATAGTAACAAGAGTAGACCTTCAGGGAACCTTTCTGAATTTCTGGTCCTCATGGAGGTTAGTGAATAATAAGTACCTTATTAAATGGAAAAAAGCTGCCTTGTTAAAATCTTAGCTATGAACAGAGTTCAAAGTAAGTACTTAAGTTGCTTGGGTTTTTTTTTTTTTTTTCAGCGAAATAAATTGAATCGTGAGCCTCACATATACTAGGTCAGTACTCTTTATCATTGAGCTATACTCCTAGATTAGAATTTAGGGGTTTTTTAGCTCTAAAATCTCAGCTTAAAAGCTAATCTGTAACACTTTGTTAGGCTCTTCCTTTTACTAGGATAAACAAACAGTAGCCTTACTCTCTCTTTGTGGAAGGAAAATGAAGAAAAGGAGGACTATGCAGAGTGAGAACTAACAGCCTTCCCACTCAGTCTGAGATTCTTCACTTGTTCCAGACACACACACACACACACACACACACACACACACACACAGGAGAGAGAGAGAGAGAGAGAGAGAGAGAGAGAGAGAGAGAGAGAGATTATTTTGCCTTTAAGAAATTACTCAGGTTTTCTCTGTTTGAAGAATGCTTTCATGTCTTTGATATTCTATCATAGGTCCAAATGAAGGCAGTCATGTGGACAGTAGTTACATTCACATGAAAACATTGATATCTAAGAAAGCTCAATTTAGGTGTTAGCTTAGCTTTTAATAAACTGTGTGACCCAAGATGATGATTTTTTTGGTCTTTCTAAAATTCAGTTTCCATATCAGAAAACTATATAGACAATAAGTGTTTCTAGTTTATAGAGATGCCATGTCATTTAAATGTGTGTATGAACATAAAGCTCCTAGCATATAAAAATTACTTACAAAGTCATCATTACTATTATCCATTTCATGTTTCTGATGTTTTTGTTTGAAGGTTTCTTCTCATCTAAGACTCCTGTTTACAGTTTTTAAGTACCAATTTCTTTGAACATGTTTTGTCTCATACTATATTATTTTTCCTACCTTCAATATACAGTATTCAGTTAATTTTTAATCTGAAGTTGTCGTGTTTTTTGTACTGATGCATCCAAGAAAATACAAATTGACATTTGAGCCCATATCTAATGAGAGCATTTTGAACAGATTTCTTTATACGTTATATATCTTACTTTACGAAATCTTCAGGGGAAAACACTAAAAATTGCTGATTACAGAGCGATATGGTAGCAATCCCACTGCTTTAAGGCATTCATCAAAAACAATCTGAGATCTGTCTGGCCTCTACAGAGTCTGAGCAAAGGCTGTAAGCAAAATAAGTGCAGTTTTCATGTCTATATCTTGTCTTGAAATAACAGATTCCATTGACTTCCCATATATCCTCACTTCATTAAGGCTTTTTAGCAGCTTGAACTTTGCAAGTATTCCAAGAGACAAGCAGGCAGAGGAAAGGACCTAGAGAATAATGATCTGGTATACTTCTTCAGTATTGAAGTTTGCTAGAGGCAAATGGTACCTGGAAGCCTTAGATAATGATTTTCAGACAGTCTTACTCATAAACAATGGCTGCATACGTTGTGCAATGGAATGACAGGAAAAAGGGGAAAATCTGCTCCTTGATGAAAAGAAAAAAGATCTTCCAGTGGCCACACAAAGTGCTTGAAATGCAAATGTTATTAAGGCTGAAGTAGAAGTGAGTGCTGGAGAGAAACAAATTATAGGGGTACATTTATCAAGTTAATCAGCTGTTTAATGAGACTAGAACAGAGAACTGATGATTTAGTCAGAGAAATAGGAAGAGATTAAGTGTTAGCTTGAGTGAAGAATTAGGGAGATAAAACGGATTCCTGAGAAAGCTGATCTCAGAAACCAGGGCAAAGGGGCAAGGGCCTTCTCATTTTAATTCTGTATAACATTGAATTTTGCTTTTCAATCAGGGCTGAATATATACTCTCAACCTCCAAATTTAAAGTAGATTGTATTTACTCAAAAAGGAACTTCGTTATAATGACACATGAATTCATCCCTTCTAATTTTATAGTACTTCTTCAGTCCTTTATTTTTCTTATGTTAAGGAGGAAAAAGGAATACAGTCAAGAAAACATGTTGACAACATTAGTGTCTCTTCCATACTGACCTTTGAACTTTCCAGTAAGTCTATTCTTTAAGGAGCAGAAATATAAGGGTCTTTTGTTCATTAACAATTATGATAGACTAGTAGTACAAGTTGGGAAATTCTCAATAGCTAGCTTAACCAGTATTGACCCTGTGAGGATTATATCATCTGTATAAATAATCTCTGATGCTGATTTTTATAAACTATGAAATTTCATATCGCTGTCAGTTTTTAATTAAATGCTTTGAGATGCTTATAGAATGTCATTTTATGTGTACAGGGATACAACATACACACACCACATTCCCCTAAGGGTAAGAATTTGTACATTGGAGGACATTATTATAGCCAGGCTACTGACACTGATATAGTCTTCAGTCAGTGCAGCATCACTTCTGTTGTTTTTTGACAGCTGAACCAACTTCTCCACTACCCCTTACTTCTCAAAATCCAGAATTCTACATCTCTTTGATTTTGACATTTCAAAAAATGTTTTAGTAATACAATCATAATTGGCTTTTGCTTTTAGCATAATTTTCTCAAAATTCATTACAATTGTATGTATCACTTCACTTCTTTTCATTGCTACATAGTATTCCATGATATACTGGTTTAACAGCTCACTTATTCAATGACATCGTTTGTTTCAGACTATCCAGTGACTATGAAAGAGGTTGCTGTTAAGTTTTCCTGTACAGATTTTTGTTCTGTATGTTTTCATTTCAGTGGATTAAATCTCCAGTAATATATTAACTAGGTCAAGGGGTAGTTACTTTTTATCTTTAAGAATCTGCAAAGTACTTTTGAGTGCCTTGCAGTTTTACATTTCTACCAGCAACATATTTGCAACAGTTTGTGCACCATCATTTTATTACTGCTGTACTTATAGGTGTGTGCAGGGGCGTGTCACTGGGACTCCAACTTGCATTTCCCTGATGGTCAATGATAATGAATACCTTTTCTTATCCTTATATCCATCTCTATATCCACTTCAGTGAAATGTTTCCTTTTTCCTGTTTGTTGTTGTTGTTTTAGAATCACTTGGTTGCATTTTTAAAGTTCTTTACATATTTTGGGCATTAGACCTTGGCTAGATATGTGACTTAATTACTTGACCCAACATGTAGATTTTCTTGCCAGCCTGTTGATAAAGTCTAGTGTAGAACAATATTTTTTTTTATTTTTCAAGTTAATTTTCTTGAATAAAGTTATGTATATCTGATCCTTTGCCATATTTATTTCTTTTTGTTTTGGGACCCACCAAGTTGAACCAAGGCCATCTGTTTGACCATGGGTTTGGAACAATCCGTTGGCACTTGGTGGCCTAAGCAGTAGGTATTCAACTGATAACAATGATTCAAGCTCTCTCTGAATTAATAAATAACTAATAATTCAGCATTGAGGGGTAGTACTTCCTAAACCTCTAGCCCATATCTTCCATGCTTAACTATTGACAGATTCATTCTTGTACATTCCCACCACCAGCAAACATGACTGCTGCGAGTTCATGATTGTGTATCCGTGTTTTGTCTTACCCAGAGCTGTTATTTCCCAGCTGTTCTATATATCTTCCATCTCTTACATTCCTCCAGTCCATTCTTTCACAGTGTTTCCTAAGCCATACAATGTATTGTATAAATGTCTTGTTTAGAGGTGAACACTCATTATTTATCATTTACTCTCAGAACTTCTAGCAGTCGTGTGTTTCTCTATTCACTGGAGGGGCTTCTCTGATTAAGTATGACAATAGCATTTGTCTGAGTATAAATATACATATTTAGAAGGTAATTTGATTTTGATGATATGCCAATTTAGCTAAGCAACCATACTAATTGCTTAGCTAACCATCCCTCACCCCCAGGAGATATTTGACTTCCAGAGCCATGGAGGTTTGACCTGATTTACAGGGTTTTGACCAGGTATTGATTCCCTCCTGTGGAGTGACCGTTGAATCCAATAACTGTTGTTATACTACTGAACAAGTGTACACTACACATCTTGCATGTCAGGTTGTTATTGTAGTTGGTGGGATTTCACAGTTGTAGTATATTGTTGATGCCTTCCTCCCCTCTGGAGTCTGGATAGCACCTTCTGGCACTATGAAAGACAGTCAACAGGGAGAAAGCAGCCAGTATTATTTGAGGGCCTTTAGTTTGGTAACCAAAAGCTCTCTCATTGAACACAGGGCTTACATAACAAAGGAAGAAATCATGCTTAGCACTGGAAACCTAGCCAACTGCCTGGGAATAGTGAAGTAATGGATCTTGGAAGAGAATCTACAATAAGTACATAAGGAGGGATCCCACACCTGGCATTGGGATTTTTGTTTAATTACCTACAGCTTCTGAGTGTATCATTATCTCCCTATAAATGGTTTTTCACTTAAATATTTTATAATTAATTCAATCATGACATAATAGATTATAAACATGTTCAACATCATTAAACATCTGATAAATGCAAGTAAAAACTACTTTGTGATCCCATCTTTCCACAATCAGTGTAGCTATTATAAATAAATCAAACGACAACAAATACCGGTGTAGATGTGGGGAAAGAGGGACTTGTACTCATTGTTGGTGTGAGTGCAAAGTAGTTCACTCATCCGATTTGAAGGTTTCTAAGAGAACTTGAAATACAACTGCAATATGACACAGTTTTACCCCTCCTGGGTATATATCCAAAGGACTCTATATCCTACTACTTGCTCAACAATGTTCATTTGCTGATATAGAATCAGCCTCTATGCCCAACAAGTGAGGAACGGATAATGAAAACATGGTACATATGCACAACATGATTACACAATTGAATGTGATTTAGCTGCAAAGAGAAACAAAATTTTGAAATGTGTAGGAATATAGATTGATGAGAAAAAACTATACTGAACCTTGGCATAGAAGGATAAATGAGGTATGTTCTTCTAGTTTGGAGTTTCTATTTTGGGGTGTTCATCCTGGTATACTTATAGAATACAGATCAATAGAAAGGGGACATTATGGGGGTGAATAAAAGGGAGGGAGGGAGAATTAGTATATAGATAGTATGAAAATATAGAGGAAAAATACTGGGACTGGATAGCTTTAAGCAGGTAATGATGAGGAAGACAGGGAAGATGAGAGTGTGGGAATGTCAGGTTAACCAAATCAAAGATACTCTTACTGTTGATCATATTTTTCCTTTTAAAAATCTTTGCCTAGGCATGAAATCTAAAGATTTTCTCCTATATATTTTTTAAAATAGTAATATACTTTATATGTGGAAATTACATCTGTGTTGGCCAGTTTGATACCAATTTGCCATAACTTGGAATCCTTTGGAAAGAGGGAACCTCTACTAAGAAAATGCCCCTTTTAGATTAGCCTCTGAGCAAGCCTACGGTACATTTTCAGGATTGATGATTTGTGGGAGGACCCAAAATATCATGGGTGGTGCCACTCTTAAGCAGGTGGTCCTAGGTGCAACAAGAAAACAAACAACTTAAGTACAACCTACTTGATCGGTATAATGTTGCTTGTATGTATTTTTTTCAGGGCTGACTATTTGGTATTGAATAATGAGTTGGTAGTTTTTCCAGAGGATTTCACTGAGTGATGCAGTGAGCTCTAAGATTTGTAAAAGGAAATAAAACCTTTTCTCCCCAAGTTGCTTTAGGTCATGGTGTTTTATCACAGGAATAGAAACCCTGACTAAGACAACATCCATGATTTTTTTTTTTAGTTTAGTATCGTTTATTTTATGTAAAATATGAGAAGTGTAAGAAGGCTTTCTCTCTCCCCTTCCCTCTCTCAGACACACAAACGCACCTTTTTCATTTTTTTTCACTTTTCTGGATATGGACCTTTGACGAAAGTAAGAGTGGCATATTTGTATCTCTGCTTCTGGATTCTCTTTTTTTCTTTCTCATTCATCTGTGTGTGCTCTTCAACCAATACAATGCAGTCCTGACAACTGGATCAATATAATATGTCTTAAACGGAATCGTTCCCACTGCAATATTCCTTCTCATGTTATTTTAGCTATTCCAGTTACTTTACTTAAAAATTCTGGTGAGCAACCAGGCAGCATACACTAGCTGGTACAAGGCCCCTGACACATACAGCAGAAGATTGCCTGGTCTGGCCTCAGTGAGAGAAGATGCACCTAACCCTGAAGAGTCTTGAGGTCCCAGGAGTGGAGAGGCCTGCTGAGGTGGGGTGGGGGTGTGGTGGGGCCATCCTCTTGGAGACAGGGAAGAATGGGATGAGGGACTGTTGGAGGGTGGAGTTGGAGGAGGATAATGACTAGACTGTAAACATAAGATTAAAAATAATTAAAACAAAAACAAAAACAAATTGCTGGTGAGGCTTATAAGCAGATATTAGCCATAAAGTACAGGATCTCCACAGACATAAAGAAGCTAAATAACAAGGAGGTGTCAGGAGCCATCACAGGAGAAGCTCATAACTAGCAGGTGATCATCCTGAGAGGAGTTTGCCTTAGATTAAAATACACGACAGATTTGCTCCAATAAAGCAAGGTCCAGGAGAAATTCATTTTATGGAAGATTACTGCTATTAGTGTGCTTTTCCTGTTATTATTAAATATATAACTATCACTAGGTATTAGCCCAGACTTTTGAGAAGATTTCTGCAGAACAACAAAGATGTACTATTTTGTAGTGATGCTATATAGACAAATAGATAATAATTCTATAGAATTCCTAATTTGATTCAAATAATTTTAAAAGAAAGTTTTTAGAGATGGGCTTAATTGCTGGAAATATGTAATAAAATTAGTATCAAGAATAAAATGTGCCCACTCCTCAGAATAGTATAAAGGTTGCATAATAAGAAATACAACGAACTTTCATAATTACACTAAAAAGAGAAATAAATTTGTCTTTATTTCTTTGCACAAATTTGTGTTCAAGGAAAAAACATTTAGGTCCAAGGATAAAGTCACAGGTGTGCACTATGATAATGCAAGGCCATGTAATAACTGTTGCTTCGAACTTTTAACAAGTATATTATAAATGAAACACTGCTTGAGCTTAATATCAATATCCTTCTATAACTCTCATTTTAGGTAACATTTTATCTCAGGAATAATTTTCTAAAGAACGTTTTGTCTAAGAAGGTATAAAAAGACCAGAGAAAAGAAGTAAAGTGGTCAATTGAATGGTTTTGATTAAGGAGATTTGCCCCATCTATCCATCCATTCATTCAAATGTGTATATCTGTTTGTCTATATGTTAGTGTGCAGGGTATATGGGTGTGTATGAAAGCATGCATGAATACTTGTGGAGTTGTGACACACGGTCATGCCGGCCAGAGTGTGGGTGTATAAATGTTTGAATGTATATGTGTCTGTGCATATTTACCTGCATATAACATCTTAATTCTTTTCTTTTCCTTCCTCTCTGGTTCACAAAGAGTTAACCGGATTACCCAGAGAGATTTCTGAAGGAGCACAATCAATAAATGTTTTCACTTATCCCCTGCTGTTTTATGATGAGGTGCTAAATAGTTTCTGCCTCTGAGGAACTCATACAGGCAGGTCAGCTACTGCAGCTAACTAAGCGACTTAAGATAGGAAAACAGTTTATTATTATTATAAAGCAACCCTAAATATCTCCTAAGACCAAGTCATCCCTGCTGACTCTCCACTTCCCCCTCCACTGCCTCAAGAAGAACCAAAGAAAGAAAGAACAAAGAACAACTACTGGGGCTGAGTTCCCCCCCACCCCCAACAAGGAGGGCCAAAAGGGAGGCTGGATGGAAGAGGGGTTGGGGAGGTGATCAGGGAGGAGGACTTGTTTCAGGTTTAGGGAGAGCAAGGGAGAGAGAAAGGAAATTTGCAAGTGGGGTGTCTTAGTCAGGATTTCTATTCCTGAACAAACATCACGACCAAGAAGCAAGTTGGGGAGGAAAGGGTTTATTGAGCTTACATTTCCATGTTGCTGTTCATCACTAATGGAAGTCAGGACTGTAACTAAGGTAGGTCAGGAAGCCGGAGCTGGTGCAGAGGCCACGGAGGGATGTTACTTACTGACTTGCTTCTCCTGGCTTGCTCAGCTTGCTTTCTTATAGAACTCAAGATCACCAGCCCACAGATGGTACCACCCAAAAGGGGCCCTCCCTCCATGATCACTAATTGAGAAAATGCCTTACACCTGGATCTCATGGAGGCATTTCCTCACCTGAAGCTCCTTTCTCTGTGATAACTCCAGCTTGGCTCAAGTTGACGCACAAAACCAGCCAGTACAGGGGGCATCTCTAGGACTTGTCAGAGACCAGGGGGGAGGGAGGAGAAGGACCCAGGGTGGCTGTGGCTATGGAGGTGATTCTAGATGAAACTCCTAGAATTGGGGGATATGGATTCTGAAGTGGTCACTTTTTGTAGCCAGGCAGAACTTCCAGTGGAGGGATAGGACAGCAATCCATTCATAAAACCTTCCATGTAAAATGTGTCCTGCTTACAAGATGTGCAAGAACAAACATAAAGCAAAATAGCCAACCAATGACTGGTCCAAATTGAGACCCATCCAATAGGCAAGAACCAATCCTTGACACTATTTATGATACTCTGTTATGCTTGCAGACAGGAGCCTAGCATAACTGTTCTCTGAGAGGCTCCACGAAGCAACTGACCAAAACAGATGCAGAGACCCACAGCTAAACACTAGGTGGACTTAAGAAGTCTTGTGGAAGAGTAGGGAGAAAAACTGAGGAATCTGAAGAGGATAGGGATTCCACAGGAAGACCAACAGATTCAACTAACCTGGACCCTTGGAGCTCTCAGAGACTGAACCACCAACCAAAGAGTGAGCATTGACTGGACCTAGGCCTCTATCATACACATAGTTTTACTCATCTCTCTCTCTCTCTCTCTCTCTCTCTCTCTCTCTCTCTCTCTCTCTCTCCCCCAAATGAATTCTTTTCAGTTTCCCTCCAGAATTCTTCTTTGGACCATGAATTGTTTATCTTTAATTAAAAGTACTTTTTAACTGGTATATAAAATTGTATGTACATATGAACTATCATTTATCGCTTCAATCATTCATGCATTATATAATATTCAAATACAAATATATCAATAATTTCACTTATTTTATGTATTGTGAAAGTGTTCAATATTTTTTTGAAAATATACAGTACATAAGTTTTACCAATAATTACCCCCTCGTTGGCATAGGCAAGGTAAAGATCCCCTCACCTCAAGCTGGCCCCACCTCTCACTGGCTGCAGCACTCACGAAAGTATCCCTGTGAGTCTCCTGGGCAGCACAGCAGAGCTAATGTGCAGATGAGATAACCCCCAAAGACATGAGAACAGGAGAGCTGCTCCTTTTTGCCAGCTGAAACATTTGGTGAAGTAGTCAGGACAGTGCTGGAGAGCTCACCCTGGTGGTGACACCCCAGAAAAGCTGGTAGGCTGACCAACTCACCTACCTCCCAGGCCCAGATCCTGGGTTTTGAGCTGGCTCACCACAGCATCTATCCCATTTATGATCTGGAGTGTGTGAAGAGCCAGTCCTGAATATCCTAAGCTGCAGGGTCTCCATGGCAAAGGGCAATATTCAGATATCCAAGAAGAGTCTAAATGAGAATCCAACATTGACAGTGTAGCAGAAGCCAGAGGCCTCAAACCAGACCAATGACTCATGGCAATGAATATTTGCAAGTAACGATGTGTGGACAAAAGGGTACACTTTGCTACACACTGTGACACACCACAGTCTCCAGATAAATTTTTTTTAATCTATATTACTTTATTCTCTGTTGAGGGGGATTGAGGTTGGGCTGAGGGCAGATATGAAGGGAAAGGAGATGTGTAGGATTAGAGTGCACAATGTGAAATTTACAAAGAATCAATAAATAAAGAAAATGCCTCACATGTGTTCTGTTGTTTACAAGTGTTTCTCCAAACCTTCTTGTCAGATTTTCCTTAATAATATTAAATGTTATTTCATTCCTGGTTGGCAATTAACATATTTTCAATTATTTTAATGGTTTCAAATGTTTTGAGGTTTGCTTTATAAATGGAACAAATGGTCTAATTTGGATATATACTCTGGGGATCCTTGAAAAGAATATTACTCTTCAGTTTGAGGATGGAGTGCTTGTTGTTAAATGTAGAGTAGATCTTGATGACTGATAACACTGTTGAGTTTGCCTATACCCTTGATAATTTTACCTTTACTTGTTCTTTTAAATTCTATGAGATACGCTCATATTTCCAAATATAATTGGGGATTTTCTATATTTCTTTTATGTTATATTAGTTTTTATTTCCCGTGGTTTGCAATTTTACTATTTGATGCATGTATATATGACTTGTATTTCTCTATGCATAGATTGCCTTTTTTAGTATAGCATATTTAATGTCATATATATATATATATATATACATCTCCAATCTTTTAATTTCAACTTACACCAACATATACCATCATGTCAGAAGTGAAATTTTTATGGTACAGACAATGTATGTGGTTGAGTGATGTTTCTAAATCTACACTGACAATCTGCTAATTAATTGGTACATTTAATTTAACTTTCAGTTTCTTAAATTGTTAAAACACTATTAGAAGATTATTCCAACATTCTTGGATTGTATATAGTTTTCATAATTCCACTTTATCTATAGTGTTCCTGAGTGTACCTCGTTGTATTTATTGACAGCTCTATGAATTATATTTATATAATTTAATATTAAGCTAATTTTATTATAACAGAAATCATAAAATATAGAAAATTAACCTCATTTTATTTCAGATTATGCTCTATAATTTTCTTCAGTATTTTTACCTAATTTTATAATCACTTCTGACAGTGTTATATTTTGCTTCAACCATAAAATATAATTTAGAGAGTTTAAGCCTATTGTTCTCATGCCTTTTTTTTTTTACAGTGTTCTTTCTTTCTTCTAATAATCTCACGGTTCTTCAAACTGTTTATCACTGCTTTGTGCATCATTTTACTCTAATCATGGCTCTTTAGATGTGTCAGGTCTCGTAGCACTGCTCTCTTGATGTCACCATCTAATTGTCTTTTTCCATGAACTTTGTGATTGTTTTTACGAGTAGTTTTTATTGAAACCTGAATGTTTTTATTATTGTGTTGTGAGACTCTGGATTTGATTTAAAGCATTTGTTGTAGCTGGATTTCAGACAGCACTCGAACAGAGGAAGTGAAATGTGCTACCTCTTCAGTGCTCGGTGAAGGCAAACATCCTGTTTCCTCCTTAGCCGCTTATGAGATCCAAAGAAAAGGTGACCCTCAACAGTGTTGGTTAGGAGTAACAGGTATAACACTTGAACTGCCGAGATGTCTTAAAAAACAAAGGCACTTGCCATCAAGCCTTACAACCTCAATTAAATCCTTGGGATCCACATGGAGAAAGAAAAGAACCAACTCGCACAAATACGATGATGCATGTGTACAGCCATACATGTACACACATAAAGACACACAAAGTAAAGTTCTGAATATAAAAATAAAAGAAAAATCACAGAACTTCTTCCAATTCTTCATACATATTTACCACACTGACTAAAGTGGGTTATGGATAGTCCACGTGTAACATTCTCTAACACCAAAAAGGGAGGTGGGATTGTCTCATCGCTTTTGATTGAGGGTGGAAAGTCTGTCTCTCCACAATCTTTCCTAAAATTACCTATCCTTCGTGTGTGAGGTCGCCTCATCGATTCAAGATTTGAATGGTAGTATAGAATTCCATCTCCCTAAGTGGGCTACACAGATAGTGAATTGTCGTCATAGATTAGCAGGAAATGAAAGTCTAATCTCTCCATTCCGTCTGTAGTCTGTACTGAAATCATCCTGATAGGGTTTTTGTAATGCTGTACACACAGGAAAGGAGAAAATCTAGACTTTCTACAAGACTCTTGCTGGCAGATGTCTCTGTGGTGATCAGTTGTACCACAGATCTTCTATTAGTATCAATTATTATTATTATTATTATTATTATTATTATTATTATTATTATTATTATGTCGTTTTTTGTTTTGTTGCTGTTGTTGTTGTTTTGGTTTTGTTGTTGTTGTTGTTGTTGTTGTTGTTTTACAGTCCAGTCATTATCCCACTCCTGGGCGGCCCTCTGACTGTTCCTCATCCCATAGCTCCTCCCATATCTCCACGAGGATGTCCTCACCCCACCCCCACCTCCACCCCACCAGACCTCCACACTCTGGGGCCTCAAGTCTCTCTAGGGTTGCCGACTAAACCCAGACCCGGCAGTCCTCTGTTGTATATGTGTTGGGAGCCTCACATCAGCGATCCCGGGGGTCCAGGTTAATTGAGACTGCTGGTCCTCCTACGGGGTCGCCCTCCTCCTCAGCTTCGTCTAGCTTCTCTCTAATTCAACCACAGGGGTCTCCAGTTTCTGTCCGTTGATTGGGTGTATGCATCTATATCTGTGTCTGACTCAGCTGCTCGGTGGGCCTCTCAGAGGGCAGCCATATTAGGCTCCTGGCTGCATGCTTACTGCATGTAAGCCCCAGTGGCCTAATGGATAAGGCACTGGCCTCCTAAGCCAGGGATTGTGGGTTCGAGTCCCACCTGGGGTAAGGAGGACTAGGTAGTCTAGCTTACTTTTTAATTTCTCCTTTCCCGATACTTCGGTGATAAAGAGCAGACTTTTGCTGAGACTTGTGGAGCCTACCTACCGGATATTACCTCCTAAAGTTAAGACTTCATCAAAATTTTTTCAGTATCTGTTAGGATATGTATTTAAATTTTTCTGACTGTTTTCTTAGTTTACTTTGAAGAGCTGAGTAAACAAATTGAATGTCTTTGGGAGGGAGAATCAGAGTATTGTCTTTTATACATTCTTCCAGTTAAAAAGGACCCTAACCTGTGTCAAGTTGACATAAAACCAGCCAGCACAACTGGATGCATTGAAAGTTATCTAAACTTAATTCCAGTTACTAAATCTACAATAACACATAGATGAAACATGGACTAAGAGCATTATGCAATCTTATGGGAAGAAGATATTAGGCATTATTCCTTTAAAGTAAACTTGGAAACATAATATGGGAAAACATGAATTAAATAAAATAGAAGATACTGCAAATAAATTCTGGCATTTTAAGGAAAATACTGTTAGTTTTAGAACAATATTTAGAGATGTTTTAACATTTAAATAATTTATATAAGTTATAGGCTCTAATGTACTTACAAAGCACTACAATTTTATATTTATGAAACAGAAGACCTTATATAGACCTAAAAGTTAATTTCCTATTCAAACCCAATCTAATTAAATGTGATAGAAATACATTTGTGCTGAGCCCCATACAGCTTTGAAACACTCTTAAGCATCATGCTGTATGATCCTCTCTACAAAATTAAAAACTAGCAATCAAGTTTTCCTTGAATAGCAATAGTAACAGAAAACTCATGAAAGAGCCTTCTGTGTACCTTGGCAGGTGCTTATACCTGTATAATAATGAAAAAAGCTGGTGCCAATCCTGATTAAATATGTGGATGATAAAGCTAATTCCTAAAGAATGTTACAACATACTATAGAAGAGTATCTGTGTTGTTGGTTTCTTAAGATTACACAGACATACGAAGGAGTAGTGTAATCTTGACAGAGAATATCACCTCTTATGAAGATGTCAAATGTGAAGTCTCATTTCATTAAAAACTGTGCTCCAAAAAAACTCATTACTTGCCCAGGTGAAAATTTCACCTTCAGAAGACAGAAACACAAGAAATCTGACACTCGAAATTAAATTTTGATCATCAGGGGGAAGCAAGTCAGTCACATGAAAGAGGTATGAATGTTGAGAAACAGGAGTCATATCATGTTGACGTTTGTGATATTGAGTGAAGAAAACACTGGGAGGCAGTCATGCACATATCTATGTGCTTGTACGTAGTCATCTTAGAAAAATTCACATTTAATTTTGTCAAAATATATAAACTATGCAAGAAAGATGCAATGAATGTTACAGAGGAAAGTCATCTAAAAAATCCAAAAATGTTTAAAAAAAGAATGATTGAAAGGAGATTTTGGTGAATATATGTATATAAAATGTGACATCCAAAAACTAAAGAAAATCAAAGGTTCCATTGTGAGCTGTGGGTGGCTTGAGTTCCATACTTATAATGAATTCAGTTGTTTACTCCCCACCATGTCCTTCTTTCATCTTTCTCATGCTGCTGCTGAAACACAGTATATAGAGATTTTGTTTAGCCAGGAAAAATTTTAAATATAATTTAAATTCCTTTTAAAAAATGCTTACAATAGAAGGGCTAGAAGATGAGGGGTGATGTGAAAGGTTGCTCTCTGGCCATGACATAGCTCTTATCTACATGAAATCACAGCAGCTGTGCTTACTCACACAAGACCTACACAAGACCAAGAGTTAAAATTTCCAACATGGAGTAGGAGGGACCTCCTGAGGCCCCACCCCACTTAAAGAGTTATTGATAGTTGATGACTTCTGCAGGAGAGTCATTTTTCTTTGGTGGGGATGGCCACTGGAAAGTTTCCCATGCCCCAGTGGGTGACCCCACACATATGCACGTATGGGCATCACTAATTAGACTTGGTGGGTTATTTTTTAAAACCATGACATTTGGTGAGAGATACTGGGATGGTGGTGGAAGGGAACTGGGGGAAGGTAAATATGAGCAAGATAAAATGTATCCATGTATTAATTTTTACAAAATTCTTATAAAGTAGTTTGTGCATTTGTGTTTCTTTGCACTTTTTATAATAGGCAAGGGCTATTAGACACGTTGCTTATGGTATATCATACAACTTAAATCATGGTATGACTTTCTTGGCTAACATCTTGTTTATATTTTGTCTACTGAAAATAACCAGCTTTATATTGGAAAGGTGAAGGTATCACTAATTGGTGAAAAAAACATAATTCCATTTAACAAGTAATTTCCATGTCATATTCTATGATCAAGTATGATTTAGCAAATTCTGAGATTGGAAAAATGAGCATACTCTAAACTCAATTAAAGAATTACCTTATTAAATCATAGGTTGCTAGATCCCAGTCCCAGATTTACACTTCTAGTAAATTCCCAGATGAAATTACTGCTCCTGACAAGTAGTCTAAAAATAGGTGTTTCTGACATTTCTGGGAAGAATACAAAATAGCTTAATGACAATGAAAGAGATTTTGGCAATATCTTAAGAACAATTACTTGTGATGGCTAATCTCAATTGTGATTTTTATGAGATCTACCTGGGATCCAAGAGCCTCTGAGCATGTCTTGGGATAGGGATAGTATTTTGACTAGGTTCAATGAGGTTGGAAGGTCCACTGTAGGTAGCACTATTTGTCGCCTGGGATCCTGTACTACATAAAAAGAGACACTGAGCTGAGAGAAGTCATCCATTACTCTCTGCATGATTGTGGATACATACGACTAGCTGTCTCCAGTCTGTGCTGCTTCAACTTTACCATGATGGGCCAACACATGTTCTTTCTCTCTTAAGTTGCTTTTATCAAGGTATTTTATCATGGTAACAGGAAAAGCAACCAAGACAGAACTTATTAAATCAAGAAATCCTGGTTCTAAATGTTTGTATTAGGGTAAATGATATATAAGCATGGATATATCAACAATATAAAATATATGTATGAACTCTAACATTATTTGTGGTTGCAAAACATTGGAAACTATCAAAGCATAGGAGTTTAAATAAAGTATAAGAATCACACATAATGAAACATAAGACTGAAAACAAGAATGATACCTATAAGCTAATTATTTCCAAAATACATTGAGTATAAAGTAGAGGGCCTTTGTATATGAAGAAAGGAAACTGTGTGAGTGTTTAGCTTTATATAAAGAACACAAATAAGAAAACAACAAGGTTAGTTACTGTTAAGGTTTGAATCTGAAATAGTCCCCATAGGCTCATGTTTTTAGTACTTTATCTTCAGCTTCTGGCCCCATCGAAGGTTGTATAGACTTTGAGAGGCAAGACCTGGCTGACAGATATAGAAGTTGGCCTTTGAATACCTTATCAGCCCCTAGTTCCTGGTCTACCAGTATGTGAGGAGATTTGGCTCAGATTCTCATTGGCCCAGATTCTCATTGACCCAAACTGAGCTACTCATTCATAGATTGAAATCTTTCTGAAACTGCTTTCAGAGCTCTTTCTATCAGAGTTTTTGGTTATAGTTATGCACAAATAAGTAAGTTACCTACAGGGGGTGTGTAAGAATACAATATAGATAATGGCAGCATGTTTAGTATACTTATCTATGCAGCAGTAGCCTTCAGAACTATGCCATTTCCTACATATTTACATCCTACATCAAATAAACAATTAGCTTTAATGAACAAGAATTAGAGGTTACTATAGAAACATCAGAAACAGGGATTAACCACAAATGAACAACTATAAACATACAAAAGACAGAAAATCAGAAAAGTTAACTAAGAGAACTGCATATCACCTGGAGTTTTTTTTTTTTTTCTTTTTTGTTCCAGCCCTGCTCGTTCCGACCCAAAGATTTACTTATTTATTATATGTAAATACACTGTAGCTGTCTTCAGACATACCAGAAAAGGGCATCAGATCCCATTACAGATGGTTGTGAGCCACCATGTGGTTGGTGGGAATTGAACTCAGGACCCCTGGAAGAGCAGTCAGTGCTCTTAATTGCTGAGCCATCTCTCCAGCCCCTCACCTAGAGTTCTTTGTCCTGAAGTTACATTATAGAAATAGATGAGAATGTAAGTATTCTTCAGGGAAGAGTGGGATAGTATATGCATTTTATGAAAGCATATACATTTAAAATAGACATGGATATGTTCATTGTTTAATTTTCTTTCTGATGTCATGAAATAACCCCGATTAAAAACAGCTTATGGTAGAGTTATTTTGACTTACATTTCCAGAGGGATGAGACTGTCATGGTGGGGAAACATGGAAGCAAGTAGCAGAACATACTTCCTTCCAACAAGGTTGTACCTCCCTATAACCTTCTTAAACAGTACTACTAACCTGGGGATCAAGTCTTCAAATGCCTGAGCTATGGGAATCCTTTCTCACCCAAGCTACCATGATACAGGAAAGGTATTCGGGTAGCCAAAAAGAAAATAGCTGCTAGCTACCCTGTTCACCCTTATTTATGTATCACATTTCACCAGAAGTGCCCTAGCTCATTCCAATTTCAGTTCAAGTATCACTTAGGCATTCAACTCTACTCCTAGGAGCTACATATGAGGAAAATAAGGGTTAGACCTGTTATTTCCATTTTGGAATCACATAGAGTCTCAAAATGGATTAGTTTTGAAAGTGTGTTTGAAAAATGGAAAAACAAAACTAGTTCCATGACAGGGATCAAGACATGAAGCCAAATAGTTAAATTCTCTTTGAATGTTCAACACATGAGTTAGCATTTGTAACTAAAAGATTTTCATATACTTGCTGTAACAAAATGGTTTAAATCATTCGTCTCTTCAAGGCTCCAAGACTTGGTTGTTACTACATTTTTTTTTTTAAATCAGCCAAAGGTATCTCTGGAATTTAGGATGCTTGTCAAATAACTATTTAATCTTTTATTCTTTTTTGCCTTTCCTATCAGGAGCTCAGATCTAAATTTAATGCTCAAAATAAATGATCTCATAATTGTAGATATTAGCATACCTATTGTTCTCATAGATGTTTTCAAGTTTCAATTTTAAAACATCTTTTTTGTCATTAAGAAAAACCCTATAATTTCTGTTTAAAAAAGAAAATCAACAATAGTATCTGACACAAAAGTACAGGACACATTTGTTGATTAAAAATGCATCTATTAAAAATACATTTTGTTCAGAAACTGAATAATCTGTTTTCAAATGTGGTGGCTTATTTAAAACTTTATAAACAAAATAATCTAAAATATTTATGTTCAGAAAGTATATCGAATGTATCTTAGTCTTGAAGCAGAAGAAAAAGTCTAGGGCCTAATCTACACATAAGCAAGGAGATCTGGCAGATGGAGGAAGGAAGGACAGAAGGAAGGAAGGAAGGAAGGAAGGAAGGAAGGAAGGAAGGAAGGAAGGAAGGGCTTCAAAGTGGAAGGCTGCTCTGTGGTTGGGTAGAGGAGGTTCTGGGATCCACACAAACCCTATGAAGAATATGAATTATACCTTCAGAAACAGGCCTGCAGCATCTTTAATAAATCTGTTGTTTGAAATGAAAAGGAGGCAGCAAACGATAATAGTCTGGTTCTTTTATCCTTTCAACTAAGAGTCAAACACACTTCGACTGCTAAAATTTTTCCGGGCCCTACTGACTAAAAAATGTACTCTCTTATTCTACATGAGAGACAAAATCAGTTTGTTTGTTGTTTAAGATAGCCAGTGGGAAAGCAATTTCTACATACTTCCTCAAATTTACCTGGGTGTGCCATGTTTACTTATAAGAAGCTGAAATAAGAGGTGTGTAAAGATTTTGATTGGCAGATATAAACTTACATTTTATATGTGTACACAGTAATGTCACATGACATAGATTCTTTTTCAGTTAATTTTTTTTTTTATTTCTTCTCAGCATAAAAGAATTGGTCAGCTCTTGGAGACAAATAGATTAATGCTCCTACTGCTAAAGAGCCTGCCACTTTACCTTGCAGATAAATGCATTCTCTTGAGAAGGCCTAAAGGATTGTATAGTTGCATGCCTATTTTCTTGTATTATTTCACTTTATAAGGATGCTAGAAGAATCTTAAGGGAAAAATATAGCTATGGAAATATCAAGGAGCATGTATAAGCAAGCAGTATTTTTAAACTCCTGTGACATTTGGCACCCAACCTTGTGAAACACACACATTCACATTCTCCCTATCTCCCTCTCCCCACTTAATGAATTGTATAATTTAGCTATGTACTTAATAAAAGAAGACAGGTTTAGATCCATAAATGATCAAGCAAGGTCAAATATAAAATGTTAGAAAGTATTAGCCTTTTTATTTAGTACCCAGAGAATGCCAGTAATTTAACATAATTTCTTGATAATTGTTGCTCACAGTTTTAACAGGAAGAAAAATAAATATAATTTTATGTCATCTTTGGCATGTGGTAAATTCAAAAGGTTAGTGATGTCTTTAGCAGCATGGTGAGGTAAAAGAACACTGTAGAATGCACTAGTAAATATGATCTCACACGATGGAAAAACGTAGTACAATGAATGAAAACATTATGTCAAAAAGAACAGCGTTTTAAAGAAAATATTTGCAAAAGAAATGATGGTATAAAATGTATAATAGGAAAAATACAGTTTTTAGAAACCTGGGGAACTTTCTCCTTCAATTTCAGCTTCCAGATTTTTAAGTATCTGTTAAGTGAATCTATATACAATGTCTATTTAACAGCATTTCTGTTGAGAAATGCAATGATATTCTAGTGACTATTAATGTCTGTATCAGAAAAACAGCTACATGAATTCCTAAGTGGGAAGTGTCAGAAAATGAATTTTTAAAGATATGGCAGTGGCAAACTATGCTCTTTGCATAAATCCTGGCCAACACATAACTAGCAATATCACCTCTGTTTTGCCACATACTATTTTTTCCATTTATATTATGGGATATAATACAAGATAAATTCTCATTCACCAGCCATGCTGGGATTTAGATATTTAGTTAAAAGTTTATGTATAACTTTTGAAAGTGCCAGTTTCTTCCTAGATTATTTCCTGGTATTCAACATAATTTTACTATACTAAGAAAAGCTAATAATTTTGCTATAAGTGGTATGTATCAGTTTCAGAAACAACAAATTTTAAGTGAGAAAATATAGTCTGAGCAATATTAGTTGATAAAAGGAAAAAGGCAACAAATTGGTCAAATGTCAAATATTAATAAATAAATGCACATATTGATATACTCTCTAGAACTGTCCCACATAAAACTTGATGTTTAACAACTATTTTTCAAGAAAATAACTAATAATAACTAGACAAAATACAAGCAAAACAGTCATTCCCAAGACTGTGTTGTCTGTGGTTTAGAAATAGGAATATAGAACAAACCTTTACTTGTTATATGTACAGAGACATATACTTCAACTTTTTTCTTGCTAATCAATAACTGAAACATATATATTCTAATATAATGAAGACAATCTTAAATTTCTTTGTTTCAAAAGTACTTTTCTTTTGTAATTTTCTTCATCTTTCTAAGAAACATGCTTGTAATACAGGATTTACTGTGTATTCAAGTAAAGGGCTTCCACATATTAGCAATCACATTGAATTTTTGATGATCAAGCAATATCATTTTACACAAATTATATACTCGAAAAAATTATATATTGTAAGACTGAGAGTAGGAACAGTGACTCCATGAGTGTAACAGATGTGGCGAACGATCACTATTAATGGATTTATGTTCCTGCAGGTAACACAGCATTTAATCTTTCAAATCATCTCAGCAATCATTGATCCAAGATAAACACTGAAAATTCCTTAATAAGCACTGAAAAGGAAAAAAAAAACCCAACCACTAAATAAATTTAATCATAATTGTTCAATCCGGATTTACTACAGCTTGCACTATTATTGTAAAATAATGTAATAAAATGATCTCTGGGTCCTAAAATCTAGGCAGAGAGTATAGACCCATGTATACATGGGATCCATGTATAGTTTTCATGTGAATTTCTGTGCTTTTTTCTCTATTAATACAATTATAGGTTGAATAGAAGTTCTTATGTTATTCACTATGTATTGTGAGAAATGAAAATACAGATAAAGGTGAGTTTTAACAACATGTAAAGAAATGACCGCCACCACTCTGTTATAGAGAGGTATATTTTTCATTATATAAAATAGCTTGGGATATTTTAAGCCAAAAAATAGAATGTATGGAAAGAAAGGAACTCCACAACTAGGAGACATTTTATTGAATGGCTTGACTCTGGGAACTTCTGAGTATCTTCCTTAATCCAGAGAATTCAACAATAACTGGATTTAAAATTATTCACATTTGATTTGATTGTCCGTAACTCCTGCAACTAGAAACACATTTGCTTAATAGCATTTTTCATTGGAAAGTGCTAATTCTCTACTATCCACTAATAAGAAAATATGCATTAATTTAGTGTGATAGCCTTTCTGTTGTTTTGTTAGCTGAACTCTGTTGTACTGAAATGGAAATCTTGATCTGCAAAAACAAAAAAAAAGAGTAAAGTCCTTTTGGAACACTGAATCCTTCTGAGGATTTGGTAAGTCTTAATGGGGAAGAACTGTTGTGAGGTAATCAAGTAGGCTAGTAGAAGGATTTAGAAATCCAGAGAAAGAGAAAGAAATGAACAAACTGCCTAATTTAAATTCAATTTTCCAGTGTGCCTTAAGGCCTTAAGCTGTTGTTTTCTTTTGTCGTCTTTATATATGAAGGGTTTCTTCCAGTTAGGATACTATTAATCAAGTGATATAAATAAGTTTCTATGGGCAGTATTATTTTAACATGGTTCAGTGGGGAAACAAACACCACGCATCTGTTAACTTTGTGGGTTGCCAGACAAATGAAATAGCTCTAACCTACCCAGGAATGGCATTTAAGAGGTTCAATACCAGGAAATCAGAAAACAAAAACAAATAAAAAAAATTAGGCATCCCTAATAAAATAGGTTAAAAGTTTGATACTAGAAAATCAGGCATCAGCACTATGTTCTAATTTTCTTGCAAATGGTTTCCTAATATGTTAATATCCATTTCCAGACAATGGATTCTTAGTCTTCCTTAGCAGATCTAATGTTTTCTCTTTGAGAAAAATAAGTTCAATATCCTCTCCATCCAGAACAGTAAAATACCTCCAAGTTTTACCTCAAAAATGTGCCACTGTTAAATACGACCAAAGAGTACAAAATAATTGATCATGAATCCATTAGGAACTATAATATGCTAAAGTCTTATTGAAAGTTTGTTTTAACTGGTCGCTCATTTATAAAAGCCTTATTTTTTTAAAAGTATTTGAACTTTCACTCCTTCCATTCAAATTTATTTTAGAATAAATAATAATAAAAAAAGGTAGGTATCCTACTTCTACAAAACAAGTGTGTAGCCAGGGCTTTCTTCTACAGTAATGTTGTCTCTCTACTCCACAATTAGGCAAATGCACTAGCGTGCCTGTATCTTTTGCAGTCAATACTCACTGGGGGGATGAGAAAGCATGATATTCATTGGTTAATCCTTCATGCTCCCTTCATATCAGGGTATACTACACAGCTCCCTGGTGAGCTAACTAAAAATTATGTTTTTAACCCATTGTTTACACAAAGGCAGAAATACATTTTATGATCATTTTTCATTTTCCAGGTTCATTTTCTCTAATTTTATTAGCTGGAAAGCACATATGGACATAGTATGTGTCCTAAAATTTCAAAAGCAAACTTATGTCTTTGATTTCAACAAATCAACTGGTAAGGATGTGTAACAGCACAAACAAGATCATGGCAGGAGCATACTAATTTAGAATGTAGGGACACAAACTGTTTAAATGCAATTACTTATTGCAATAAAACAAAAAGAAAAGGAAAATCAACCAAATTGAAACACAAAAGTCACAAAATACGACACAAGACAAAATAATGCTGTTGTGTGGTATCAGATCAGCTGTTGTTTAATATTGTCCAATCATTTTAAAAAAGACACCTCAAGTAAGAATACAGAATTTATATATCACATGTAGGAAACAGGTATTTGTGCATGGATAAAGACCACTTGCATTTTAAAGAGAACACATACAGTTTGTTTTATTAAATTCCAGAGTTACATGTCTCCAAGTCTAAATCACAAATCAGTTCTCTCTGAACTAAGCAAAGTAAAATGCACAGCAAATAGTAGACCTAGCACACACAAGTAATACATTTCTAGTCACTAAACAAAACTGATATCCTCCAGTTTACATTCATGAATTCTTTCTGTCAGTAGTAGTAGTTAATGGTACTTTCCTTAACAATATAAAATGACTTTTTAAATTTTCAGCATTTGAAGAAAACAATACACATTACACACTGGTTTTGAATCATAAATTTAATAATACCAATTTGGCCACTTTATTATAAATGATTTTTAATGTACTCAAATTTCTGTGTCAACCATTAATATTGTTTCCTATTTAAAATGTGAAATTGTTTTCTTGAAGTTTGTAGAATTGTCTGGTGCTTACTGAAATACATTATATTGTATCATATGTGCTAAGTGCACAAGTCCACTATAATAAAACTTCAACTACATCACCATAGGATTCAAGGTAGATTAATATGCTACACTGTAGCTCAAACCACATGGAAATCAGGAATACAACAGTGTAGCTTCACTTATAAAGGGGAAAGATGATGGTTAGATTCAATTGGTTAACTTCAATGTCAGCTTAGGTAACACCAAGATCGCATCAACACCATGAAGTGCATATTCGAAGGCTTAACTATGACATTTTTAGGAGATTACAACACCAACATGAAACCTTTGGATAAAAACATTTTTACTTTCACTATAATTTCATTAGCTGTAAAACATTAGAAGCCTTATGGAAACTTCTCTAGATGAAGCCACTTATGGATAATATACAAATCTGTCTGCACAAATTATTAGTGATTTAATTATTATATCAAAACTTTGGCACCGACCATATCAGGAATCCATATATTAGCACGAATGTATTTTGCTCAGGCACCAAACTATTTTTACTACATTTAGTATCTAAACAGACTCAAATGAATGGAGTGCTTAGGCTATGCACAAGCTACTAGAATACTTCTGTTGTTCTTTTAAGGACAAAAGTTACTTTTTAGGAAGTGATGTTAAAATACTGATATTATTTAGCACAACATATGAAAAGCATCTTGATTAGTATTAATGAATTCCTAAACAATTTTTGTGTAAAATAATTAAAAATAGGTTAACTTTGTTTAAAAGGAATTTTGCATGTTAATGTGCAGAGAAGTTAAAACCTTGTGGACATCAATTATATAGTTAAACGTTTGGACACTACTGCAATATGACATAGTATGAATATTATGGACCTATGTATGTTCTTTAAAATTCCAACCTCTCCAAAAGAGGATTAAACAGAATATTCAAGTAATGTGGCAGGAAACAAAATACCTTTGATATGAGATTAGACAAAACAAAAAACAAAAAACAAAACAAAACAAAAAACCAAGCCAACCCACAACACATATTTAATTTTCTCTTCATCCAGTTAGCTGAGGAGCACTAAGACTCTTACAAGCCAGTTGATGTTCGCTTTTTCATGTTACGTCTCTGAGCTAAACGTGAAGCGGAAACAGGCTCCAGGACTGGATGCCTATTCTGGTTCCGAGCCAAGACAGAATACACTGCAGCCACTGCTTCCTAAAATAATGATAAAACATTACAAGTTCAGTAACAATCTCTGAGGTATAAAGTAGTTCATAATACAAAACTATCTATTCCCTTTTATATAAGCTCCTGTAGCAAGGACCCAAGATACAGAACCAACCACGTTGCTTGGATGGATGGATGGATGGACAGATAGAGTTTGGAATATTTACACAGTAGAAGTATTACTTAATCAACAAAAAGAACAAAATTGTGTCACTCATAAGAAAATGCGTAGGAGATGAACATAGTCACGTTAAACAAAATAACCTAGACTCTAAAAAACAAATGCTACACATTTTTCCTCATATATGGCATCTTTGTTTTACCAGATACATACGTAGCAGAGGATGGCCTTGCCTGACAGCAATGGGAGGGGAGGCCCTTGGTCCCAGGGAGGTTTGATGTCCCAGCATAGGGGGATGCTGAAGCGATGGGGCCAGAGAGTGTGGGTGGGTTGGGGAGCACCCTCATACAGGCAAAGGGGAGGGCAGATGTGAGTTGGGGGGGGGGTTGATGGAGGGGTAACCAGGAAGTGGAATATCATGGGATGGGGGGTTGGTGGAGGGGGTAACTGGGAAGTAGTATATCATTTGAGATCTAAATGAATGGAATTATTAATAAAAAGAAAATTAAAAAATAAAGAATAAAAACAAAAAATAAATAAAAAGACAAAGGTACTATTACCATTACTGATGTAGAGTAAGATAAAGGGGATAAGAGAAGGGGCTATCAGGAGGCATAAGAGAATATGTATGATCAAAATACATCATATGTATATAATAAAATGTCACCATAAAACCCAGTATTTTGGGAAATTTATATCAGTTAAAAGATGATTTTATCTTATCATAAAAGACATAGTAGAAACCATTAAGAGTTCATGAATGTTAAAAAAATATCTTCAAGAAATAAAAATACTTTATGTAGTTATTTAAGAATCACTAGTGGGTAACATGAGAGCTTCACTACACATTAAGCGTGTATTGGTTTGACCATAACAACCTGTGGTGGCTCATCTGAGTTTGGCTGATGACACGGCAGTTTTTCTCTTTGGGTGATCCAAGGATGCTTTAATACTTGTTCAGCAGTATAACGCTGATGTGGGTCCATGTGAAGCATATGAGAAAGCAAATCCTAAATGGATACAGAAATTTTACAGAAATGGATATATTTGAAAATATATAATTTAGATTTCCTCAAAATATAAAGCATCAACAGTTTAATAGTGTTTTGTTTTCTCAACACTTCGGGGAAAAAAACAGTATCTATACTCTACAGTTAACTGAATATATAGAGAATAACAAAATCCTTTCAAAAGACACAGATTTGAAAGGCAGAAAATGGAGGAAAAAAGGGAGGAGCAAAGAGTGGCATAGATGCTCATGTACGAAATTCAAAACAGGAATAAAAAGATAATCTTGAGGCAAATTTTTCATTAGATAGTCGTTTTTATTTTTGTAAATCACTATGTACCAAATTTCTAGAACTGGGATTTTGTCAGTAATGAAAGAGGGAAAAAAAATCACTTAAGGTAGCAGGAGTTTGCCTGAAGTGCTTTAAATGGGCAAGAAAAGAACTATAGAACATTGTTAGAAAGTTAGACCCCAAGATGCAATGGTTTGCATGGACAGCTAAAACACAAAGGGGAACTTATGAGTCAGTTAATCAACTCAGTAAGTAATGGTTTTCTGCATTACATACTGAGGTCAGCAAAATATAAATTCAATGTAAGCAATTACTGTTATGATAATGGTTCAGGCATCAGAAGTCTTCATCAAATTATCTCTGAATATTTGATTGCTGCTACAATGAAACTGTGATGGAATATAACTTCATAGTAACATATCACAAATTTAAAATACCAAATCATGTATGTAATACTTTGAGTAAACTATCCTTACCACTTTTAGGATAACAAGTAAACTCCCAACAATAATTTTCTAATATAGAAAAATAGTTTGTAAAATCTTTTATTACTGAAAACACTGAAACTAAAGATGATAGGTAATAACAACAGATAAGAATAATGTTAATGTATTCTCCCAAATCTGTATGCTTAGGTATGCGGACTGTAGCAAGTCAGAGGCCATCCTAGAATAAGCTTGGGAATAGCACTGAGTTTGATCCTATTTAAAAAAAAACAGAAAAAAAAATATAATCTGTTACAATATTTTAGTGCTTTAGATAATCAAAATAATCAACTTGGAATAGAATACATTTGCTAAAACAGAAATTTAATATTAAAAATGAGACATGCAAACTTGTCTAGGGGAACAAAGGAGGTACCAGGAAGAGAAAGGATCAGAAAGGCGAGAGAGAGTGGGTTTGGGGGTATTGATCAATGTATATTACATATTTGCACGAAAATCTCCTTATAAAACCTACTACCATATACAATGATATATCAAAATAAAAGATATGAATATTTTAATAAAACAATAAATCATAAAAATTAAAAAGGAACTCTTGTTTGATCCTGGGTTAGGAGACATAAGGAAATATAGTGATGGGTGATACAGTAAGGAGATGGGTAATTCTGATTAGTTACAGTAGGATAGGATCAAGAATTTCTGGTATGCTACCACAGACAAGTGTGACTACAAATAACAACGAACACCCAGAAGAGGGGATTCTGAATGTTTCACTTTAAAGAATGATAGGTATTTGAGGTGATATACTTAACCTATATTAAAATTATACAATGTTTATATGCATCAATGCATTACAAGTTATATCATTAATATGAGCCAATTTTATTGTTTATGTTTCATTTAAAAACAAATTTCAAATAAGCTCGGTAAAGTGTGACATACCTATAACACCAGCATTGGAAGGTAGAAACAAGAAGATCAAGAGTTTAAGGTTACCTTTGGCTACTTATCAAGTTTCCAGGGGAGCCTGGGCTATACAAGGCATTGTCTTAAAAAGAAAAAAAAATCCCTCACACCAGTCCACACTTTACAATTGAAAAATCAAACATATAAAACACAAAGTAACAAAGTTAGCAGAGAAAAATGGCCTCTAAGAGATGGGCAAGAAATCAGGTGAGCATCATGAATGCCCCAACATACCACCTTGACTATGTTCTGGCTGCTGTGCAGGTAAGCAGGAGACAGCTTGTAGATCTAAGTAAGGAGACAGAAGTGCCATTCACAGAGACCAATATAGAGTCAGAAGACAGAGTATGTAGGAGATGATAGAAGAGAACAGAAAATAACAAAAAATCTAATACCCCCACAGAGGCAGGGGGAGGGGGGAGGGAATAGGGAGGTTCCAAAGGGGAGATCTGGAAAGGGGGACACATTTGAAATGTAAATTAAGTATCAAATAAATAAAAAAATAAAATCTATGGATGATTTCCTTCAAGTATTTAGTATTTCCACAAATGAGGAAAACCTTTTGATCTTCAGAAGAAATATTTGAAAAGATTGGATTAAATTCAGAACTACTACATGGTGCTGTCCACAGATTTTCATAAGTATTACATTTGATTCATTCTCAATTTTGGAACATAATATTTGAAGAATATTTTGATTATAGTGATTATAATTTTTATAATATAAATTTTAAACATAATTTTTGTACTTTTAAAAGAATCTTTGTTCTTTTTAGATATAATTTATTTTCATGGTATATACACATTATAACAAAAATACAACTAGGGAAAAAACTTCAGAAGGTATGCAAATTGGGGAATGCTATGCCTCTATCTGCTTTACTGGAAAACACTGAAAGTTCTATAAGGTTTTCAATAGAAATTCTGCCTAACTGGTAAGTAGCCTGAGATTAAACACTGCCATAGTCTTCTCTAAGGAACTCTCTAAAATAAAGATACACAGCTATTACTGCTCCTCCAAATGTAACTGATGCCTAGACCAAGAGTCAAGAATATTTATAAGGAATAGAAAAGCACTCAATACCCATCCATGTAAAATTCACTATTTTTGCCATGTTGTCCAAAATTAGCAGGCATGCAAGAAAAGCAGGAAAGTACAATGAATGAAAAATTAAAACTGATTCCAGGACTATCATGTTAGAAGTTATAAACAAAAATTTTAAAAGAGCTATAACTGTACTCCAAATATTCAAAAGTTAAGACAGATGATATAAAAAAGACTCATATCAAATATCTAAACCTGAATACTGAAAATGAGGTTAAAAATAAACTAAATATAACAGCAAATATAGCAGAAAAGGTGATTGGTAAAGACAGAGACTATTAAAGATGCAAAAGAGCAGAGCATCTATGGGAATATTCAAGTGGCCTAACATATATGAACAACTGGAATTCCAGAGGAGAAGGAGAGCTCTCTTAATTTCCAAATTTAATAAAAGTTACAAACATGTTACAGAGAGAGAGTGAGAGAGAGCGAGAGAGAGAGAGAGGGGTAATATCAATTTCCTTTCAGAAAATATTTAATTAATTTCCCTGTAGTGGCTACAGGTTAAAAATGATGACATGAAAAGGCAAGGGAGGGTAGCAGAAAACACCAGACAGAGATGAGGCAGAATTCAGGAATGGTGAACTTCAGTTTAGAAATCCGACCCTAACACAACAGGAGAGGAGAACATTTTCTTCAGCAGAGTTTTAAGCAAAAGAGGTAAAAGAAAGTCTGTGAGTTTCATAGGTGCACAATATGGAACTCTGAGAAGGAAGGGAGGGAGGGAGGGAAGAGAGAGAACGAAAAAGAAGGTAAAAATGGGATCAGCAACTGGCATAGCAAGCAGACATTGAATTACAGACCTTCTTTGCAGTTTTACAGTCAAAACATTTGACCAGAGACATCAGAAAAATACATATTTTTATTATCTTCAAACACCAAAGTCTCTCCTTCAGTAACTGGGCAAGTAAATATCCCAAGAATCAGTGTGGGCCTAGGAAATTGGTTATAATCTTGATGCAATTCACAAATACAAGTCTGCTTAGGTGGGAAATATGGGAATGGCTATACAAGCAAGTCCAGGTTGATTACATCCAGAGGCCTCCAACTGGACATCTGGGAAGAGACCAGCTGTGGGAAAATACTAGCAGAGACCAGAATATGTAGGTCATGCAGTAACAGTCAGTGTTCCATACCTGACTCTTAAGTACATACTGCCATAGTTTGACAGATTAACACAATCTCAAATCACTGGAAATATTTGGTGGAAACATAGCCCGCTAGGGCTTCATTAATAACTTATAAGCTTTCAATTTTGATTTATTCTATTTATTCATCATTATGAATCTATTTAAGTTCATCTGGCACATATGATGTACAACTGAAGCAACACCTATAACATCTCAGCAACATGGCTCCCTAAATATGTCCTGAACGAGAATGACACCAACAGCCATGCTAACACGGAAAGAGCAAAAGCTCCTAAGAACGTAACCCTCCACCAAGAACTGCAGGCAACAAAGGAATTCTTCCAGTAAGAGAAACAGTCTTCCCCAGAGAAGAACAAACCTATTGGTTATCCAAAACTAAATGGTTAGCCCTGAAAACGTATACACACAGGTAACATACTATACAGACTAAGTGGGTTAAATCATACATGCACGTGCACGCACACACACACACACACACACACACACACACACACCTGCCAACAACTAAAGAAAGAGGCCATGAATTTGAAACAGAGGAAAGTAGGTTCCATGGGAGGAGTTGGACAAAAGAAAGAGAAGGGAAAATAAAGTAATTATAGTGAAATTTCAAATCCTGCCATGACAACAGAAGACAGACATACAACAAATGCACACTAGGATATAACATCTAGATTTTAATAATTTGATATCAACACAGTAAAACTGAACATATTTATGATTTATACCTTAGCTTCACGTGAAATATTGTCCCAGATTCCACCACTCGAAGAGAACCTCCCATTGCCTATGCGCAGAAGTATTTCCTCAGGAGTATCATTGGGTCCATTGGAAAATGGAGTGTAGCTGTTAATAAAATAAATTTCAATAAACATAAGAAGGAAAGGTACATTTTATATATAATTAAAAGTGATCACTCTAAGTCTATATAAAATATAAAAATCTGCCAAGAGCATTACCTAATATTCCTCTCTACTATTAATATAAAATTATATATCCCAAACAGTGAGTTTAATCCTAATAAATTATTTAATGAAGTTAAGACTCTTACTATTTCTTTGCTTTCTTTGATCAGTTAATAAATGCAAAATAAGGGTAGACTTTTATATAAACATACAGTATTATAATGAGATCACAATAAAACACAAATATTCTATTCTGACAGCCATAAGTTAGCAAGGAAATATATCTACTATGAAAAAGTTTCAAATTTTACATATTTGTAATGTATTAATTCAGTTTATTTATGAATATTTTATTTTTATTTTATTTTTATGAATATGAATAGTGTAAACACATTACAATTTTAAGTTAATATCCATGAAAACATATGCATTTAATATTTATATAAATATAAAACCTGCAGCCACTGAACTACGCATATAGAATTATTTATGGGTTGAAAGTCAATTCACAAATTTAAGGTAAATTTTAAAAATAAACGACAAAAAGTGATCATTTTTGAAGCATTTCATTGGATGTAACTGCCATTCCCTTATACTTGGGAATGGGAAGGCCGGTTTCTGGTTAGAAGTGTAAGATAGCTCTGTGAGTTGTATTTTCATTCTTCTATCTAACTATTAGGTTTAGATAACACCAAACACATACTTATATATAATAGCTTCTTGTCTAGTCATAAAGCAAATATTTGAAAACAGCAAGCAATAAATTATATCCCAAACCATAATATTAACTGTATCTGATTAGGTTACCAGTCTATAAGAGCTTATGTTTAAAAACCTGACATATGCAATTATATACAAAGCCAATTAACAGTTTAAATCACCTTATGAAATTGCTATTTTATTTTTATGTAGCAGTTAAATTTAACATTTAAAATGTCACACCTAACTGTCTTATAGTTACTAGTTAACTGTTCCTTCTTTTTTTGTAACTATATAATTTATACAGCCACAAATATTCACTTTTAAATAAAAGTACTACTCACTATTAAGAGTAAAATATCATTTTCATTAATTATAAATTACAAGCATTAATATAGTCTGTTATTGTATCTGTTTTGAGCTTATCCTCATCTTATTAATGGTAGACATGTATATGCATGGTTCTCTAGTCTAATATTATTTAGTATTGTGTTTATATTTGTTATCAATCATCTTACTAAATTTCTTGCCAAAAGAGACAGAATTAAAGTGCTTTTTTAATAACTAACTTAATATATTAACAAGATCAGTGGATGAGTTCCTACGATATTATACAACTGTCCTATAAACTCCATTAAAAAGTAAAACCCTTAATGTAAAAATAAAATTTTTATTCTTAAACATTTATTCTTTATAAAAACCTTTCCATTTTTGTATCTTTCTCATTTTACAAATATGAATTATAGGTTTAAAAATGTCAATGGAGTGTTTCGTAGCATTATTTTTTCTGAACATTTTCTAGATGAATATATTCAGGTAAAGTTTAAATAACAAGAGTTTGTAAGTATCTTACCCAGCCAACATTGTGTACAAAAGGACTCCTAAGCTCCAAATATCACAGGCAGCATCATATCCCTGTTGAGTGAGAACCTATGAAAAAAATACTCGTGGTATAAAATATAACTAATATATACCTAAGATTTTTTCATACACTGGGATATTGATTTTATTTTAATAATTTTGTAAGTATTAACAATATAAAAATATAAAAATTTTAAATTATTTTAGGCACCGAAGGGCAAAGGTAAAATATTTTCCAATTTGTAAACACTGCATAAGCTGTCATTACTATAAGCTAAGTAATATGGACTACACACCAAAACAATAACCCTAAAAGCTATAAATCCTCAGCTTAATGAACTTTCATTTCTCATCTTTGCAAATTAGATATACAGACACCTAAACTTAAGATCTATATGTACAGGTGTTTAATAGGACTATAAAGAGTATTGAGGTTTTCAATTCTGATATTGACTCTGAAGTAGATATTAATTATTCCAATTAATTGTACATATATATGAATATTTCGTAAAATGAGTATATATTATACAACTATGAACTCTAATTATCATGAATTATGAAGATGAAACAGAGTAATGTTAATCATAAAGCTGGTCAGCACTATATAACAAGCATTCTTACTAAAAGCCAGTGCTGTTTATATCTATGAATCATTTCTCTTTTTTTGAGATAGTTTTTCTTCTATAGCCCAGCATGCCTAAGAACTCATTATTATAGTCCATGCTGGCCTTAAACTTGTGGCAATCATTTTGCTTCAACCTCCCAAATGCTGGAAATTCATCAGATATAAGTCATCCCATTGGACTTGATAACTTGCTAGTGGTGTGTGTGTGTATGGATATTTTGTAAAAGGATTACATATTATACAACTATAAACTCCAATTATGATTTGTTTCCATTTAATATGGGTATTAAATTTCTAATAAAATTGGTAAAAAAAAACAATAGAAAAAGCTGTGATCTAACGAGATAGTTTGAGACACGAGGCTGGTGTCTTAAAAAGAACAGTGAGTTTATATATACAATAATTTGTGTAACTACTTTTGTTTGGGAGCCAGTATTAATAAAAATTAAATAATAGTTTTACTATGAATTAATGTAAGATTGCTCTATGAACCTCAACAGCATAGAAAAATAAAGGGATTAGGGGTCAGCAGATACATGTCTCAATAGGCGAAGGTGCTTGCTGCCAAGTCTGATGACCTGAGTTTGATCCTGACTCCTGTAACTTCCCCATGTATGCCATGGCATGCACGTTCTTTTCATGCACATAAACACATGGAATGATCAATGTAATTTTTAAAATTAATAAAGATAAAATGAGGGCATGTTTTATTTAAAAAGTAAGTACACTGTTAAAGAAACAAAATAGAAAAAATTAATTCATCAACATTGGAGGCTTCACAAACATAAGCCCAGATTTTTCATCTACAAAAGGCTAAAATATATTACAGTTTTAGATTTCATAATTATCAGACACATACAATAACTTGCTTAAAATGTATTTGTAATTCCTATAAAATATATTTATAATCAAATGTATTTATAGGAAAATATATGGAGCTATGCATGGTGGTGCATGCTTGCAATCCTGGCAATTAGGTAGAGGCAAAAAGATCAGGAGTTAAAGATCAGTCTTAGCTATATCAAGGACAAGGCCAGCACTGGTTATAGGAGACATTGTCTTAGAACAAATAAAGGACACCTATGTAAAACTGAGAGCTATGGAAGACTGAATTATAAAAGCCCTAATGTGCAACCCAAAGCTGTACAGCATTGTTTTTATGTTGGTATGTCCTCATTCCTCAGCACCTTACACATCTAAGCATCCCCTGGTTTCCCCAGTTTGTCCTACTCATAGTTATACTTTCACAGCCTTACCAGAAGTGCTGATTTTTCAGAACTCGATCCATGAATGAAGCTGCATGAGTAGAATTCTGAGAACTTATACGTAGGGTAATTCCAAGGAAACAAGGCAAAAGTCTTGTAACGTATGTTTCTCTACAACATGGGTTGTTATTGGAATGTGCTCTCATGCCCCTCCCAGATGTAGTAAACAGGCATGGGTTACCTTAGTTTAACTATCATCTTACCCATTATGATTCAGAATGATGTTCTCAAGCACAGGTTGACTAAACTCATATGACCTTTTCTCATTTGACCTTGCTTAACCCTTCGAATATAAATTGTCTGATGCTCTGAATAAAGTTGGCAATTGTATGAAACTGTAGTCCTCCTCAATTTTAGGCTCTGCTCTCCTACTTACGTGGGAGGCTGAGGCAAGAAGACTGCTTAAATGCAGAAACCCAAGGCTTAAAAAAAACAAACAAAAAAGCCCAAATGGTGGTTCACTATCTCCATAACTTTTTTAAGTTGTAAGAAGACCATAGCTGTGCATTAGGTTTCAAAATGTTATGGCTGATCATGTTAAAAAAAAAAAAATGATTTCCTACATATTTAAACACATTCTGTACCACCCAATAAATTTCTGTTAATTCTTAAAATAGTTGCATGGCTAATTCAATCTTTATGATTCTGTTTTAAAATAGGCTATCTTGTATATAGTTCTATAGTATATTTTGAAAGAATCTGAAATTTTAGAAAAAAAGACTAATGTATTTAATTCATAACAACTTAGAAATAGTTACTAACTTTTGGCAGGGTATTTAGCACTTGATAAAATATTTCAAAGCACTCAAAACATACAAGTACAACCCAAGAGTAGTTCAAATGCCAGTTATGGAGAAATGGTCTCCACATGCCTACCTGAAAACTTTTGCTATTACAATAAACAAAATGTCTTACTGCAATGGAAGTCTGTTAGAATTAAAAAGCAGCAGTGTATTGCATAGTACTGTGTAATACATTCATTTCGAATGACTGCCTAACCATTAATCTTAAAATGTTTACCTAACCATTAATCTAAACATGCATACACTATGTTTATTCATTTTAATTTTTTTTAGTGTTCTTTGGGGACACATTCATTCCTCAACTTTTTTTAGTAAGTTGCCATAATATCAAAGAGTAGAGCTATACAAAATTAAGCCAAGATTAAGAATTTAACTATTAAAATGAGCAGTTAATAGTTCATTGTTATTTGTATTCAAGAAATTAATTTATAATATTCATGGTGACTATGTAGCTTATATTTAACAAAAGATACCACATTTCAAATATTCCGTTCTCCTACCTTATTAAGTCTAGTTTTAGTCTAAGCCAAAGTCTAAAATAGCTAGCAATATTTATGGGGAAGGGATTATCTCATACACTTGAGGGTAGTCCAAATAAAATAACCTCTTTGAGAAATATGTGTCCCAAATTCAATTTTGAAAAGAACAGTTTTCTACCTAGTAAAATTTGATAAAATTGTACATTCTGTTGTACTGAGTTTCATTCAAGTATAGAATAAACCATTCTGTAGTTATAAGTATAATTTGTAACAGACTAAATCATATCGTAAAGAGCTTATGAAAGCAAACATTGTGTCTATCCCCAATAATAGCATTTTAAAGCAAAGTTTAGAAAAAAATAAAATGAAAGTTTTTCTTAATAAAGTTTACTTTTCTATATTTTCATTTTCATTATAGAGAAATAATTTTACTAATAACTAATTTAAAATATTGATTTATAGGCAGCATATATATAATATCTGCTTAAAATTATCATTTGATAAAATATAAAATACATATCTGAGGTAAAAATTTATTTTCAGATTATTTAGCAAATTCAATTTTTCAAAATGAGAGTTGTAGATATCTAGATTAGTATGAAAAGATTCCCATTGGTTATCAACGTCTTTAACATATTAACAACAATTCTTGAGTTAACTTATAAACAACCATTATAAAGAAATTTACGTAGTTAGTGCAATCCCTGATTGATTTTTCACAGATTTTGTCTTCACTGCTTCAGGAGGTACTAATATCAGAGAGCATCCCAAAAGTGCAATCTATATTCCTAAACTTTTCCAGACTCATCTTTCTTGGCTCTTCCCCCAGGAAAAAGAAATGGTTTATCAGGAAAAGACAATGTTTCTATTTAAAAAACGAAGCAAAAACACCTTCTAAGGCAATCTAAAGCGTTATCTCAGTCCTAAAATAAATGATTCTCAGCAAGGCATGATGATACATGCCTGTAATTCCCGCTATAAGGAGACAAACACAGGAGACCTGCTGTATGTCCCAGCTCCAGTAACAGCCAGGGCTGTATGGTGAAATCCTGTTTTGAAATCTTATGATTTCTATATTAGTAAATAGCCTAATAGAACAGATTACTCTGATTACAAGATATATTTGTTTTAGATGCTAGTAACTAACCCTTTAAGAATTATTATAATTCAAAATTATAAAAGAGCTTCCTAGCTGAGAAAAAAAGGCAACTGTGCTTTTACCTGGCTTCACCAATGTTCTTGACGCCATAAAGATATAATCTAAGGAAAACAAGGAAAGGTCAACAGTAATAGTTAAAGCATACCTCAGGTGCTACAAAGTTCGCAGTGTAACACGGAGTTAACAGAAGTCCATTTTCTCCTCGAAGCTGTTTTGCAAACCCAAAATCACAGATCTTGATTGAATCTGGATGGGCTGATTCATCCATGTACAAAATATTACTGGGCTTAAGATCGCGATGAACAACCTTGAACATAAAAGAAAATGGTATTATATTTGTATAACTAAATTACACAGAATATAAATATCTTCATGACTTTTTATCACCTTAGGACACAATCCCAGCCATCTGACTTACATAAACAAGACAAGTTGAACACAACCAAAAGGAAAAAAAATAATCTAGCTCTGATTCTCAAGTTAGAATGTATTGGATTTTAAGCGGTTATAATATATAACCTCAAAGAAATAAGAAAATATGTTTATAATGAACAAAACTCTCAAGAAAAAATTGCAAACTCAGTAGAAAGACAGAAACAATGAAGAAAGCTGGAATGAACTGGTAAAACTGTTGACATTCTTCATGTGATGATGTTTCTGCTTCCACTAGCGATTCGATCTAGTTCTAGCATACAGAAGGATTGCATCCTATGGTGATATTAAGGTAGGAAGATACTTATATTCTGTTCCTATTCTCCAGTGGTTATAATTTTGTTAAAGTGGTAATATTTGCTGAGTTTGAACTGAAAAATTACTTGTTTGGTGAACTAGTTCTGGTATATCCATAACCTTTTCTTATCAATGCACAATGTATGCTCTTTACAGGTAAGGACAAAAATCTTCCTTCGTATTTGAATCTGTAATACTTTTTCCTTACAATGCCCATCATGTATAAGTGCTCAAAATGTCTGTTATTTAAGCTGTCTAAAAACAAGGTTTATAAAGAAACAAATCAAACAATAGAAGTTTATCATATTGTATAAACAAAATTTCTGGTTTATGGTGCCTTATGAAAAAATTCTGGTTATCCTTTTTGGTGCTTGCAAAGAGATTCAATGGATTAAATTAGAATAGAATGACTCTGTAGAATAGACGACTCTACTGTAGTCATATTCCTGGATCACTACAACATTATTACTTTATTTTAAAGGCAGGGCTTATATAGAATTTCTACTGTATCAATTCTGAATTGCAATTTTCATTCTTTATATTTCATAGGTATTGTCCAGCTGCAAATGATTCAATCTAAAATAATAATCTGAATTATTGCCTAATTTTTAAAGAAGAGATACATATATGAGAATAAGTTGATATTTTTATTTCAATTCATCTGTCTTATATATGAGATGACAAAAACAAACAAGTGTTCTCCACAAAATTTAACATATTGATATTTCACATGTTTAGAATGAAAACTTACTGCCCTATTTAGGACAGTTGGTGAGTCAATATATAGTCTTTGGTGCTAGAATTAACAATAAATAAAATAATTCTAATAATTTTTGATATGTTGTGAATATTTTTTTTCTTGTTAGATTTTCAAAGTCTATGCTTGCCTGGAACTCAGTATGTAACTTAGGCTGTTTTCAAGTTTTCGCGATCTTTTTGCCTTGGTCACTCACCTGCTGAAATTACAGGTGCAAGCCACCATGCCTGGCTTGGATTTTTTTAAATGTTTTGACTTTAAAGTTTGATTAGGCTTGATAATTTCAAGGTCAAAGTTAGGTATACATAGCTCACACTACTTTCTATAAACGTCACTAGAACACTGAGGTTTATTAGGATTTCCTCTATAAAAATTCATTACAAAACTTAATATAGGTCCCATAACTGAAGCAAGAATGCATCTATAACTTACTCCTTGAGAATGAAGGTATTCAACTGTCTTGGTTATTACATACAGTACATTACTAGCTTCCTGCTCGGAGAAACATTTCTTTTTGAGAATACGATCCAGAAGTTCTCCTCCTTTCATCAAATCCGTAACGAGGTAAACATATTTCCCGTCATCAAAGACCTAAAAAGGAATGTGTTTTAAAGTTTTATTAGTTATCATTAGCCTAATTTCTGTAAGTTATATTTACTTTGTTTTGTTAGGACAACTTCTAGAATCAAAGTGCACATGCAACTTCTTTCTTGCAGACTGTACTACAGGATGAATTAGATAAATCATCTGTTATGCAGTTCTGTAAGTTTCCATCAAACATGGAGTTTGATAATATGTTGTTTTTGAGGTTGAAGGTTAGAGTTCTATCAAACCACATAAACAAAGGAGTAGAATTCTGTGCCTTTCAATTATCATGTATATATTTTCATTATATTACAACTATTTTTTCAATAGAAACCATGTTTATGATAGAAAATATACCATTTAGTAGTTCATTGATTAGTTCATAGATGAACTATCATAAGTAAATGTTGAATTCAAATAATGTATTGTAAGAAATAGATAAAAGCATTTGTACTCGGTATGGGACATAGTTTTATATATTCATATAAGTACACACACACATAGACTTATATATATACACACAAACTACTGTTTAAATATAATAAATCAAATTATATCATATTACCTGAAACACATTGATTAAGATGATGGTTAATATTTTCAATATTTATAAAAATGAGCCTATTTTCTAATGTAAAAGTCATCACTCACTAACACACATCAATTCACGTGTTAACATGTTTATTTCATACAACCATAGGCTAATATTATTTCATTCAAGGAATGACCGATGATTCTACAGTCTATTCTCTATAATCAAGAAAGGAAAATTTCCAGAATCAATTTCCTTTATATTTATAGGAGAAAGAAAAATGTTTCTAGCTGCAATATTGCCAAGTTAACTATTCAGAATATATTCAGATTAGTAAAATATTCTTTTATCAACAATCATCGTCCCTTACTGAAATCCTTAAGAAGAGAACATGTATAGAATTACTGGAGAAGAAAAGCAACAAATTGAGGTTTTAGGGCATAGCTTTAAAGGTGTAGTCCATAACTTCATTAACTTAGTTGACATATTTTGAAATACTTACCTCCTTTAAAGAGATAATGTTGGGGTGTTGACCATAGCGCATCAGAATTTCAATTTCTTCTGAGGGGTCTCTCTTATTTTTATCAATGATCTAAGGACATTTTCAAAAACAATCAACTGATTTTCTTTATCTAAGTAGAAAGAAATATTTCCCACTTATATCTATCTATCTCTAGCATTTTGTGGTTATTGTTTTGAGATGGATTGTAGAATTTGGCCCAAGGTGTTGTAGAACTCATTACATAGCCCAGTCCAGCCCGGCCTCAAATATATAACAAGCCCTGTACTCAAATTACATGCAAGTGCCACCATGTCAATTTTCAATCAGGTTAAACTATTAAGAAATACTTAAGAATTTAAGAACATCATTCTCTAATTGTTTTAACATTTAAAAATACCCTACAATGGAAATTTAACAAAAACTTTAACTGAGATTATACTAAATGATAATATGCAATTTTTACAGTGCTTTATCTTAACATACTACAGACTATTCAGAAAACAAAAAATAACAAAATAATGCTGTTTTGACAAAATGAAGCCTTGCAAAGAAGCTGAAAATAAAACATTAAATCACAAACGTGTTTCTCATCATCTTATATCTCCTTGCTTCAGTAAACCTGTGTATGAACTAATCTATAATACAAATTATGTCCAACAAAAAACAAGGCTCAAAAACAATACCTTAACGGCAAATTCCATGTTGGAAGCTGAATGTAAGCATCGCTTGCAAACAGAATAAGAACCAATACCAATATCCTCTTTCAATTCATAAGCTTCACTAAATTGAGCAGCATTTCCATTTATCTGTTTATTAAAAAATAAACACTAATGAAACTGAAGTAATTTTATACTTTCTTCATTTTTGTCCTAAATAATCACATACCTTAAAAGTTAAAATTAAAAAAAAAAAAAAACTAGAAACTTTACCAATATTTAAAAATTGCCTATATAAATTTTGAAAAATTTCTCTATACTGTAGGCTTCCTAAAACACGGGGTTGGGGATTTAGCTCAGTGGTAGAGCACTTTTGTGTTCGGTCCTCAGCTCCGGGGGAGAAAACAAAAAAAGACAAAATAACAAAAACATCAAAACAATATGATAAACTGACTAATTTATAACTCCCTCCATCAATTCTTTGCCAAAAAGACATATAACAATATAAAGATCTTTAACTCAATTATACTGAGAAGAAAATTAAGTCATTAACAACTATTTGTAATAACTACTAAACATCCATTGTTAATAAGTGAGATAAATACTTATCCTGAAACTGAACATTGTGATGATGCAGAACTTACCTGAACAATTGGTAATACATTTGAACTTGTAACAGGAGTGATTTTATATTCTTCTGCGATAGAAGTCGCAACAAAACTGAATCCTTTGAAGAGTTGGTGAGCATTTGCACTGGCAGGCAAACCAGGAGAATCTAAGATTTAAACAGTTATATTTTACTAGAATTACAGAGAATTTTATGATTACAATATCAGTAGGGTGTTTTAATGTATAGGAAACCATTAAATATCACAGCCTGGCATACTATAAATATGGCTCATACTTTCTCTCCACTCTTTGTAGACCTGTGTGTTATGTGGTCAATAATTTTTATTTCTTAACTGCTAAATTCTCACTATCCAACACATAGTTGGGATTAAGTATTTCTTGAAGGAATATATGAAAATGATGTCACTAAAGGTCAATTAGATCAAATTCTAAACTGAGGCAGTGGCTTTCATGTCTTACCTTGTACCACTATCCAAAAAATCATCAGCTTGTCAAGAAATTTGCAAAACAAAGCACCCTTGCCCATGCTTCTATATTTCCTAACTACAGATTGTAGCAATCCTATACATAGAATCCAAATTGTCACAACACTCAAACTAATTTTGTACAGTTTTTAAAATTTTACTGAAGAAGTTTAATTTATTTAGCAATTACTAGAAAAAGCCTTAATTATAAACAAATATGTATCACCTTTAGGTGTTTTGGCAGTAAATTCAGGATCAAAACAAAAAGTATCATCCGGTTTTCCAGAAGCAGGTCTGAAAGGAGGCTGAACTTCTCTTTTATATAGTTTCTAGAGGTAATGGAGTAGTAAAAAATTATTTAACATTTTGAATGTTATTAATACATGTTGGGCATTCCTAATACAACATTTAAATTTAAATGGCCTAACATCTAAAACATTTATAAAGAACATGATAGTATAAGTATAGAAGTTATAGTCAAAACAATGGCACACCAAATATATGGTATGAAGTTGTCTTCAAACTATATGAATAAGGTATATATTTAACACAAAGCATTTCATATTACTTGGGTTCTATCCTCAAATTTATTCACTTCCTCCCGTGTATGTATATATATACACACTCATACATATCCCTCCCCACCACAAATCCAAAACCTAAAAATTTTTAAACTTTTGGGATATGCAACGTGAATCTGATAAGCAAAAGTGTCATATAAAATTGACAATCTATCAGCAGATACATAGGTTTCAGATAATTGTTACCCAAATCCTATATTTCAGATGTAATGTCCAAGTCTAATGAATCCAGAGAACATATATGGCATCATATAGTAATGTTACAGCTTGCAATATAAAGGAATAAAGATGCTTAGTTCTGAATATCAAAATAAATTCTCCCTAGAGCTATGAGCATCCAAAGCATATCACAATGTAACTAACCATTCTGAAATAACTAACAAAACCAATAGATTGTTTTTATGAATACTTCATCTAAAATAGTTTATTTTCATATAAGATACATTAAATATGCTCTTTGTACTTAATAATCTAAGGTCATAAATGGTGTATGTTTAAAAAGCACAGATGGGTAAGCAAGATTGCAGTTAAATAAGATGCTTTGACAGTCTTTGTCCATAAACACACCAAGTGGAACAGACATTCACTTATCAAATCAGTTTCTACAGAGTTAAGGAAATCAAACTAGTGACCATAGTGCCTGATTTTAGTGAGACAAAAGAAAGACTCATTGGGGAGAAAGGCAGGAAGGAAAACTGCATGCTGTTCCCAACAAATCCATTTCACCATTAACAACCTGCATAGAGTGACAGTCAAGTCCATACCAATGGAATTTAAAATAAAGTGTGAGTGGCCATACACCAGATAAAATAGAGTTACAGTCATTAACATTAAAAACGAAGAAGTCATTATATAATGAGAAAGAGGTCACGTCAGCAAGAGAGACAGACACATCTAAATGTACACGATACCAAATATTAAACATTTATATAAATACTAGTTGATCTAAACAGAGACAAGGGCTCAACTGCAATAATAGCCAGGAAGGTTAACACTCTACTCAACCAACAAAGACAAAAAGGTTAAAATATTCCCTATACCAAATGGACCAAACATATATCTACCAAAAATTCCACTTAATAGTTTCTCAGAAGCCCTCTGAACATTCTCCAAGATAGACAACAAAACAATTGTCAATGAATTTGGAAGCACTAAAAACATATCAAGTATACTTTTTATAATAGTGCAATAAACTGGAAACATGTAAAAAATTTTGGAAAGTATGTAAATACAAGGTAATCAAACATCTTACATTTCAACAACTAATGAATTGAGAGAAGGGAAAAACAAACGTTTGGAAAATATGAAACTAATGGTTGAAAGAAGTAACAAGAATAATACCTGTGATGGCTACACTTATCAAGCTGGATATATAAATTAAAACCGTCATAGCAGAACTTCTCAAAGTGTTTATTTAATATTATCCCCAATTTTAAGAAAGTACCCATAGTAATTTTTCCCTAAACTTAATTTGTTCTAATATATACAACAATGAACAATCTAGAAGAATCTCTTACAGCCCCAACCATTTTCCCTTTCTCCTCCTCCCCCCATCTAGAGTATAGCATTAATCTTATTTAACAGTTACAACAACTGACAAGCAAAAATTACCATTCCAATATACCTACTACTTTATAGTATTGCCATGTTATGTGATACCTATAAGCAAAAATGCCAGACTTAATATAAAGTAAATGGATTATGCTCTATATCACCCTTGATTCTAAAGAGTTTTGCCCATTTCAATACCATTTATTTACTGACAAGCTAATATTCAACTTACATTCCAGTCAATGGAAGCGAAAAAAGCATGTCTTTTGACTTCTTCAACTCCTTCTGATCCTATAATATGGAAATAAATTTTAATGGCTTAAATTTTAATGTTAATTTACATTTTAATTTCTAATCTTGCCAGTTGACGTCTAAGCTATTAGATATAAATATGATTACACATTTTCCTTAGATTCCTTACAATGAAATATCTATGATTTCTTGTCTGGTATTGTATTAATTTTTCCTTTGTCTACTATTAATTAAAAAAATTGGTGAACTGTAAACTGAACTGTATAAAACAAGATGAATACCAAATACTAAAATGCCTCCTAACAAATACAATTTCTACTTACTATAACATTAACTTAATTTTTTTCAAAATTCAACTCATACTTCATATTCATACTCTAGGTTAAATCCACAAAGGGAAAATAGACTGTAAGTTTAACACAAGAGCATAGACCATCTAGGAAAAAGTTCTTGAAAATTGGTCAAATATTGAGGAGCTGTGCCAATATAACTTTCAAGTATATTAGGAGAGAAAAATTAATCACTCTCCAATATCTAAAAGGATTATCAATACAGGTAAACTCTCCATGCTTTTCAAAAGTGAACCCTATACTGTACATAAAGTACATGTTCAACAAACTTTTTCATTAACTAGACTATTCCAGATTTAATCATAAAAATATTTTATGTAGAATACTAAAAATTCATAATACAAAGTATAAATAAGCAACAACCATAAATGAATTTAAACTGGAAGATAAAAAGGTGCAGTTATTTAACTAGTATATGTAGTATATTGTTATAAAGGTTAGAGAAGGTAAAAAATACCCAATCTATTTGCTGGATTCCTTTTGAATAACATCCTTAAAAGACTTTGTGCTTCAGCACTAAGGAACTGGGGCATTCCAAGTTTTGCTCTGAAAAACAATGGAGAAATTTTCACTTAAATCTAGACAATATAAGCCAATAAATCTCAAAGTGAATTTAAAAGTTGTAATAAGTCTCTTATATGTTAGAAGAGAAAAAGATAGTAAAAACAGTTTAAGTGTTTCTTGAAAACCACATTAAGATTTCAATGCTAGAAGCCAGAATTTCTCCCCTATATAGAGCAATAGTGTTTCTACTTTCTACTTACTTCAGTATCATATTCATAGTCTCATTTCTGTCTTTCCCTTGAAATGGCAAAGTGCCAGTAAGCATTTCAAACTAGAAAAAAATAAAATAAAAAACCATAATTTATTACAACTTAGAACATATAATTAAATTTGACAAGACTTATGGTACATGATTATTAAATCATGCAGAATTCAGTTGACAGTGGTTCTAAAGACAATCAGAAATTAGGCCACTTAAAGAAGATTGTTATGTATATCTCTAGGTAGAGTTCGACAGAGGTGAACTGCAGCAGATGAAACTAACCACTTTTACTTTATTTCTGACATGTCTAACTTTTCAAACTAAATGTAATCTGAAAAGAATTCATCTTATAAACAAAGATACACATTTAAGGCAAGTAACAATAAGGGAAAAGAAAATATACACTACAGTATCTGGGATTTACACATACCAAGAAAAAATTTAAAAGTAACCATTCTAATATCCCTTCTAAAAAGAAGACAAAAATAAAAAAGTAAAATTAAGAAACGGAAACCCCAAATTAGAAGTAAGGCTAGGGGTGGTAGTGCATTCCTGTAATTTCATTTATTCTAGAAATATGAAGCCAAAGAATTCCATGTTCAATGTCTGTCTGAGCTACAAAGTCAGTTTAAGAACTGTTGGATGTCTTAGTAGAAGCTGACCTCAAAGTTTTTTTAATAGGCCTTGAGACACAGCTCAGTGGTAGAACAAGTTGTTAGCATATATAAGACCTTTAAAAATAATGGAACACATATATTCATGTGTGCAATAATACCTCTGCAAAAGAAAATAGAAACATTTGCTCATAGAATAAAGAAAACAGAATAGGGAATTACCTGAGAATGACAAGATAAAATAATGCGTACCATTATTTTTAAATGACTAGGTCTAAGTGTGCGAATTCTGCTGTATGGTAGAACACTTGTCTAGTTTGTCCTAAGCTAAATGCTTAGTAACTAAAAAAGAAAGAAAGAAAAAGAAAAAAGAAAGAAAGGAAGGAAGAAAAGAAAGGGATGTAAAAAGGAGGGTAGAAGAGAGGGAGGGAGGGAAGGAGGGAGGGAGGGAGCGAGAAAGGGAAGAAGTCCTAAATTAAAGATCTTACTAGTTCATTAAGTCTCTATAGGAGGGCTGGGGAAGTGGTTTAGTGGGTACAGTATTTGCTACACAGTTTGGATAAAATCTGGCTATGACATGCATGCATGCATGCTAAAGGAACAGAAAAGAAACAAATGGCTCTCCAATTGTGCTTCTGGGGCTAGCTAGTCAGTCTAGCTAAATTACTTGAGCTTCAGGTGCAATAAGAGGCCTTTCTCAAAAATAAAGTAAAATTCAACTGCAAGTTGTCAACTTTGCATCTGCTCTCCCCCTCCCCACATACACACATGAACAAGCTCATGTACATCCACACAAAAACTATACGACTAATAATTAAATTTCAAAATAAAATTGACTACTGGCTTTGCCATCAGTCCTGTGTTCATTTAAGCTGAACTCACAACATTAATTACCTTATGCACTAATCTCTTGTACCATAACATCAAATCGGCTGCTCCAACCTCATCCTCTCGTAAGCACTATGTTTCTCAACCAAATCTATAGTAATAGTTTGTATGATAGTAGACATACAAAGAAAAGAGGGATTGCATCTAAGAATCCCACCTCCTCACAAAGAAACTATGGTAGGTGTTATCCCCCTCTGTGTTGCATAATCTTTTTATAAAGTCTGCAGAGGATTCCAGTTCTTTCATTACTGTCCTGCTTTCCACTGTGTTGCTGTCTGTACCTGTGCTACGCGTCAATGCATTATTTCCCTACCGGTTGCCATTAGTATTTTGACCAGTATAGCCTGTGCATTAATTTGCTATCTTTCATACCTCTAAATTCATATATTTTAGACCATCTCCGCCATTTTCTCTGTCATTTGATCAGCTACTAAGGTTCATCATATGTTATCTGAAATCCCTTCAAATTTTCCTCCTTTTTTGTAAACTCTAATCTTATGACAATCTTGAAAGTTTTTTCCTATTTCTATAGATTTTATCCCTCTAATTTCCATCCATTTACATAATGATGTGAAGGTTAATCTTCCTAAAACATAACCTTTCTTCACCATCCTGATTTAGAATATAATAGTTTAAAAATACCATAAGAATCACATGGAAAAGTTTGTAGGTTTATAGCTGCACTTCCTCCATTTTTGTCCTTCTTCTTGACTTCTCTAATCAAACTGGTTTCCCCAAAATTTGCAAATATGATCACAATAGTCAGTTTTCTTGTCAAACTGTGAAATTTTATCTATTGTTCAGAGCTTAAGTTCTACCTCTTCAATCTACATTGACTTTTAAATGAACCTTCTTCAAACTTTAAGGTATTTTTGCATAGTTTTCTTAGCTATTTAAATTGTTTCTCCAGCCTTAGTTTATGTGTTTGCTAACTGGGGAAAATGCTATAATGTATTGGTAATTGTAATTTAATTTAATTAACTACTGCTTTTCCCAAATACATTCCCCAAGTGTCATGTAATTTTCCATGATATATGGGGAAAATGGATAATTAGATTTTAAAGGAAAACTGCTGGGATCCAATAACCACTCACCACCTGTATTTAGGATTTATATAAACGCCACTACAGTAGTTACTGAGATAAAGAAATTACAAGACACAACAGCTAGGGTAGGTGTGAAATGATTGGACAAATATGATGAAGGTGATAAACTCTATGATACCTAATAATATAGCATATATGTGTTGGTTTAAATTAAGAGGCATCTAAAACTCTTCTAAATTTCAGATATGAATATAGTTTATATAAAAGTGTTGACATTGACCTTCTTAGCAGCAACATTAAAAGAAGGACATTAAAACCTTAGCCCTTGTTTAGTTGCTTGCTAATCACCACAGTGCAAACATTAGTTATGAATTAGCAGAAGAAACCTTTCCAGAGCTGACCCTAAAACTTAGAAATAAAATCCTCAATAGTATTAACCATGTATTGACATAATTAAGGAGAATAATACAACTTACCATAAGTACACCATATGACCACCAATCAGCACTTTGAGAATGGCCTCGTCTATTTACTACTTCAGGGGCCATATATTCTACAGTACCACAAAATGAGTAGGCCTTCTTCTCTTGATCCACTGACTCTTTGCTAAGCCCAAAATCTGTAAGTTTTAGTAAATAAAAAAACAAAAGTAGCTGAAAATCTCAGGAAATAAGAAATAGGAAAAACAAAGTAATGGATTAAAACAATTTACATTAGCCTAAATTACTCTCGAGGTAGCTAATTTGACAAAATAACATAAATCAATCTATATTCTCTAGATGAAGCTCTTTAAGAGCATTTAAGAACTGTTCAGCCAATCCTCTCCCTCACAATACATTTTATCATGTCTGTAACAATTTTGAGGGATGAAAAATTTAACCAAAGTTATCATATATATTAAGTACAGATGTAGCAATTTATATTTTAAAAAATATGACAAAAGCACAGTATGCATGGGCAAACTTGTATTTGTGTCTACAACCTTCCGAGAACTAACAGAATCAATATAAAATCAATCTTTTCCATCATAGTAACAGAAAAATAAAAATTTCGATTTAAAGAAACTTATAGTGTCACTAAACACCCTGCAAGGACGTATCGGCATACATAAGAAATATGTAAGATGTTGAAAGCTAGAGACACTGATGAAAGAGAGAAAGAAATGGAGAGTGTGCTTAGACACTGGGTGATTTGATGTTGCTAATTTGTTAATTCTTCTAACAGAGACCCATAGAATTATAGAAATGTCAGTAAGATTTCTAGTTAAATTTCTTTAGGAGAACTCAACAACCTGATTCTAAAATATATATGAAAGGGCATAAAAATTATACTGAAAATAATTTTAAAAAATAAGAAAACTTGAATAACTGTGTATTACCTTAAATATTTACTAGATAGCTATAATAATAAATACAGTCAAATATAGAAAAAGGCTGGACACATATATGCACATTTCAATGGAACAGTATAAAATTAATATATCAAAATATAGTTCTCCTATGATCTTGTTTCAAAACGCAAATCAAATCCAATGAAGTTTGTATGTGAGAAAGCAATCTGAACACAACATGGATTTCACCTTGGCTAATTGTATAATAGAAGATTAATAGAAGACAGAAAGCATAAACATATGCCAACTACTTTAGCTCCTGGTGTTTAGTACAAGTCACTTTTGTCTACCTGATAAAAGAATGTTTCCCACCATTCTTTACTATAACTTACAAACTGAAAAGTTTCTCACATCTCTATCTACAAGAAAACTTTAGCTCTTTCTCAAGGTAAGGCACCATGTTTCCTGCAGTTTTGTGTACTTAATAGTTGAAGCATGTAAAACAGTGTTTGTACATTTACTTTTTACTTATGTGAATCTGAGTAAACATTGTGGTGGTGATTCCGTTTTTTCTCTAAGGCCTAGAGCTTTTTTTTTTTTAATATGTGATTTTGCAGAATGAAGTGATTAAGGTCATATTTATTATCATATAAAAGAAGTGGCTTGATTTCTAATGAAAATAAAAAGCAATTCCACTAAGGAAGGATAGTCATTTCAACAAACAATGCCAGAACAAATTTGGATATAAATATAAAAAACACATTATACTCATATTATAAACAAATATTAACTGAAACTGCAGCACAGAATTATATACAAAAGTTAAAACTACAAAAGAAAATAAGAAATAAAATCTTCTGATTCTGTGTTAGACAAAGATTTTTTGGGGGGGTATTACATCAAAAGTACAATCCACAGAAGAAAAATTTAATACATAGTATTACCAAAATAAAAAAACAATCTTGTCTTAAATGATAACTATAGAGATATTTGCAATTGTTAATTGCTCGGAGAGGTGAAGACAGCCTTCTTTAAGAATGGATCTAGGCCTCCCTACAGAAACATAGCAGATATGCAGTTTGGTCGTCATGTGGGTCCTGAATAACTGAAGTAGGCGCTATCTCAAAATCCTGTCTGTGGGATATGTTCTTCTATCTGGGCTGCCTTGTCTGGCCTCAGTAGGAGAAGAAGCACCTACCCTCATAGAGAATTGATGTGCCAGGGTGGGAGCTACCCAATGGGACTCCTACCCTCTCAGAGGAGAAGGAGGTAGAAGGATTATGGGAGGGGGGTGACTGGGAAGGTGGGCAATTAGCAGAATGTATGGTGATTAAGTAAAACATTAATTAAATCAAAAAAAAAGTATAGCCCTTAGTAAGGTAACTACTCTCCAGTGGAAAATAACACTTCCAAGAATTTTATTTGTTCAGCACAAATTAGTCTTGAAGGATATAGTTTTAGAAAGGAAATAAAATTGACTATGTAGGGATGGGTGCATGGACCCAGAGAAAGTCGGGGGAAGAGGGTGAATGATAAAACATATGGAATTCCCAACGAACAAATAATTTTTAAAGCTATATTAATAAAATAAAAAACAAGACCAGAAAATATCTTTATCATTATCTAATCCATATCATTATCATTATCTAATGATATGTCTGTATTTAGAGCATAAAAATTAAAGCTTGGCAAGGAATCAATCCAGTTTTTACAAGTGTTCAAAAGATCTGAACAAACACTTTGTAAAGACATAAATATATAAAAATGGCAGTATCATTAGTCGTTAACAAAAGAAAAAAAACACGTTGAGATGCTTGCTTATTAGAATAGCTAAAATGACTATTGGACATTCAGTAGGTTTGGAAAATGTGCAACCACTCCGGAAAATAATCTGGAAGATTCTTGTTAAATATGTATTTACCATAGAAGTAAGTAATGATGTTCTTGGCAATTTACTGAAGTAAATTAAACATTACATTCAGTCCAAAACCTCTTCATTAATGCTTAATGTAATTTCATTAATCATTACCCAAAACATAAAAAAGTATCCCTTAAATGGAAAAGATAAAAATACCAAGATGCCACCATAAATTCAAATTTGAAAATACTAGTAAATAATTAAAATGAAAACAAACCAGTAATACATATAACAGTATGGATGCATTTCAAATGCACTGTCCTAAGACAAATGAAGCTAGACTTAAGAGCTTTATACTGTGTGTGCACATTCATATTACACTGAGGAAAACAAAACTGTGGGACTAGGAAAGTGGTTGGCAGTTAGCCTAAAGTCTATGGAAGACTAACAACAGGAGAATTTGGGGATCTTAGTACTTTTAGTGGAACTATTCAAGACTTATGATATAAATTTCTTACTCTATAGTTTTTCATTCCTTCCTTTATATAAATTACCACAGGATTTTGTCTCATGAATGTATCTGAACACTAATATAGTCAAGATAAATGATGGCATCTAACTTCTAGAGGTATGTCATTCACAGAAATTTAATTATCTGGAAAATCCCATGCTCCACCTAGTCATCCTTCTCTACTCCCTACTCCTTCATTCCATGGAGAACATGGATCTTTTCTACTTCCCCAGAAGCTCTGCTTCCTCAGTGTGCCCTGTTGGAAACATGGTGTGTGATCTTTCCCGGGGTTCCTTTCAATTTAGCAACAGATGTTTAAGGTTCCTCCATGCATTGTAATCACTTCATATTGAATTTCTTTTTAAAATTTCATTTCCTTTAAATTTTTAAGTGCCATAAAATATTTATTGACAGGTTATGGTAGTGAATTTGATAGTATGTAGTAAGCAATGATTAAATTACGGTACTCAGCATTTTCATTTCCTCAAACACTTTTCATGCTAGGACTCTTCAAATTCTTTTGTAGCTATTTTGAAGTGTATACTTAAATTGAATGCTATAGGATATCAAAATTACTTCCTCCCCCTATAAAATAGGAAACTAGAAATAAGTCTATCACCATAAGGATCAGAATAATGAGCTTTACTGGATGCAAATTACTCCTGATTTTTAAAATGAAAACAAAAAAAAGTAAGCCCAACATTATTCTCTTTGGTTAATTAATTAGGACTCTTTCAAAGCTGATTTTCAAACCATGTTCAATGCTTTAATTTAGAAAATAACATGCAGAATATATATGTGCAATGCCTTTAAGTACAATTTTTAATCTTAATATATTACATCCATTCTCTTAAGACATTTAAAATATTACACTGAAAATAAAATATAATAAGAGATAGTCTTGAAAATTAGGTCAGTGGAATATATAGTCTACAGAAGAGGGAAAAAGCCCAGGTATGCCTATAATTACAGCAGTTAGAAGACAAAGGAAGGAATACTACAACTTCCTGTCTCAAAATCTATTTATGAAAGAAATAGAATAAGATATATTTGAAGTATTTGAATGTATATAGGCTTTTGCTGATACATTTACTTCAGTTTACAAGGTGAACAGCTTGATCCTTTAGTTTTACATTGATAATATTGTATCCCTTAATTTAGAGTGACTTAAACTTTACCAGTCCAAACATCTCTGTAAAAAACACCTCTTCAGTTCCTTGATTATAGCTTTCTAAAACTTAAATATAGAATTTACAATGTCCTGAAATCATATGTAGCTTTTTGAGATTAATCCACTCAGTAAAATGTCCTTGTCATCTACACAAATTATTGAGAAATTAATGATTCTATCATTTTAATTGCTCAGTAGCCTACTACATGGAAATTACACATAGTTTGTTTATTTATTAATTTCTTTAAAATATTAAGGTAGCTTCCAGTCTTGATCTACTGTAAAGAAATATGCTTACAAGTGCAAAGATTGAATGGTCCCATAAAACTAAGTTATAGGACACTCTCAAAAGAAAACAAATATGATGATGTAGAACAACAGGCAGCTGACAGGCTGGGGGAGGTAAAAGGAGGTTATTGCTTTTTTTTTTTTAAATTAACTAAGTATATGTTACTTAGTTAATTATTTTAGTCTAGACTAAAACTAAAATCTACTATTTCTACCTAAAATACTTTTAAATTAGGACAGTGCCTCTACTGTAGATTTTTTTAATGTATTCAGAATACATTGAAACTGTGTAACCTTTAAATCTTGGTCCACTAACTACAGAAAAACAAATGAAGGCTAAAAAATGATAGCAGGCATAGAAAAATATGGACTAGAATGATAAGAAATAATTTCATATGGTCTCAATAGTATATAAGAAAACTTACATACCTGTTAACTTGATATGTCCTATTTCGTCAAGCAAGATGCTGTAAATCAAAATTCATATTCAATATTATGAAACAAAATACATAAAAGCATAAATATAAAATTAGGCACTATGTGACACACTGGAAATTTTTCAATTATTAATTTAAAACTACAGTATATTATCAAGATTATTCTGTACAAGTAGATTTTATGTAACTGTATCATTCATATAAATGATTTTCATGTAAGTGATAAAAACTTAATGATGTCTGAATATATTTCAGTTCAAGAAATGATACATACATACATATACAGACCTCTCCCCACACACATATGTTATATAGTATAGATAGGTAGGGCGGCAGGAGGCCTAGGAAGCTAAAGGCACTTGCCATTAAGACTGATAATTTGCCTTTGCTATCCGGGGCCCACATGGTAGAAGGAGAGAACTGACTTCTACAAGTTGTCCTCTGCCCTCCATACATACGCCATAGCATATGCATGTACAAAATTACACATAGAAGCACACACAGTAAACCAATATATTAAAATCTTTAAAGTCAATATAGATAGCTTGGATACAAATGGAGAATAAAGCTTTACTTCTCTGGCTTCAGGTCTCTATACACAATTCCTAATCGATGCAGATGATCCAAAGCTAGGGCCAATTCTGCAAGGTAGAATTTCACATCTTCCTCTGTAAACAGAACCTAAAATAAAATAATAATTTATCATTTGATCTTTCTTCTATATTATGTACTTTTTAATTTACTTCTTTAAAATATCAACAGATAGACAAATCTGGGCAAATTATAAGAAAATAGGCATAGTTAAATCTTGTGATTGGTACAACAATTTATATAGCAGAGAACTTTTCTTTTTTGTTTTTAATTTACTAATCATTTTATTTGTTTACATTTCAAATGTTATCCCCCATACTGGTCACCCCTTCACGAATCCCCCACTCCATCTCCCTCCTCTATGCCTCTAAAAGGGTGCTCTCCCACCCACCCACCCACTTCCGCCTCACCCCTCTAGCATCCTCAGAGAACTTTTCTAGATAAATGATATTACTGTCTAGAGAAAATTCTTCTTTACAAATATTAGTAATTTAAACATAATTCCTCCAGAAACACGTTGTTTATGTATCATCTTAGATTAAATTCATTTTAATGAATTTGGGTTTTTAATGAGTCTCATAACATCAATATTAATTTTGATACACAGCATTGGCATAGTGACTGTACTCAATCAGGGTAATTGAAACATTAGGGATATTTTGTTTCAACACTTATGCTTCCACTGTTTCTACTATTCGTTTCTCTATCACCTCCTAGCACCTCTCAGGAATTTCACCTTTTAGATCCACTAATTCAGAACTTCTAATCTACCACAAGTTGTAAAATTAATAACCCTTAAATTAGAATTTTAAGCGTACATCTGATCTAAACAGGATCCAACTCTTCTCACCTGTAAGTAAAGTTTATGGATTTAATAGCACTGGGTTTCTCAATCTTTGTGTGTTGGACAATAAAGATGTTAAGACAAAGTAAAAAGCATATGGAATTTAAAATCAGAATTAGAGGTTTAGCATCAGATATGTCATTTAACACTGAGGACCTCAGTTTTTAAATCTTTAAAATACAACCGACAGCTACTATATTTAACTAGGAACATTGTTCTAAGAATCACGTTCATTTAAATGGACCTAAATGTAATATGGAGATATTAGTACAGAGTTATATCAATATTCACTCATAGCTGAGTGTTTAATCTATATACACATCTGCAACTACTCAACCATTACACATAAATTTTAGAGTTATCAAGAATTTTCAGATTGACCAAAATAGCTTTTTCTAGAAATCTGCTTTCAATACTGAAATCTGGCCTATTTGGAAGGCTCAAATTTGAATGATATACCACATAGGTAAATTTGCCCATTTAGATTACAGACACTGTATTTCACAATGCAGATTCATGCTACTAGTAAAACTGAAGAAAACAGAGTTAATATTACTCATTATCTAAGTTTCAGGGATATTTCTTTGAATATTCTAATAATCAAAGTATAGAAACATTATCTTCAACTTCTTATTAAGAATAAAAATACTTTTTACTCACTTAACTTTTGTGAAAGAACAATCAAATGGTCACTGAAATCCAATATATGACAAACCTCTAAATATCACTTAGGTCACTTACACATGATGCCAAACATACAATCTTATCTTGATGTTGTCTTTGTAGAAAGCCTCACAGAAATAAGAAAACTAAAAAGTAATTATATACCAGTCTCAATTATGTGCCAGGACTATGTATTCTTTCCTTTGTTACAGTCTTCCAAAAACTCTATAATATGCCATTATCAACATCTTATGTGGACAATGAGATTAAGAGCGACTAAGTAACTTGCCCAAAGTAAAAACTAGTAAGTAGGAAACATAGGATATGAATTAAGGAATATCTGTTCCTAAAGTATGACCTGCCCAGAAGCCACTTGGATCTCACTTATAGTATATTTCCCTCATAGTTTAGGTTCACGGCTAATAATGATTTCACATTTGCTAACTATCTTACTCATAACCTGCCTCAAAAGAAAAAGTTACCTAAGATGTCAGTAAAAGGAAAAACATTATTAACATGTGGCTTAATAATGTGTGTATGGGACTGTATACATTAAGATACTCGAATTGATACTACATATATTATATAGAAATCTCCTTTGTTTCCAGTTAATGTCATATCATAAGCATACTCCCATACATTTCAATTTTGTTTATGATCATCATTAAATTAGTGCATATTAGTCATATCAGCTCACTATGATTAACCAAATGTTCTCATTCTGAACAATTAGGTTATTTTCAATATTTACTCCTATAAATATTATAATATGCTATATTATAAATATATAAATATTCTTATATATGCATACACCTTTGTATTTCACCAGGATTACTTAGGATGCATTCCTAAGTAATAAAACAGTAAATTTTGGGTCAAGAAAAATAGTCCAGATTCCTGACATATACAATAAAATTACTTTCCAATAAGGTTACAATAGCTTGCATGCCCATCAGTAATTTTTGAACATATTAACCATACTACATCTATTATAGAATCAAATTATCTTTTAATGAAATTTTAATTTGATATAAAAAAGAGTATCAAATTTGATTTAATTTAAATGTATTCATAGTCCAAGGAGGTTTTCATACCTTGTGGCCTTTCCAATTTTCATGAAGTACCAGCAATTTGTTGTCTATTTTCCATTAACCTACTGTTTTCTTCAGTAGGTATAAGCCCTTAAAGTATTAAGATATCATGTCTTGCAGAGGTCCTGATTTCAATTCCCAGCTACATGGTGGCTCACAACCATCTATGCTGGGATTTGAAGCCTTCTTCTGGCACTCAGGTGTACATGAAAATAAGAGCACTTATATATAAAATAAATAAATAAGTCTTAAAATTGTCTTTATCACATTAATTACAAGTGCTTTTCAAATATGTGCTGGTTTTGAAAAGTAGTTCTTAATTTTATATAGTCAAATTTATTTTATCTCTTTGTTTTTCCCCTATTACTTTAAAGCTTACCAAATGCCCATACAATGAGAAACACCTAAATACACAGCTGCACTTTTTTAGGATATAGTGATTACTTCTAAGATACAGTTCTATTACATAGGTAAAATTCACTTGGTGTGTGGTACAGATAGTGTTTATATTATTTTTGAAATATCTAACAAAATTCTCATAAATTGATTTCATTGAACAATTTCTTTTCCAAAATATATGATTCACCTTTTATTCATATGTTTATATGTGTGTGTGTGTGTGTGTGTGTGTGTGTGTGTGTGTATATATATATATATATATATATATATATGGGTTATATAATATGTTCCAGATGATATGCTTATACTATAAATTTTGCTTACAAAAACTTTCTAATATTAAAAAAAAAAAACACGGTGGAACACATCTATAATCCTAGCACTTAGGATGCTGAAGTAGGACAGATTTAATGTTAAAGGCCAGTCTGGCTCTAATAGCTAGAATCTGTCTCAAAAAGAAAAAAAAAACTAAATGACTAGGGTAAAAGTAAATTTTAAGAAAGTATATATCACATGACATTTTTGGCATATGTTTCCTCATCTAGATAAATTGTGAAATTACACTGTCAATTTTAAACACACAGATTTCTATTGAGATTTTGTCTGGAATTTTATTAAACTAGTAAATGAATTTTTCAAAAACCGTTAGCTTTACAATAATAAATTGAAGATATTTTCTTGATATTAGCAATAAAGAAAGTTCTGGGTCAAAACTGTATGTGTATACATATGAATTTATTTGAGTGTATGTGTCTGTGTACGTTTTCAGAGAGAAAAATTGAGGCAGGTACTTTTTTTTAAATGTAAGGAACAAACACAAAAATTCTTAATACATAGTAAAATGAATTTGAAATGTCTACTTCTAAGGCACAAATAATTCTTCAGTTTGGATTACTCAACTTTTTATTCACAAGTGAAGTATAACCAACAATCAACTACTTATAAAAAGCTGCCTATAGAATTAATCACTGAATCAGTTTTTTAATGTCTATTCAATAAATAAACTAATTTATTGTCTTTTGGGAAATGCATTTAAAATGCTTGCTCTTACCTAATATTCCAGACTTAGGAATGAAAACTTACTGACTGCATCTCTGTGCTAGTATGAGTTTAGATAGTCCCACATCGAGAATGGAGGTCTGAAGAGTTTAAAAGAAAATTAGAAATGACTACAGGTAAGAATTTGTCATAAACATTTGTGACACTTTATAATCTAACATAAGAAATAATGAATGCTGGAGCCTTGACATACCATTGTCCCTCTATAAGTTTCTTTAAAATTTTCCCTTAGATGAGGGTCATAGACAGACCCTATCACATACTAAATTATGTCCTACAGTACAAAATATATGGTCATGCACGCCAAGTTCTGCACTGGAGGTAGACAGATATAAGCCAGAGACCTCAGCCACTTAAGCACTGACTAGCATGCCATAAATACATTGTTCCTTTATCACAAGTTCTAGAGCTCTAGGGATCAATGGTAGCTCTCCTACACTCAACATTATAAATTCTGGAAGTTGGATGCTGAACTACAGTCATCCAATTAAAACTTTTCTAAGAGACTATCACTTCAAGACAAAATAAAATGGACAAGAACAGAAGCTGTTCTCCTGCCTGAAACATTCAAAACACAGGACAAAATATATGGAATGATATTTCTCAAGACACTGGACATCTAGTAACAAAAGACAGTGAAATACTGAGATATGAGTAACAAATGTGGTATGTCCTACAACTGTACTAGCTTACTACCATAGTGCAGGGAGATCTAACTCAATTGGAGGTCAGAGGTTTTCTGAAGTAATGAGTTAGAGCCAAGAGTCTTGGAGAAGAAAAGAATTCAGAGTACTGAAGCAAAGGGGTCTGCAAAACGACCTTTCAAGATATATAAACAGTTCCAAGTATATAGATGGAGTGCATAGTACATGCAAATGAGGACACTACGTTGAGTTGGAAAAGAACCAAGAAAACAATCCTCTCAACTCACATTGGGCAATGACTAGCTGCTGTTATCTTCAACTAGAGTGGAAACCATCACACACATAGAGTCAGAATAACCAGAAGGACTTTGCTTTAATAGCAGATCAAAACTAATCCTACTTAAATGTTCAAGTCCACTCTAACAAATTTTAAAGAAGGACAGAAAAGATAAAACTATTTCTATATTTTCAAGCAAGCATCAGTGTATTTTCATAAGCACAAAAATATTAATTATCTAGTTCGCTGAATTTCACTAAGACTGCCCAGATATAAAAAATTCTCAATCATGGATCAATAGAAACCACCTGAGCTCAACAGAAAATATAGTTTTAAAGGATTAAAAGAATCCATTAAGGTCAAGAAGATAAAGGACATGGCTTGTTTGGAAAGCAAAATAATCAATCATAATTTCAAGGATGCTGTTTAGAATAATTAGGAAAGATTGTCATTTGAATAGCGAGGAAAATTAACCCCATATTAAATGTTGTCCTAGTCCTAAGTGAAAAAGGTTAAATGCAAGACCTACTGTTGGGGGGGGGGGTACAAGTAAAGTAGAGGGTGGGTCCCTACAGTACGAGAGGCTCAGTGTTTGATTCTTCAGCACTAAAGATAAAAGAGCCTATATGATCAAATTGACAAAACATTTATCATGCAAGAAAGTTAAATTTACAGTATCTACCTACCAGCCAATACAAAGTTATAACTGTGTAGTAGTACACACCTTTAACCCCAACATGTTGAAGGCTGAAATGGAAAGCCTTGGATTCACATCAGACTGGGATACACAATAATATCTACCACTTCTAGAAAAAGTAAGGAAGGAAGGGAAAAAAGAGGGAGGGAGGGAAGCAGGGAGGGAGGGAGGGAAGGAAAGGGAAAAGAAAAACCTTGCAAGTATGCTGCCACTGACGCTATAAAATAAGTCATGAAAAATATTTAATGAATATGGCAACAGGTATTAATAATATGTCCCTAACCCCTAGTTAAAAATTCACATTATAAAACTTAATAGAAATAGACAATAACAAAATGTTAATACTACCAAGCTAGCAGCAGAACCAAAAATTAAACTGTAATTATTACTGTAATTGATTACAATATAAGTGAGATGGTAGGTTTAAAGACTACCATATCAAAATATACAATTATATAATAAATGTAATTAAGTCTAATACCTCACTTTTAAAAACCCACATTTTCAAATTGGAAAAAAAACAAGGATGCCATAAGTACTTCCTTTATTTAATTTTTTTTATTTTTGGATATTTACTTAATTTCCATTTCAAATGTTTTCCCCTTTGGAAGCCCCCTATCGCATTTCCCCTCCCCCCAAAGTGAAGACACAAAAAAGGTTATACTGAGCAAATTCTGCTTTTTAAAGACAGTTATCAAACTACCAAAGTAAACCATTTAATAATGACATCATCTCCTTATCAAGAAAGAATATCACCCATAAAAGTTTCTTTAAAACTTTGGTAGAAATTGAAGAAATCTGTAATTAGAATATTTCATGTGTTTCTAAAATATAAAAACATGTACAGCATGTATTACATTCTCAATTTCTAAAACAACCACTACTAACCAACCTGATCCAACAGGTTGGTTCATATTTAATGAAACTTCTAGCAACGCCAAAAGGACCAAAGAAGAGAAAACAAACTTCCACCATGAGGAGTGAAAGCCATTCATAAAAAAGGATTCTACAACTATGAGAGAAGATAATAAGGGAATATAATAAAGAGCTGTGATGGCTTGAATGCGAAATCTCATACCTGTTGTGTGTTTGATACTTAGTCCCCAGCTGTTGGCATTGTTTAAAGGAGTTATGAACCATTTAGGACAAGAAATGTCGCTGGAGAAAGAATATCAGGACAGGCTTTGCATATTTATAGCCTTGCCTCACTTCCATAGTGAGATGAAAACTTTCTGCTTCCTACCACTGCTGCATGCCTCTCTTGTTATGTATTCTCCCTCTGTAACTGCTAGCTAAAATAACTCTTTGTTCTAGAAGTTCTTTTTGGACATAACATTTTTAATACAGCAAAAGCAACAGCAAAATAGCTAATACAAAACGTATAGCTACAAATATGATGAAACAAATACAATCGTTAAAAGACACAAGCTCATACACAACTCACAAGAACAAACAATAGTCTTAAATCTATGATATAAAGTGACTTTTTGGTTAAACACGTTACCAAAAAGAACATTTTTGGCCAAAACAACTTACCAGTGAAATTGATTTCACATATGAATTCTATCAATCATTATTAGCCATTAATACTTAATCTAAACAAATTCTACTGGAAAGTTGAAGAAAAAAAATCCTATTCAAAGAAAAAAATCTGATTTAACTTACAAAGTAGGAATTACTCTTGATACAACAAACAAATAAATGTGGGAAACATAAAACAAAATAAACACTCTTTTATGAAAATAGTTACAGGTATAGAGAGATGGCTCAGCAGTTAAGAGCACAGGCTGGTTTTTCAGGAGTTAGGTTTGGATCCCAGAACCCCCATGGCTATATACAGCTATCTGTAACTACAGTTCCAGGGGATGTAATGCCCTTTTCCAGTCTCCACAGACACTACCTCAACCTGGTGCCCAATCATACATTCAGGCAAAACACCTATAGACATACAATAAAAACAGAAGAAAACAATTAAAAAGTAAATAAACACAAAATGTATTAAACATTTAGCACACATTCAATAATATTTTAAAGTAATTATACCTGATGTCTATGTGGCATTCCTTCAGAAATGTAAGGTTCGGTTACCATTTTACAATTCCCCATATCATAAATTAAGCAGGGAAAAAAACCTCAATTAATTGCATGTGACAATATTAAACATATATTAAAACATCTCCACAAAATATGAGATGATAACACAATAAAGAACACAGAAACATACAGCTTTACAAATTATAGTGAAATTAAGCTTCCCTCTAGTTTGAAGCAACAAGACAAGAATGTCTGCTCCCATCAGATTTATTCAACATCAGAATGAAGGTTCAAGCCAATGTTAACAAGGTCACAAATAAAAGAAATAAATACATGACATTTAAAGATGAAAGAAGTAAAGCACCTTGTCAAAAGTAATTAACACAAAAGCTTTTGACATCTACATAAAAAGCAGCCAGAATATGTAATTCTACTAGATTATGAGATACGAACTCAATATAGGAACTCTATTGTTTTTCCCACTGCAAATGAAATTAAAAGAACTATTCTACTTACATCATTAAAATAGGAAGTACTAAAAGATAACTGACAAAAGATGTACAAGCCCTATATGCTGGAAAAAACAATCACTGCTAAAATTAGGCAATTGCTAATGAGGTAGAAAGAGAAACCACGTTTATAGAAAATCCAATGTATTTGAGATGTCCGTTTTGTGAAAAGTGATCTCTAGGTTGAGTGAAATCCCAACCAAAATTCATATAGGTATTAATTTAGAACATGGAAAGTTGACTTTAAAATTAATAAAGAAATGCAAATGACCTACAAGAGCCTAAACAATTTTCACAAGAAAAGCAAAGCTTATGGATTGTAATCACTGACCTCCAGATATATCATAAAGAGTCAGTAATTAAGACAGAGCGGTACTATCATAAAGATTGACAAATGAATCAGTGAACAGAACAGTATCCAAGGACAGGCCTTCACATATATGATAATCTGATTTTCACTGAAATTATAAGGTAATGCAGTGAAGAAAAGATAATTTTCCCCAACAATGATGCTAGAAATGGATAATTCTTCCATCAATTTTTAAAAGACTTCCGCACACAACTCAACATTAAAATAACCCCAAGTGAACTAAGACTATAAATATAAACAATAGAAACCTCTAGAATACACAGGAAAATCTTCACCTAGAATTAGGTAAACAATTCTTAAATGGAATATTAAAAACTATTAATTTAATGGGAAAATTATAAAACAGACTGCACCAAAATTAAGAAATTCTGCTTTCAAAAGATACAAGACTTAAAAAGGCAAAGTATAAACCAGAAGAAAACCTTTATAAACAGCATATATGATTAAAGACTTACATCTAAACTATATGAGGAACTCTGGAACCTCAAGAAGAAAACAAATAATTCAATTTAAAATGGGCAAATGTTTAAACATTTTATCAAAGAAGATAGACAGAAAATAAACACAGAAAAAGATGCCCAAAATCATTAGTCTTTAGTGATGAAATTCAGAAATTAGTAACACTATATATTTGTCAGATGTTCAACAAAACTACACAAAAAAAAAAGAAAGAAAAAAAGAAACAAATGAAAAGGAAAGAAAACTGATCATACCAGGTGTGTTGGCAAGGATGTGAAGCCAACTGAAATATGCCACTGTTTGAAGTGTAAAAATTATACAAGCACTTTGGAAAAACAGTTCAGCTATGTCTTTACAGTTAAAACTTACACCTACCATGTGACCCAGTTGTTATATTCCTAGATATTTACTCATGAGAAATGAAAACATATGTCAATACAATCATTTGTACATGAATGTTTACAGCAGCTTAATTGGTACCATCCAAAAACTGCAATAACTCAAACATTCATCAACAAGTAAATAAACAGAACATGGTGCATCCATACAATGGGTAGTGCTCACCAATAAAAGTGAATGAACTGGTACACAAACAACATGAATAAATCAAACTAAATATAATGATTTAAACCAGACAAAAAGAAAATATATTATGAATTTGTTTCTATAATCTGTTAGAAAATATAAACCAAACAGTGACAGCAGAAAGAGGGAGGGTTGGGATGGGAAGATTACATTACAAACTTTTGGCAGTAATGTATTTTATTTTAATAATGATCTCACAATTATATGAAAATGCAAACTATATCAAATTGTGTAATTTATTATGCCATTTATTGTATGTCAATTATACCTCAATAAGTCCACTTTAAATGAATAAGTTAAACACTACACCAAGAATCATTTAGGTAGCTTGAGTAGCCAAAGTCTAGGCTTGTTCCTATCTACGTCACTCAGTTCTTTATAATGTTCTTTCATCTCAGAGAAAAGTAACTAGGAGTCTGAGATGATCTGAAAGACACATAATAAAGCATCAACTGACATATCATTAATACTATATATAGGGATAAAAAGCTTAAGATTTCAAATTTCTACGGAAAATTGTATAACTTTTCAGGTTGGTTTGAATAAAATATACGAACAAATTTATAAGGAAATTCTCACCTCTTTGGATAATCTTGTGAAGACATCTCCTCCCCTGAGGAAATCCAATATTAAGTATAGCTTCCCTTCAGTCTGAAAAGCTAATTAGAAACCACAATGTTGTAGCAGTTAAATTCTGCCCTACTTTTATATTAACATGTTTACAATTTTATTAACAAACATCATAAAACAATTATATAATAATATGGCTCATTGTTAGATAATATATCAAAATAAAATCAACTATTTAATCCAGTCTTAAAATAGGCAGAGTTCCTTTCCAGGACATATTCAATCTTGCATGTGGCTTTACAAAAATATTCTACTACAAAAATTTTCCTGATAATGAAGTATCTTGTTCTAGCGCAGCTGCCTAAAATTTGTCTCCCAGTCTTATCTATTGCATTCGACAAAGCTCAAAAATATGGTCACCTCCTCTACTGAGCTGGGAGAACTTGGCACGCTTCCATACAGCATCTTTAATCTCCACTCAATCAAAATTACGACTACTTTTGAGGTGTAATTGTACTTCCTGCCTCTTTTGTGGAATTTATTTCACTTTCCTTTGCATATTCATTTACACAGTTTCATTTTTTTCTACATTAGTAGAAATTACGACTTTGTTTCACTTCTGCAGCCCACTTCATTTAATACAGTATTTTGCCATAATAGGGGTTTATTCTTAATCTCATGGCATGTCAGAGACTCAAAGAGGTTCTAAACTACTGCTACTTTTATTCCATTATATTATGAAAGAATTAAAATTTAAAGAGCCAGAATTCCTTGTAATTTATATAAATTGAATAAATATTTAAGACTTTTTGTCAAAAATTACAGTAAAAATAAATCAGTATATGTTACATATTAAATGCACAAAACTAAATGATATAGTAAACTACTTAATGCTTTATTTTGAACTACTTAATCCTCAGTAAAATCATATCTATAAATCTCTTTGATATATTACCAATGGAGGCATGATTCAAATTCATAAATGTCTGACTCCAAACATCCCTCCCTCATTATTTCTGCTGCTTCCTACTGATTTCACCTCTTAAGTATTACAAACTAGTTCAACCTAACTAGTATAACCACATAGCTATCTCTCTTGACTAGAGCCAAAAAATACTGTCCTTGTAAATAAACATCTGAATGTTTTATATAAATTATCATAGTAGCCTATGATCACTGGAGGTACTCCTTCATCTCATCTAGAAATACTACATTTTCTACATTTTTATTCTTTGTGAACTTCAGATATGCATATAATGTGCTTAGAACAAACTTACCCCATTTCCTTCCCTCCAATTCCTGCCATAGCCTCCCACCAATACTACCTCCCAATTTTAGTGCTCAGTTGAAGTTTTGAGTTCACATAGAATTACTACTATGAGCGTGGATGCAGGGCCAGCTACTGAAGCATGGATACTCTTAAGAGACTGCACTGCTGAAGAAAACTGACTCTACCAACAGCTATCAATTGCCAAGAGTTCATCAGCCATGAGGTGAGACTTCAAGACGCCCAACCTAATACTTGATGGGATTTTGGAAGACATTATCATGTTACCTTAATTAAGCTAACCAAATTAAGACAATGAGTTCAACTAAAAGCTAGCTATTAATACATTTTTCAAGTATATTTTATATTGTTGAATATATTACATAATGTTTATAATAGCATCTGAAAAACATTACAGTTCTTTAATTCCATAAATAAAAGGGTTGCTTACCATAGTGCAGTTTGACGATAAATGGGTGATTCACTTCTACCAGGATATCCCTCTCCATTTTTGTGCGAACACGATCTCGAACTAAAAACATAAGGACTGAAATGTTATACTTATTCATATTCTTAGTAAAGACCTGTAATTTACTAATCAAAGTAAAAATATATAAAAAATTTTATAAGTAAACAATTGAATTAAGTCTGTATATTCTTGGATAATAATAACCATTTTTAAAAGCCAACAGATTTAGTTTAAATCTAGAGATAAGCTAAAGTGGCATATTTGGCTAATATGTATTTCTTTAAGTTTTCATGTGAAGTAAAACTGAACTTAATAGTATCCTTTGTGTTCTCTCTCTCTCTCTCTCTCTCTCTCTCTCTCTCTCTCTCTCTCCCTCTTTGCCCTCCCTCCTTCTCTCCCTCCCTCTCTCCTTCCCTCCCTGGGTTTTATGAAGTCCATGCTGATCTCAAATATGGTATACGGGGAGGATGATCTTGAACTCCACCTCTCTAGAGCTAGCATTATAGGTAATATATCAGGGTCAGTATGAATTTGATAAGTCTAGAAGACAGTGTATATAATTGTAGGGGGAGTTGTGCTTTCCAAATGTGCAACACCCAGACAAAAAGTAAAAAATAAAGATGTTAAAAGAAAAGAGTAAAGATTGTAAAAAATGTTTAACTTCAGACTAAACTGAATGAACTATGTTACACTTTCTGATATTAAATTTTTATTCAGATACATATTCAAGAAATTGTGATACAACAAAGAGGGTCCCAGCAATAACAACTGATAACTAGAAAACTGTAATAATTAACAACGCTAAAAGCAACTCTCCTTAGAACTACTGCCCTTACAAGCAATACGCAGCATATTTCTTAAAACAAGTTTTGTTAAATTCTATTCTGATAAACTTTCTAATTCCATACCTTTCAAAGAAGCTTTTCTTAACACCTTCATAGCATAGAGCTGCCCAGCATCAGGACCAGTCTTCTTTCTAACAAGAAAAACCTAATAGAGGAAACATTTTTAAGTGAACTTCACAGTTCAAGTCACTTTACCAGTTTAAATATATTTTCTTTTTATTCCTGTGAATTTCATACAATGTATTCTGATTATATACACTCCAATTCTTCCCAGTTTGTCCAACCCCATCATATTTCTCCCATAGCCATGTCTTCTTTTAATAAAGAGCGTAACCAATCAGAGCTTCTAGAATGTGCATGAGTTTAGGGCCTACTATGAGAATGCCAGCACCCTCCCAAGCCTATCCTTGTGGAATTTTGACTGACTTGATCTGGAGTAAGTCTTATACTGAAAACCACAGTCCCTATGAATTCATGTATGGATCACTTTTGTCATATCCTGAAAACACAGTTTCACAGTAGTCTTCCCCAACCCCTGGCTCTTATACTGTTTGTTAAGCTTGTTCAAGCTGTATTAAGTTACTTAGAGGAAGAAGAAACTATTACAGCTGGCAGAAGATAACAAAGGAATGTATATCTCAAACACCTAAAACATGGGATGAAATCATTCACGGTTTTTGAGATTATAATGTATTTGGATCAAGCCCACCCCTGCACTAATTCCTCTCCAAATCCTTCTACATCCCCCGCTAGTATTCCCTCCAAACTCGAAGACACGTTTTGCTTTCTGTGTACTAATTATACATTTTTGCCCTTATATTCTCAGTTATAAAAACCATATAAATGTAGTTATACTATAATTCATAATTAGGTACTTTATATTTGCTCACACTTTCCTTAAGTCAGCAAATCAAACTATGAATATAATACAAGTAGACAAGCATCTTGGGACATACAAAAATTTGTGATTCAAGAGATTAGTAACAAAATCAAACAGATTTGAGGCCTCAATAAAGACGAAAAAATGCTATTGCCACGAATATTCATTTGTTTTAGAAGTGCTTGGGCATTTTATTTTATAATAAAGAATAATCAGAGGCAATGCTTACCTGCCAGGTAAAATTAATCATGATTGTAAAGTATCTCAATAAAAATCCGAACAATAAATCCTAATGTTACCAAGTGAGCTTAAATATTTAATTTTCCATTTTTTTAATCTTCTCAATGAATCAATTCTGCTTCATATGACTTTTTATTCGAACTGCTCTTTTAATCTTCATTTCACTAAATTTTGTTTTATTAATAATGTGCAGTTTTATATGACTTTGACATTAGTAGGATTTTGTTCCCATTAAATAGACTAAAACATTTAATGTCATAAAACTACATAATCTAAAACTCCTATTGCTTATACTTAAGTAAGCCTGTACAGCCCAAAGTTTCTTGGAATTGGGCCTACACTTATCTGATTCACACCCTTGGCCAAATTCCTGAATATGTTCACCATATAGCCAGTCACACCCACACAATGCCTACACAAATGATGCAATACTGATAAGCAAGTATGTTCACATCCTAAGAAGCAAAACAAAAGCTACCGTCTAAACAATTTTTAGTTGATATACTACATAAACCTCACTATTTTGTATCTTAGTACTATGTATTTAAAGGGGTTTCAATGATCTATTTGTTAAACCAAAATTCCTAGACAAAGTGTTCTATGAATTTAAGGACTATTAAATAAACAACTTTTTAACAGCATAGCGTTATATTTAATATGAAGATGTTCTCGAAATATAATCATTTTGTTATATATTATTTTCTTTATGAAGATCAATAATAAACGTTTATCTTGTCTGTTTAATAGGTTTCTATCTAACAGATACTGTTAACACTAATGTATTTCTTTATAGTGGTTGCCCATGCATTTCTGGCCTGCCTAGACTTTCAGGCCCAATGTGATACATATGTAAATAACAATGTGTATTCTAAGCTTTGTGTAATCTTTCCTACTCTATTATTTCTGTTTCTGTCTATATTGCCACTAGATTTTAGACTTGCTTTGGTTTTTGGGTTTTATCCTCCCTTTGATGTTTGGATTTGTTTGAGAATGGGTCTCATTATGTACCAAGCTGGGCTCAAACCACTCTGTGGCCCCCAGGCTGGGCTTAACCTCAAAGGCAGCCTTCTTCCTCAGCAGCTAGTATACTAGGGTTATAGGCAAACAACAGCATGGCTAACTTATGGTACTTGCTTTCAATTTCGATTGTTATTTATCTATGAAACTCTTAAATCTTAAATCTCTTTGGAGACAAAGCAAGAAATAAATTCACAGATGAAGATATATAACAAAACTTTTAATAACTTGAAATGTTTCTTTGGAATCATATTTGTCAAATATTTAAGCATTTATTAATTTGATATTAAAAACTTCATCTCTGTTCTTTTAAGGTATTATATACTCTCAGAAACATTAAAAATAAAATCGTACAGAATATATATACCTAATTTACAAGTTACTTTTATAATACTTCATCTATAAACACGAGCAACTTCTTAATAGAGCCTCTTAATTTTGGTTTCCATCCCTGTCTGACTTTGTTTTCTGCTGCTGTAATAGACACCATGATAAAAACAACTTGAGGGTTAAAGGGTTTATTTGGCTTACACATTACATTCCATCATGGAGAGAAGCCAGGGCATGAACTCAAGGTAAGAAATAAATCAGAGACCATGTAGGAATGCTGCTTACTGGCATCTTCCTCCAGCTTGTTCAGCCACCTTCTTTATACAGACCAAACTCACCTACCCAGGTATGGTACCACCCACAGTGTGCTGGGTCTTCCTATACCAATCATCAATTAAGATGATACTTTACAAACATATCCACAGGCTAAACTGATGGATACAGTGTCTCAACTGAGGTTCCATTCTCCTGGTGTGTCATGCTGACAAGCAAGATCATCCATCATACTTACTTTACATCATTCATGGACAAAGCCATCTCAGTTTGTCTTTTTTGTCCCATAAATACTTCTATGTTTATGATATATCCTATATCATAGAGGTACCAGACTATATTCAAATTATTAACATCTAGTTATATTCACCAATATATTTCATAAAACTACTGACACAGTAAATATCTTTCCTTATAAATGTCTTCAGTACTGTATTCACTGCCTTACTTTTCTTCTTTGTAACTAAATCTCAGCTACTGTGATATTTTTTCTTTCTCAGGAATAGTGATTATTTGTCTTTCTAACAGCTACTTCTCATATAAATTCAATAATTTTCATGTTCTAGATTATAGGTACACAAGATTCAGGATCCATATCCATATACTTCCTTTCCAAGAAACATATTACCAAATACTTATTAAACAAATACAATAATGAGGATATGAATTAATTTTCTCAAAGATTCTTCAAAGGAAGAATCTCACATGATTTCTAAATCACCTATGCTAGTTCTACTTTGCTGTAAGAGATGATGGGTTAGCTTATGAGTCCACACATGAATTACAGCATAAATTCTAAATTTACATGCAGAGCTAAGTAACAGAGACAAAAATGACCAGGAAAAAAATCACAGAAAGAACATAAAAATGTCTTTGTAAGAATTAAATAAATGACTTAGACAACCAACGAAGAATATGTCATGTTCTTCTCATAGAGTAATATAAGCTCAGGGGGTTAGAAAATATTGACTGCTATAGAAGAGTACAAAGAAATCTGAAGAAAAACAGAAATAAAACACACAAAGCTACAGAGTCACCTTTCTGTGCATTTTTTGAGACCCACAGAAATGATTTGTACATGTGTATACACATTTTTGTTAAATATCAAGAAAAACAAATATAGAAAAAGCATTTATTACCTTTCCAAAAGATCCCTGACCAAGAACCTTGAGCAAGTCAAACTGTGCAGGATCTGCTTTCTCGTATCCTTCTTTAACATGCTGTGTAATAGGTATCTCTTTAACCAATTCTTCCCGCTAATAGAAACAAAAACAAAATCCAAATAATACTCATGTGCAGTTCTGACATCATGTGATTAGTTCCATTTCAAAACAACAACAAAATCACACCATAAGTTATGCAATAATAAACTTCTTAAGTCAAGCACTTCGTTTTATGAACTATTGATATTCTCATCTCCTGACATAACACAGAGATATACTTTCCTTTCTTGTGGATTTTTGTTTGTATTTTGAGGCAGAGTCTTGCTATGTCTACCCAGATAGATTGGAATTTGCTATGTGGATCAGATGGGCCTCAAACTGTTGACAATCCCTATTAAAGTGTAGCTTAAGAGACAGAGACAGAGAAAGTAAAGATAAAACCTTGCAAATTGTGAGACTGCAAACATAAAAATCACAAAAATCCTTTAAAGTAGTATTTTATTATCTAACTAGTATTAAGTATTTTAATATCTAACTAGTCACATCAATGCAAAGCAAATTCAGTAAAATATGATTTATGAACTCAAAATGTTCCCAAGCCATGAACCTTAATTAATCTGAATATAATCTATATACAAGTCTCCTACCATATGCGTGAGAAAGAAAGGAATCCTCCCAGGTAGTGTTTCTTCCTCATAATGGAAGACTCTCTCAGGTTTAAAATTACATTCAAGTGAGTTGTAATTCTAGTCCCCATGGAAAGCAAAGTAACTAACAGAATTTTTTATTTTTTTTAAATCCACATGAACTCCATATCACAAAACAGCAAAGCTAAAGAAATAATCTCTGATCTAACCCTTTCACCACCTAGAAAACAAAATTAATACACTCAACACTTCACTTCTATAATGTCTAAGGTCAAATGTTCTTTATCTATTGGCCCTTTGATTCTCTAGTTAATCAAAGTTGGCTGTGGTTAAAGTAGACCAGAGAATGGCCCCAATGAACTAGACACCTTGACATTAAAATAACACCAATGACACAGAAAAGTCAGGCATTCACTCTCAAGAGAAGTATATCAGTAGAGGAATTCTCATTTTAAGTATTTGGGGTCTCCACATAAATCAATTAGAAATGATTAATAATTCTGAAAGAATATTAATGGATGCCTTATACATCAAAATAGAATAAATCCTCTTATATAGTCAGTGACTTAAAGCATGCTTTAAAAAACAAAAATAAATTTACCTATAAAGTTTCTTAGTTTTTTAATACAATAAAAAATATTAAAATTCAATATGTATATTTTAAAGCTCTGTGTGTGTGTGTGTGTGTGTGTGTGTGTGTGTGTGTGTGTGTGTGTATGTATGCATGCAGTAATGGGGCTTGAACTGAAGGTACCATGCAAGCCCTCTACTACTGAGCTACAGCCTCAGCCTTCAAACTGCTGTATTTTTAAGTCTACAAAAGTAGAATATATGCATATATCTATGTTATATGTATTCAAAGATAATATATTTTATACTGAATTATATTTTTATTATAAAATAGAAGTAGGAAGACAGTAGATCCATTTTGGTCAATGTAATTGTGTGAGTGTATACTAAAATTAACCTTGTAATAAATGTATCAAAATGTCTCTACTCCAGTAGAAATTGTGACATGTTATGTTAGAATATTATCATATACAACAAGATTTAATTATTCACTGATTCTACACAATATTTCCTAGCTAATATTCTGTATTAGCACATCCTGGAGACACAAAGGTAAAATTCACACTTGAAGGTAGCAACTTTTTTAGAAATACAATATCGTCCCTTCAAAAAAACAAAAGGAAAAGATGTAAATGAGAGGCTGAATTGAGTCCTTTCAAACCTGATATGTTGAACTAAGACATTTAAGAATAAAATTATGATAAAATAATAACTTATGGCTGTGCCCTAATCCAAAATGATTGACGATAATCCTTTTTAAAAAGCCCATGAAAACACAAACGCACACACACACACAGGAAGATGTGCGCAATATGAAACTCTCTACCAATACAAGAGTAAGACCTCAGAAAAATCAATCTTGCCAACACCTAATGCCAGACTTAATAGAAGTCCATAACTGTGAGAAAATTAATTTCTGATGGTTAGGACACTCAGTTTGTGGTCCTTTGTTAGGGCAGTCCTAGAAAACATATACAGTACCTACTCTGAGTTGATGTGTAAAAATGAAGCTGTTACTGAAAAATAAAAACTTAATAACTGCCAGAGCTCACTACACTTTTCGCATAAAATGGTAAATCTGAGGCACCAGTGAGTACAGTCTTACATATTTTTCCAAATCTCTAAAATATATTCAGTATCAGGAAAAAATTTAAAAGGCTCAACCACAAGGTCTATATTCTGGTCATTTTTGTTTTGAATATAGAAAGCCAAGAATGCTATAACACTAGAAAAAAAAAAGCAGTGGTAACCAATTAGTCAAACACACTACTGCTTCATTCATTTGACAAGTGATTTGTTTATGGAGAGGAAATCAGCCTTTAGGATGAAAAGGAGATGACGACAATCCAGTAGTGATCTATTACAGCTCAAATACAGCAGCTTTACAAGGTTATAGAACAAAGGGCTAACCAAAGACGGATGTCTGAGGCTGAATATACTACGTTTTATGTAATAATGTGGCATCCACCTATTCAAGCATTTGTTTTATTTCAAGGCAGAAAGGTTATTTTGGTAAAACAACAACAACAGCAGCAACAACAAACTAAGAAGGAGGAGGAAGAGGAGGAGGACAGCAACAACAAAAACAGAACCCTTAAAATTCAAAGAAACCATTTTGCTGAAATACATATGGAGAACATGTAGAGAATAATAATGTCACTGAAGGTCATGCCAGATATCAACATTGTTTGAACAAAGGCTAACAACAACAATAATGCAAATAACTATATGCCACTAGCTTGAATTAAAAACATCAAAATAATGAATGCATTGGAAAATAAGCACAAAATTCTTATTGCAAAATTTATACTGATGATTAAAAACTAAAGGATGGCAGCAAACTCATTATTACTTAGGGTGATTTATTCTAATTATATCAGTCTTTGTTTCTTTCCTCATCTATAAAAATGGAGATAAAACCTTTATTCATTTCAGATCTAAGTCACATAGGGATCTTTAAAATAAAAAAGGGCAAATTTCTATAAAATTAAGTTACTGAATTTATTTGTATCATCTCTGCAAGAAGTATAAACTCCACCTAATAGTAATTGTCTAAAACTATTGAGTAGTGATTATTCATCAAAGAAGTTTTTACACTTGTAGAACAAAAGTTTTTGAGATTTTTAAAGAAGGGACATTGAATAGAAAGAAAACTGATTACCAGCACTGCAAGAAAACAAACTAGTGAAACACAGCAAGGCTTAATGTCCGTGAAAATAGAAAGACAAACACGCTCGGGGCATAGGCCTGTAATCTACACACTAGGGGAAAGCAAGATCACCAAAGGAAATCAAAAGCAGCCTGACATACACAGTGAGTTCAAGGCCAACCTGAATAATTTAGTGAGCTCGGATCTGAAAATCAAAAGTAAAAGCAGGGCTGGGTCTATAGCTCAGTGGTAGACGACTACCACCTTCCTAGCCGGAATGAGTCCCTAGATTCAATCTTCAATATTCCCCAAAAGGAACACAAATGAAAACAGGGAAGCAAAATCTACTACAAATGAAGCACATATTACAGGCTTGAAATACTCTGGATCTATCTAATGTTTTAATTTGAATTAAACATACGTTAAAAAAACTTTTTGAAAGAATTTGTATAATAGACATTTCAAACATGGTTTTTAAATTTTGAAATTTGGAGATAAAATATGGAGGAATTAATTAGAAGTTTTAAAGTGTATTTTTAGTTAAACAGGACATTTATATTTCTGATTAATAAAAATAAACTTAGAAACTAAATATGTTACTTTGTAGGAGTAGAATCAATAAGGTATCTAACTGCTTAAAAACCTCCTTTAAAATCCCTAAGGCATTGTTAGCATTAAATAAGAAATATTTCATGAAGCTTTAAAAAGTAAATATAAACCACATAAATTAGACTGGATAGATGGCTCGGTAGTCAAGAGCACATGTTCTTGCAAAGGATTTGGGTCCAATTCTCAGCACCACATGAAATGTAACAGCCCTCTGTAACTCCAGCTTCATAGGAATTGCTACCCTCTTCTAACTTCCAAGGACATGTACATGATCCACACGCATGCATACAAGGCAAAACACTCATGCCCATACACTAAATGAGTCTCATATACCATATATTTAAAATAAACTTAAACAAATCACAAACTACCAGATACATATAACTATGCTTATTTGGACAGCATTTATGAAGTTAATTCATGGCAGACATCTGCTTATGGAGAAAAAATGCTTATCTATTTTTATTAGTTTTGATAAAGTTTGAAGCACAGAGCTGGGTGGTAAAATGTTATATCAGATACCTTTTATATACACCAGATATTTAGAGTCTGAGAAACGTTTTATTAAATTTTCCTTCTTTTAACTGAATAAAAGACATCAAGCTAATGTAAAAGTCTAAGGTACCAATAAGTGAGATAGAGTAACTTAGATCTCTAAATGACTCAAACACAAAACAGTTTAGGCCACATAGGAAATAACAGTAATTCAATTTTGTGTGTGAGTGCATACATGCCTGCACCTGTGTGTGTGCGTGGGGTGCTGAAGGATTTAGAATAATAGCATGCATTTTACCACTGAGTTATATTCTCAGCCCCTCAGGTTCATATTTAAAGAACAACCTTTACAAACTCAGTACATCGAACACCAGCATCTACAATCCCACACTATTTTAAAATGACAAAGTCAACCACAAAAATAGCTATGAACAATCCACTGAAATACACAAGCATAGCTCTTTATTCTACATTAAAACCATCATAAACAGTGACACAATTATATGGCATCCTTATTATCTATAGTTTTATTGATACAAACTGAGTATTTTATCAATCAACTACCAAAGAACAGGGTTTTAAGAATGGTTCATTAAGTAAATCAAATCTCTGTACAATCTCTCTGAGATTGACAGTACGCAAGTCATACTTGTATCTAGCATTATGTATATCAAATGTCTTCCTACTTAAAAGTGTATTTTCATATTAAAATTAGAAAGGCAAATATCAGCTGGGTGGTGGTAGCACACACCTTTGGTATCAACACTTAAGAAGCAGAGGGCAGTAGATCTCTGACTTTGAGGCCAGCCTGGTGTACAGAGTGAGTTCCAGGACAGCCAGAGCTACACAATAAAACCCTGTCTTGAAAAAAAACCAATAAAGGGGATGGTGGGCAAATATATGACACTCTTTAGGTTTATGTCCTCAACTTTATGTTAATATATATATATATATATATATATATATTATATATATATATGAATGATACACATGTGCCTCTGTATATATGAATCTACACACTTTTATGTCCTGTGGTGTGGAACTTGTTGTTTCCTTGCTGATTATTGCTAAATTATGAGCCATTCTTCTCCAATGCCTTTTGTAGATACTTAGAAGCCTTATCTTTTAGAAAATAGCAAGATATCACTATGCCCTTTAAAGTTCATATTATCTGTACATTTTTAGATGTTCTTGATAGAAGTTTACATTTTATTATTCTTAAAATTAAAATGCTACTGTTAATAAAATGTTACTAATTGCAAATGCAAAAGTGACATCATACCTCTCATCTTGTCAACCCCAATTGAAAGGGATATTTCAGAGTCACTGTCTAGTGAGTTAGTAACAAAGAACATTTTAAAGGATAGTCTTAAACACAATTTAAATACCTCTGCTGGTTTTGATATGAGATACATTTACTGATGGAAATGTTTTATAATGGATTTCCTGACATTATCTACAACAACTAAATAAGAAAAGAATGGTACATGTATCTACACAATGCAGTCACCTAGCAGGAGACAGATTCTAATATTTACTGGTCTTACCTACCTGCTAAAAGCCACAACCTCTCTAAAGCTCAATAAACAAGTCCATATTATGAAGAGAAAATAACAGAATAATGTATTTGAAGTTCCTTCTAAATGAAAAATAAGTCTATGAAAATATCTACAAAGATGGTAACTATGAAATCATAATATTAATGAAAATGCCTACATTATTCTGACTTTCTATAAAATCTTAAGAATACTTTCCCCCAAATCTAGATCTTATAAATTAAGTCTTTTACATAGGCTTAAATACAATGACCTAATGGTTAAGCAACGTGAAAACTAGTCAGGGACTTCTGAAATACCTTATATGCAATCCTTCCTGATAGCTAGAAAATAGATTGTAAATATTTCAAGCTATTTTTATAGTCCAATTTTGTCAAAGATAGATCTCCTTTTTATTCTAAAGTTAAAGATAATCTCTTTAAATTTAATCCAGAGAACACTGCATTTAAATAACCACATTTCTTATATACTAACAAGTAAAAATACCATTTGTTCAAACTGCTGATTCTTATGCCTACGTATTCTCAACAAAGCTGTTTTTTGAAAAACCACATATATGCCAGACTTAATGATTAAGGCCTGCAATCCTAGTATTTGGGAAGCTCAAACAGGAGAAGTGTTACATGTTGAAGGTAACCTGGAATCACAGACTAGGAATGGAGCTCTTGATACACTATTTACCTAGTCCCTGCATAAAAGGAAAATACTAACTTTTTAAAACATCAGATATGAGGTGTAGTAGCACATGCCTATAATCCCAGAAATAAGAAGGTAGAGGTTAGAACATCAGGAATTCAAGGATGCCTCAGCTACACTGAGTTTAAGGCCAACTAAGATCACACGAAACTATCTCAAAAAATTTACATTTATCATCAACTTACTTAAATACAATTCTATAACTGATATAAGCTTTTCTCCTTTCCAATTATTCGCCTTCTTTATATGCTACAGATGATGTTTACTAAATTGACATGAGTACTTACCCGGCAAGAAACTGGTTCTCCCTCTTCCATTGGCTCATCAACCATTTTAAGATCATTTACCTGAAAAACATTGTTCAAAATGTGAAGTTCAATAGTATTAAAACAAGAATAAGAACTATGAAAAAATAGCTCAAGGCATTTCCCTTACCATTCAAACAAGTTACTGAGAAACAAAAGGTCAAGGGATCCAAAGAAAGCATTTAGAAAAGGAAAATTGTTAATATAGTTCACACATTGTCCTTGAAACCTTAATTTTTTAGAGCTTTATGTTTCATTACATATTTCTTAAGGTTATGCCATGACTGATGATCTTACACATATAAATAAATCCCACAGACATTCATTTTGGTATATTCAAAGAAAGTCAGAATAGGGACAATTTCATGTGAATGTGCAATGGGAAATCTCATATGATTCAATTTTAAATTCATAAGATAACATACAGAACAAAGCTTAAACTACAGGAGATTTAAGCAGCTATGGAAACTTTTTTTTTTTTTACATGCAAAGCTTAGTGGAAAATTACATGTATTCAAGCATTAATTTTAAAAAATTAAATATAGAGAGGACTTTGATCAAGGGATGAGAAACTATGACCCATAGGCCAAATCAGGTTAGCTGCCTGTTCCTGAATAAACGTTACTAAAATACAGACTTACTCATTTGTTTCCTTACTGTCTATGATGGCTTTCATATTACAACAGTAAACTTAAGTAGCTGTGACAGAGACACTGTAACAAGGTATTAATATTTAATGCTTAGCCTTTTACAGAGAAAGTCTGTCATTCACTTATCTGAGGAGTTTGCAGAATAAATAATAGCAAGTTGGTCTAAGTGAAAAGGAATTTAATCAATGCTCATTAGTAAGACACCACAGAAAAGTGAAAGGAGATGAATGGACAAACAGAAGGATGAATTAAAGCCTACTTCTCCCTGATTATCAACTAAAAATCCAAATTAGACTAAAGAAGCCATCCTGGAACTCTGAGTAAACAGTAACAATAGGGAGAGATACACCAAAATTTGAAAAACTACTCAGGTGAGCTCTCAAGATTGCTTTTGGTAAGAAGGCCAGTTTCACTTTGTTAATCCTGCCTATCCATGAGCATGGGAGATCTTTCCATCTTCTGAGGTCTCCCTCGATTTCTTTCTTCAGAGACTTGAAGTTCTTGTTATATAGACCTTTCACTTATTGGTTATAGTTATACCAAGATATTTTATATTATCTGTGACTATTGTAAGAAGTGCTGTTTCCCTAATTTCTTTCTCACCCCATTTATCATTTGTATAAAGGAGGGCTACTGATTACTTTGAATTCCTTTTGTACCCAGCCACTTGGCTGAAGGTGTTTATCAGCTGTAGGAGTTCTCTGGTAGAATTTTTGGGGTCACTTATATATATCATATCATCTGCAAATAGTGATATTTTGACTTCTTCTTTGCCAATTTGTATCCCCCTGATCTCCTTTTGTTGTCTAATTGCTCTAGCTAAAACTTCCAATACTAGTATTGAATAGATACAGGGAGAGTGGGCATCCTTGTCTCCTGGTTTTAGTGGGATTGCTATCTCCATTTAATTTAATATTGGCTGTTGGTTTGCTGCATATCGCTTTGATTATATTTAAGCATGTGTCTGGTATCCCTGATCTCTCTAATACTTTTAACATAAATGAGTGTTAGATTTTGTCAAAGGCCTTTTCAGCATCTAATGAGATGATTGTGTGTTTCTTTTTCTTTCAGTTTATTTTTATGGTGGATTACGTCTTGATTCTATGTTTGAACTAATGCAAGTACTGGCTTCAACAACAATCTCTACATGTAAGGACTACAACATCAAAATACAATAACTTCTTTGATCACTGAACTACAATACTAACCATACTCAAAACTCAGACTAATCATAAGTGAGAAATTAGATTGCAAGAAACAGTAAAGAACATTTAAGACTTGTGTTAGCAACCACGTGTAAAACACAGCAGCTTTATTAGTAACTGTCATAAATTGAAAACAATCTGTGTGTCCTTCAAATAGTCCTAGATACGCAATAAAAGATTACACATCATGAAAAAGGAAGAACTACTAATACTTCTGACAGTTCAGATGACTCTTAGACACATTAGTCAACTCTAAGACGTCAACTCCTAAGTGTAAAAAGGGCAAACTACAGGGGAACAATTAAAAGATAATCAATATAAAAGTTAATTAGAGAGCTATTCTAAATCAGTTCTTCAGCCAGGGTTCCCAATTTCTGTACATGACACCACTGTCTTATTATATCTTATCTCCATGCATTGGGCAATGTGTTATCTAAAACACAAGCTATAGGTCTGACATTAACAAGCAGCTTTCAACAAACAATCCAAATCCAGGAAGACAGCATCCTGATTCTTAAGTTCTTATAATAGAGAAGTTCTCAGATTTCTTTGTACATAAAGAGTTATTATGTATAGAAAAAGGAGTATCTATATGAAAAGAAAAATATGACGTTTCTGTTACCTAGCTACTGGTTACATCCTAGTCATATCATCTTATGACTAATTTATCTTGAAGCTGTTAGTCTGGAGGAACTAGAAATAAAATGAACTGGGATGAGTCAAAAAGCATCACTGCATCCTGGAAATTATCCCAGTCACAAACAGAACACCTAATATTTCCTACTCCATTGACCTTCAAAGAGCAGGTTTTCAATATAAGAATATCCATTCTAAGAAACACCACAGAAATCACTGGTTTTTACTAAAACCCAAGTCATTTTCACTCATGTGAAAAAAATATTTTCAAAATGGCATAAGAAAACAAAACTTTATTTCTTAATAAAAAAATTATTTTTTATAAAAATCTGGAGATATGGGGACATCCTCTTGGAGACAGGGGAGGAGGAATGGGATGAGGAACTGTCTGAGGGCAGACCAGGAGGGGGATAATGCCTGGACTGTAAGGAATGACTAAAGATAAAGATATTCTCTCAAAACAACAATAGAATTAAATAGTTATATAAAAAAAAAAAACAACAGCAGTGCAGGCTAGCATGGGGGAGGGTCTGGGGCCTCCCATTCTAAGGGGAATGGGAGAGGACTTATGTGATGGGGTGCAGGGAAGAGAAGAAGGGCTGATATTAGGTTGTAAAGTGAATAAATAAATTTAAGATTAAGAAAACAAGTGAACAAAGCTCTCATTAGTCTAATAAAAACTAATTTTAATTTAATTTAATTTTCTGAGAAAATAATTTAAGCATTTTCTAATAGTCTGGAAACACCAAAAAATAAAGATACACAAATAAGAAAAATGCCAATGAGAATGCAAGAAATAATGGGTGATGTAAATTAATAATTTCATACACAAAATATACATAAGCCATCAGTTTTCACAACAAATATGTATTATTAACTTATTAGTTAGTAGTCTCTAGTATTCCCTAAAGCACACCTAGCAAGCAAAATGACTGTACCCAATATTAAAAATACACATAAGAACCTAATATAATAATGAAATTTTGTTTTCAAATAACATTTCAAGACTACATATTGGGTCCTGACTTCTGGAGAAGATGAATAATAAAAATAAGAACAAATAATTACCACCGCCATCATCATCATTGCTCCTATTGCTCTTCCTTCTCTGCCTCCCTCTCCTCTTTTTCCACTTAAAACAACTTGAATAAATTAGTACTAAATTTAGAGGAATGTTCACAATGCCTAGAATAATTGTATATCTATTGAGTCAAACTCTTCACCAAACACAGAAACTTCCAAGTCATTCAGTGCAGCAGACAACCTGGAGACAACTCCCCATGAGCCTCACCTCTTTGCGTTCATGCTCTCGCATAACTGTCCCCGCAGTCTTCATGGTAAACACAACCTGTGGCTGGATCCAAAAAAAATAATAATAATAATGGCAAAGGTGATGTGATTTCATTTATATGGTTACATTATGAGAAAAAAACAACAACTCTAGAGATTCTCCTTATTATCTTGATTGAAGTAAGTGCTCATGTTGAAACCCACACGACAAAGGACTATAAACATGTTGTATGTAGCAGCTACTAAGCAATTTCTAGGACTTGAGGGAAGCCTCCAGTCAATACTCAGCAAAATGGCCAGGCTATCCACCTTTCAGCTGCGTGGAAAAGAACTGTGCCAAAAACCTTTGAGAGTTTAAAAGTAGACCTTCTCCAATCAAGCCTCCAGATAAGAATGCAAAAGAGCTGAAACTCTGATTACAGGTTTGTATGACTAAGCAGAAGACATAGTTGAGTCTTGCCCAGATTCTCAGCCCATAAAAGCTATGAGAAAATAAATATATCTTTATTTCATCTGTAAATTCACATGACAATATTATGTAGCACCAGATATTTATTACAACCAATATTTCTGGTCAAAAGTGTCTAGGATTAAAGGTTTATATCTAAACGATTTCCTAGGGAAGTTTTTTATAATCCTTTAGAAATCTCTTTATAAAACTCTATCTTTGCTCTCATAAAGAAGAAATTGTATGTTACATCTTACCTAAGCAACCTGGGAAAAAAGTTAGAGCTAAAATTTCAAACTACTTGCCTCATAGTTAAGGTGAAGAAGCTATGTTACCGCCCTTTAATGATGCTTTCTGAAAAATAAAAGCTTCTAACTTAATAAGCACAATATAGAACACATAAATTCATATTCCTTTTATAGTCAGAGATGCTTGAGAAGCTGAAGCAGGAGGATTGCTGTGGGTTTGAGGACAGCCTGTGCTATACAGCAAGTTCCAAGCTAGACAGGTCTACAAAGTGAAATATCACCAGCATATTACTACTTCTAATATATTATTTGTTGAAATATGAATTATAACAATCACAAAAATACAAGTTCAATTTACAGCAGACTTCAGGCCATATCCTAGAATTTGGTTTTTAATGACAGTTCCACTATAGCTACATATGTGAATAAACTGGAACCTTTGCATATTGCTGATAGCTATATAAAACAGCATAGATACCATAAAATATGACTGTTCCTCAAAAAAATTAGAGTAGAATCAGCATATTATATGTAATTTTACTCCTGGGTATAAAATCAAAAGAACTGAAAGCAGAGTCTCAAAGAAACCTTTGTGTACCACGTGGTCACAGTAGTAGTAGCCATGACAGGAAGAAGAGAGAAGCAACCTACACAATAATCGGCATTTATATAAATAACTGTATTATAAGTACACAGTGGAATATTCTTCAGCCTTAAAAAGGAAACAATTCTGACAGATACTACAAATGGACCAACTGTAAAGAAATTATTTTAGATGAAATAAGAGATTCACAAAAAGACAAATACTTTATAATTTTACTTATATGAAAGGCCAAAACAGGCCAAATTCATATAAACAGCTGATAAAATAGTGACAAAAGCAGGTAGCTCGCTATTAGTTCAAAGATAACCTGGTCTAAACAAGCTAAGAAAAATAATGAATTCAGTCATATGAAGAGGTTTTAAAAAGCTGATCCTACACACATTAAAAAAAATGGCAATTATCAGAGGCTAGAATTCATACTGGATGAATGGTTTATTATTGATAGTTATAATCACTTCTCCAGAAGATATTTATCTTTTTCTAAGTTTTTATTAACATCAGGTTAGTAAGGATCATGCCATAACAGCTAACATGTAGAAGGACAGTCTGCAGGAGGTTCTCTCCTTCCATTACATGGGTCTCAGAGATCAAACTCAGGTCATTGGGCCTAGAGGCGAGCATCTTTATGCACTGCACTATCTTGCTAGCCCACACTTATATTTTTAATCTTTTAGACTGAATTCCATAGTCAAGACCATTGTAGGAAGCTAGATACTCAAATAACTTGTCCATATTCTTTCCGGCTTTTTAATTAGACTGTATTCCTATGTAGTTTCTATCTCAAATTTCTAGTCATTTGAAACACACAGCCCATCAAGCAGTCATTTCTTTGGGGTGAGTTTTTAAAGGGGCTATTTTGTTTCAAATTAATATGAAAAAGTTGTCTGAAAATCTGAAAAAAAAAAAAAGAACCTAAGGACAGAACATAAATATATACCACCTTCAAAATATTTCCTTAATCAGATATCTCAAAGCAATTATGAGGCTTTGCTGTGAAATGAATCCACTGATAAAGTATACTGAAGGCACAAAAACAAAATTAAAGATACAGATGGTCTTTAGAGTCCTTACCACTTTAGTTACCTATGCTTTGCATGTCTGCTCATCTGTATCAAGATATAAAGCTACACATTCTCCTTTTCCCTCTACACAAACTAAAATCAGTCTCATAGTAACGGCCATATTTTCTATCAAGAAACACTATTAAAGCAGGTATGGTGGCCCATACAGTAGGCTTAGCACCCTTGAGGCTGAGGTAGGAGTACTATGAATTCAATGTCACCTTGGGCTACATAATGAGTTACAACTGCCCTGGGCTAGTATGGGACCCTAAGTAAAAAAGAAGGGGAAGGGAGGGAGGGAGAGAGGAGAGAGAGAAGGAGAGAGGGAGGGAGGGAGGGAGGGAGGGAGGGAGGGAGGGAGGGAGGGACAGAACCATGAATGGCCTGGTACTCACTATGTATCCCAGACTGGTCTTAAACTCACAAAATTCCTTCTGCCTCTGTCACTCAGTATAACATGTGTGCCATCACAAACCATATTCAGTTAATTTTCTTTTAACTTTTGCTTTACATAGCATCTCACTGTGTAACTCTGGCCAACCTAGAATTTTCTATGTACTCCATGTTGGTCTTGAATTCATGATCCTCCTGCATCTGTTTCCCAAGAGCTGAGATCATAAGCATGTACTTAGCTCAACCTGTATTTTTAATTTAAACTGATTTTTCTCTAGTGTTTCTTACATGTTTGCAGTTTTTCTAGTAAATATTGACCAAGAAGGAAATATTGATTGTACAGTTTTAATCCCCGAACATGGAAAACACAGTCAAACATATCAAAAGTTCCAGGAACCCCCCCTCCCCCCAAAATAAAAGGACACCAAAATGGATTCTTAAGTTTCAGTGCATTTGAATGCTAGAGAACCAGATCTTTAATTGCAGAAACTTGCAAATGTACTACCCTAAAACTAGAACAAACAATACATTAGACTGTGAAGCTATTAATCACATTAAAAGACTAATGGGTTAAGAATATTTAAATCAATTTTTAGAAACAGCATAATCCAGCCATATCACTTTCAATATTTAAGTTGTGGCATTATAAATCTCAAAAAGAATTTAACACCAAAAATGCCAAGCATACTGCTTTCAAACAGTGTAGAACCTAAAAATAGAAAAGCTAAAAAGATAATTATATTTTAGATTTTACCATTTGTCTATCAAGTTGCACCATTTTTGTACTCTGGATGCCTTGCCAAAACGCTACAGCAATCCACACTTCTCTGTCTTCAGAGATGCTGTAATTTATAGGGAAAATGGCTATTGGAATCTTAATGATTTTCCAGATCCTCACAGCCTATTAATTGAAATAAAATGGTGGAAATAAAAAAAAAATCATCTTTTTATTCTATAACCAAGACCATGTCTACCAAGGCCTTACAGATCTCTATCAAGGCCTTGGGTTCAATACTTAGGGCCTCTAAAATAAAAAAAAAAAATTAAAAATCCAAATAAATAAATAAATGCAGCAAAGTGTCTTTCAGCTCTGTAGAAGGATCACTTGAGGCAAGGATAATAAGATCACTCTGGCAACAGAGTAAACTCCCCTCCCTGTAAAAAGTCATTGTTCATACTGTTAGCCTGTTGTGAACAACTTCATTTTAACTGACTGCATTATAATGTTGAAAACTCAGCATAAATTTTAAAACCTACTGCAATTCCTACAACAGCTATTTATGTCTTCTGCCATAATTTCAGCATACAGTTCTCCAATTAGATATGGTATATATAAAATCAAACATGACTAAATTAAGAGCTAGCATTAATTCTAGAATAGTTCGCTAACTCAGAAATCTAACTTCTAAAACTCTTATTGTTTTAATATCCAATGCAAGAAGCCTAATGTACCTACAAAAGCTGTGATAATCAATCTCCATTGTTAGCCTGACTGCCTTAGAATCACAGAGGAGATTGTTGAGACATACCTGTAGGTGTATCTGTGAGAGTGTTTCTAGCCAGGATTAATTGAGAAGTGGGTGGCACCATAGATTAGGGGCCAGGTGAATTTAAAAAAGAAAAGGAGAAAACCAGATCCATGACATTTACCATCCTCTGCTTACTGGTTCACATGAAACATTTCTTTCCCATTATAATGGACCAATACTCTGAAACAGTAAGCAAAATAGATTTTTTTTCTACCCCTTACATTATTAACTAATACAAGATCCAAACTAACAAGTGATTCAACTAAGTACCTAAAAAGCATTCATTAGTGATAATAACCTTTTCTATATAGCAGAAATACTTTTAGAATACTGAAAAACAAATCAAGATAGGCATGTTTCTAAACCCTATCAGGAATAATGGAAATAGTAACAAGGAACAAACTGAACTGAGAGATGCACATTGAAAATGCGTTTTCTGCTTTTAAAGCTCTACTTCCTTGACAGCTTATTTAAGTAGGAAGAAATCAACTATTACTACTACTTTTAAAAGCAAAAACGGTAAAATGCATCACTTAGTCTGTGAGTAATGGCATAGAAACTAAAACATTAACACCTCAGAAAACTATTTTCAAACCTTTCTCTAGGTCTAAATTTGTTGGTGTTTTTACCATAATATACTATTTAGACACTTTCTTGTGATTATAAACACACACAGAAACATACACACACACACACACACACACACACACACACACACACACATCACTGGTCTTCAGTTATAAAGGCATGAGTCTAGAACACTACCCAATGAAGCTTATCAAACGACTACCTTATATATCATAAGCAGATACTACTCATTTGATAAATGAATGAAAATCAAATAGTATTTATATCTAATTAAAACCAATCCAAGAACAATTAATTATCCTTTCAGAAAGACTATCGCTTAGAGCATGACTAGGTTGCTCCTCCTGGGTGATACCGACTGAGCATACCCATACTACATATATCCACATATATTTGTGGATCTTCTGGTTTTTGTTTTGTTTTATAATTAATTTAATGACAGAAAAAAACAATTGATCTGCTTTCTATCCAGGCAGAAATTGGTTTACTGTGCTTAGCGGACATCAGAGCCAATGACTTAAATGTGTTTGAATGAGGTCAATGTATTCCAAAAGCCAAGGCATATGCCATCTTGCCAGTTCCCTAAGGGCTATGGCATACACATTTGGAAAGTTTACTTGCAAAAAACATGTACTATATGTGGCATGAGTACCCATTTGCATAAAATCTTTCTACATACATGGTATTCTTTGTAAAAATTCTTCTCACTGTAATAACTTCTTATAGATATAATGTATATATAATTACATTATAATACCTTGAGAATATGAAATGAGTATAATTGTCCATTGAGTTATTTCTCAAGGTTAAAGAATTTGGCTTATCGAGTTACATTTTTATTTTGTTCCTAAAAAACCCTCTATTATTCTTATCAAACATATATAAGGTACAACTGCTGTATTTCCATCTCAAAATAACCATAAATATGCTAATTTCCATTTTACAAATGAAAAATATCAAATTAATTAACATCTAAGAACACACAGCAAATTAGTTACAAGATAAAATCAATCTGCCCCTAACTCAGTTTGTAAACACACTATACCATATTCTGTTCATTTCAGGAAAAAATAGAGAAAAAAAATGATAAAAAATTTTTAAAAATAAGATGACTTTTGCAGAAAGCTACATAAAATTATTAGTTTAAGATAAAATATTACAGGAATGTTTTTTTCATTAGTAAACTTTGGTGTTAAATATTAACTGGAGGGAATCATGACTCAATAGTCTATAGAAAATGAGATAACACAGAAAACAGATGTTGTACAGAAGCAGCACCATCCTCTTGCAGGGATAAGAAGAAGCCTTACTATAACTAATCTGAGACTAAAAGGTTTCAAAATTCAAGCCATATGGAAAATCAAATATTAAAGAAACACTCTTTGTGAATAAAATGCCTTTAAAGAAAAGTTATAATCACTTCATAGTTACACAGGATGCTTAAAAGCTATCATGTACAAAAGTCACCTAATAGTTAATTTTTTAATTTGAAAGTCTATTAATCTTCAAGAACCTGGACTGCAAAAGGAAAACATTTAAAAATAATAATTTTTACTGAATAGTCACAATTAAAAAAGATATTCTTCTGAATAGTTACATGCATTGTTTTATCACCAATCCCAGTTGTATAAATCAAACAACTAAGTTAACAACTTACCAAAGGTCATAGAGTAAATAAATGAAGGAGATGGAATCCATACTCAGACATTCTAGCTTCAGAACCCTTAATATTATATGTTTCCGAGTTTCTAGAGACTCTGAGAAGGCTAAGTAACACTTTTATTTTTTCTTAAAAAATGACATGTACATGACCAAATTCTTTCTGAATAGTGTATTCAGTGGAGGAAAGGTAGTCTTTTTAATAAGAATACTGGATATCAATATAAGAAAAATTGAACTATAATCCATACTACCCATCATTTATAAAAATCAATCAAAAGTTGATCAAAAGTCTTAAAACGGCATACACTTCAAATAACATCAATGAAATAAATAGGGAAATTTTTGTGACCTTGGATTCAGACTTCGTGACTTTTTCTTATACAAAAGAAATCTGTAAACTAGACTTCATTAAAATTAAAACCTTTTATTGATTAAGAGAATAAAATAAAAAATACAGGCCACAGAATGAAAGGCAAAGGTTATACATCAATCAATATCTGATAAAAGGCTTGTTTCCAGAAATCTCAAAACTCTTAAGAAAACTAAGAGTCAATTTAAAAATAAAAAAATTAAAAAGACAATTCCCTAGAGAAAACATTTGCATGACAAGTGTTTCAACAAAATCCCCAACAATGCTTGTAATAAAGCAAATAGAAGCTCAAAACTAATGTGATACCACTATACAACTCTCAGAATTAATAAATATTTTAACTTTAACAGACAATATCAGGTACTAAGAAAAATTCAAAGAAGCTGGAACTTTCACATAGCAACTTCATTCATAAAGATTTGCCTAAAGTAAATGAAGTTCTGTTCAAATCAGTATCTCTACACAAAATTATATCCATAGTCATAATTACTACAAACTAATGGTTTTTAACTGAATAATGGATAAGCCAAACTTATTAAAACCACATATCAGAACACTGCACGACAGTGAAAAATGATCAGAGACATGCACAAAAAACAAATGAAATCAAACTAACACTGTTTAAAGATCGACTCTACTACATGAGCTGGTCTTTTCTGAACATCCATATATGCCTCCTCTAAAAGGTCCTCTGACTATCTAGTTATTCTTGCAGAATCTTGATTTGTCACATTCTCACAGTAAGGAACCGAGTGTTCTAGCATGTCCTCCCTGCCATGGTGGACAGAAATCTTGACAGTGTGAGTTAAAACAATTGATTCTTCTACTTGTTTAGGAGCTAATACAAATGAGTATTTGTTAATCAAACAGCCACTGTTCCCTTCCTTAACTAATATTGCTGTGTTTGGGATCTGAAATGATCCCCAAATTCCATATGCTAAAGACTTAGTTGCTAAGTAATAGTGTTCTGTAAGGGGGTGGAAGGAGGTGAGACTTAGTAGGGGGAAGTAGGAGGCTGGCAGGATATGCACCTGAAAGTAAGCCTTGTCTTTATCCATTCTCCATTCTTTTTTTCATTCCCTCCTCCCTCTCTCTTTCTTTGCTTCCTGGCAGCCACAAGAAAGTATCCTTGATCTACCATGGCCTCCTCACTGTGATGTTTTACCTGGACACAGGCCCACAACAATGAGATCAAATGATTACGCTGAACTCATGGAAACTGTAAAGCAAACTATCTTTCCTTTATTGAAGTTATTTTCTCACAAATTTTATTAAGTGACAGAATTATAAATATGACATTCTAATTATATGGCTACACTATATCTAAATAAGCAAGAATACTAAAATTTGTTTTTAGTGTAATAAAAAAGCAAATCACTTAAAACTAAACAGCACTAGTATATAAAATAACTCAAACACCTGCTTCAATCCAAGTCACATCTTTAAAACAGAAAAAAAAAAAAACACTCAGAACCAAATCACAGTTCTTAGAAAATTTACTTTTCTAATTGCTATCTTAGGAATTAACCTTTTATTTTATTGGCTAACAAGAACTAGAGAACTATTTTTCTTTTTACTTTGGCCTAAAGTTATCAGGTCCTCTCCAATGCAGTTAAATATCAACATATCTACGAGTTCAACACTGGCATGGGCAACCTGAACACAAAAGCCCATGTTAATCTAACAACCAAAATTGAGAACAAAGAAACTGAAGGCCAAGTTTATAATTCGCTTTTATTAAAATGTAGAGCAGCCTAAAGTTTATTAACCCGTGTTTTGTCTCATCCTCTACTTCCACCCTCTCTCTACCCTTTCTATAACTGCTATTTTCCATTTCAGGAGCTAGCAAGAGTTTATTAATTATATTTCCTATAAACCATCTCGAATATTCTGTGAAATAAACAGTAAGGAGCAAACTAGCATTCTGTCTCACACACATATGGATGGAGTGGGGGACTGACTTTGAATGTGAAGGTTAAAACATGGCAGAAAACTCTGTTACACAAGATGCCTGCATGAAAACTCAGAACAAATCTCTATGATCAGCAAAAGCTAGATAATGTAGTTTATCTCTCAGATCTCTTTTCTACGAAACTCTTTACCCATCTAAAGAAAAAAAATTCAGAATACACACATAAAATAATTATTAACAAGGACGGTAAATGATCCTTAGAAATAACATAAGTACACATATGTCAAATTCTGACAAAGTTCTGAATTTCATGTGCATACTAAGTCTTTAGAATTGCCACTAAATACAGTGATAAAACCAACCAATGAAACAATCACAGGAAGAAAAAAATACCTTGACATCCTTCTCAAGGTCAGAAATGAAAGAAACTATGAGTGGGGTGGTTTTAAATAATGTGGTCCAAGAAAGCAGCTGCATCGTTCAGGCCCTATTATGGAACATCAAGGTCATAATTACTTCTCTTGATGAATCAAGGTAGGGAAATGTAGAGGCCCTGCCCTAGAATGAACTGACCTGAATATTTCCAGACCAGACTAGCTTAAAAATAAACCTGGAAGAATCAGGAAATAAGCTACATAATAGAGGAGTATAATCAACATAAACATGGCAAAATCAAGTGAGAAATTCAGACATTCTTGACTCTTTTTCCCTGATTCTAAGAAAGCATTTTGCATATATGACTATTTACCACATTAAATAAATCTTCATGAAATAATATTAATATACATAAGGATACGTTTTGAAGCATGAATAATGTTAGCTAATAATAAGTGCATCAGTACTAAATACTTTAAACCATAACAAAAATGGCCAAATAAGAATAGTCTGCTATTGTTCAAGACAATACAAGAGAGGAAGTTCACCTTGCTTTTCTATCAGCTACTACTTCAAAGATCTAGTTCTCTGTAATAGTCCACTGCCTAGAATAGATTTCTATTAGCTGACACACATTAACTACCTGTTAAACTGAATTTATTCCTATCAGGATCCAAAAGCCAGCTCTTCAGTCTACCTTCGTTTTTTTCCAACACCTAATCAGTTTCTATGTTCTACCTATTCTTTGATCAACTCCCCTTTTCAGTCCTCTTCCACAAAACCTATGACTACAACAATCTCCTCGCTGATATTCACCACCTCCAGTACCTTCCCTATTCCAATCAATCCTTCACACTGTCACTGGTCATTTTTCAAAGCACAAATGTGATGTAACTTAAAGTTCTAAGAGAGTTCATATTTACAAAATAAAATTATACCCATAAATTACTTTAAAAGAACTATGCAATCTGGACTCATGCAATTTCACACAATAGACAATGCACACTTACACTCCAGTGATACAAATCTCTCCTTTCCAAACTGAGTACAGTTTTGCTTATACTGTCTCTATCCATTTAAATTGTTTCTCTCACCACTATGAATGTATTATTGCTCTAGAATACCCTGATCAAATCCAACCTCCTTCACAAGGCCTTAGCAGATCTGTATCCCTAAACAATGATTGCCATTACCACACTCCATCTGTAATGGTCCTGTGCCATTTACGGTAACAATTTCTCAAATTCCTGTCTTACTCCTCTAACTTAAATCACTGAGGGAAGAATATGATTCAGAAATGCATCTTCAGACATTTCACATTATTGTACTATCGTGTGATGTCAGAACTCCAAACATACTGTAAGAATTCCAAACACAACAACAAAACAGAATGTAAATGAAATGCCTAATTAACCACTTGCCAGAATAAAATTTGTATTTTTTTATCCCTGTAAGTATCGATAAATATGACCCCCTATTTATTTCTGTATCATCCTATCTGTGATTCTTTGGAAGAAATGATCAGATTTAGGGAGGTCTTTAAAACAAAACACTTCACTGGAGAAAGCCTGGGGCTATGGCTAAACCCATCTAAACTCCAAGGTTTTGCACACACACACACACACACACACTCACACGATGATAATTCAATTTGTAATGAGAAAATAAAGGGAACTGTTATTTATTAGACACATTCTTTATGAGGGCCAACTTGCTAAGTATATTAAGCCCAGTGTTAAATTTCTTTTATATAACAACGTTTGAAAATATTTTTTTTCCCACTTGCAGATGAAGAAGTTGAAATCTAAATAACTAAGTTAACATGTATTATCACATATCTGTTGAGGGTGCTGGTATTCAGATTCATCTGCTTTCAATGCTCATGCTCTTTCTTTTATTACTACAGAGTGTCATAAAAATTAATTAAAACTTGCTAACTTTTCTCAGTTTATCCTGGTTAAAGTTGTAATGGCTGTAGCTTTAACCTCAAACTCTTTTCATCAATGAATTAAATTATTCCCCAAACTAAATTCCTTAAACAAAAACATATTGATAATAATAGAGAAGTACCAGAATTCTAGTAAAATATTCATTATATGATACACAAATTCAAAACACTATAATCAATTCTTCCAAAAAGAACCAAATATTTTCCTTCACATACAAAAAAAGCAAAGTACTATGCAAACTGTAATGTTCATGGAACTAATTCATGAAGAATTCATGGTACTCAAACAGGCTGTTCTTTATGACCCTGGCCCAGGAACAACCAATACCATCTCAAGTAACACCTCTTTCCTGATCTTGACAGAATCCAGGCAAGAGCTTAAATTGCAGCTGCCAGAGGGGTGATGCCCTTTGAAGTTGTTATTCCCAACAGACCTAACTGAGACAGTCCCTGCAAGACTTTCACAACCAGAGCTTCTTGTTTACCTTACAGCCCTGTTTCCAGGAATTTACCCCAAGAACCAATGGAACCCATGTTTCCCTTTTGCAGGCCCATTTTCTACTATTCACTGGAACCAAACTAGTTTTTGATGGAAACCTTGACATATTTCCCCATAGTAAAATTTTTCAAACAGTAATTAGGCTCATCATCTCTGTGGCTTGCTATTGTCCATTGATCTAAAACTGTTGCTGCCTATGGTTTTCTGGTGTGAAAACATGTTAAGATTCTCAAACAACCAATTTACACACTGCTTAAAGATAATTCTAAAGTTATCTACTGTTCATATAAGCAAGGAAGATAAAATATAATGAAAAACACTCTGAACTACATGAGTGAATATAATTTAATAATTCATGTTTAGTCTTACCAGTAGTCAACACACAGAATTTATTTATTTGGATATCAAAATTAACAAATATACCTACATTTTCTTTAAGCATTCCAGAAATGTTGACATTCCATTATAAATAATAATACACAATATATTCAGATATATAAAAACCACCACCATTGAGGCTTTAAAGTTCAAACTTAAAAGCCAGAATTTCTAAAGTCAGTATCAAAGGGTGTGATGAAAATAAGTATAAATTCTATAAAGTAAAACTGGGTTTTGTGAACAGAATGTCATTATAAAATACAAAACAAAATTAGTCTGCCAACATGTAGTGCTAAAATTTCAACCAGAATATTTTTAATAAAGTAACTTGCAGGGTTAAATCTAATCAATCATAATGCTTTTAAACAAAGAATGCAGAAATACTATCTTCACCACACTACCTTCACTTTTTGTTCTACTTCATAGGTTTTAACACTTTCCCCTGGAGCATTTCTCCAAATTGCAGAGGAAGAGAGACCTACTATTAAACTCTACAATATCGAAAACATACTGCAAAATTAAAAAAAAAATCATGTACTAATTACAATTTAGAAGATACCGCATTCAAAATTAACTAAAACTAAAAGTAAAATAGTAGATATTTGCAAGGTCCCTACTTCCTATATAAATTAAATACTTGTGATTCATTGATAAAACAAAAATCTCCCCCTTGGATAGTATGGTTAGACATTTTATACATGCAGTTAGAATGTCCATATTTTCAGAAGAAATTAACATTTCCATTCATCTCACTTCTAACCAATTCTTAAGAGATGTAAAATATTAAAATATGTTGTAATCACTTAGTTTAATAATTAAATAATTCCTATCTGTATAAACGACTCCACAATATTTCTCAATTTGTTTCCACAAAAATCTCTTGTTTCGAGTTATTCTAACAGGTAATCTAACCCTAGTTTAAGTTACGTAACATAAAGGGAAAACGACAAGTAATCATACAATAACTCAAGGTATATTTTTTAAAGATGGAACAATATTTGAAGACAAAAGCTTACCCTTGAGATTTCAAGGATTCTGAGTCTTTAAAACATTCTGTTGTGAATCAAACTGGCATTCAACTATTTTAGGAGGTGTATGGTGGCCTCTACTGGAATACTATGCTTATGATTAAGTGGCTAGGAAAGGATCCAACTTCCTATCACAATAGGTAGGTTTTTGTGTTCAAATATTGTCCACTTTTTGTAACCAAACAATAAAATACCTGTGCACATCTAAGTTCTTGTGGCCCAACTGCAAAGCACGGCCAGCACAGTTTCAGAAGTAAGAATGAACGGCGGGAAAAGGGGAGAACGGAAGTATTTTGGTTCAACTTGGCTAAGCTTTACTAAAATCGGGTCTCATAAGCTCTGGGCATCACTTGGCCTCTGGTACCCATCATCTGGTCAGGAATGAAGACTGGGAAAAGGTAAAGGGTTGAAGTAAAACTGAAGGAGAGTAAGGGGAACTGAGAACAGGCAGCAGCCGTTCACCTGCACATGCTAGTTCTCCACTTCAGGTAGGAAGAAAAAAGAAGAAAAATAGCAGGCTGAAAAGAAATGAGAATGCTGTTACCAAGGAATACTCGTCTCCTGGGGTGAAAGTCCCCAGAGTTAATCACCTTGGTTTGTTTTTGTTTCCCTGAGTTCATAAAGCACTGGAGTTCAACAGCAAGCTCTGGTCCTCAGTTCCAATTCTCAGGGAGCAGAGGCAGCAAGGTACAAGAGGAACGCACAGAGTCAGGCAAGGCACCCCGCGTGTCCCCTAGTCCCGCTTCGGGTTGGAAGTGAAGAAACTTAGAACAAACTCCAGCGTGGCCGCACCTCCCAGAGCTCCAGAGGCCAAGCCGCAGCTCTGCAGGCTGGAGTCCCTTGTCCTGACCCCTTTCCCGCCCTCATTCTGCCAGAGCTAGGTCTGGGTCCCCCAGGAAGGGGGTGGGGGGCTAGCAGGCACCCCGCTCTCCTGCCCTCCCAGCCAGGATCTCCCCGGACACTGGGCAGCAGACTTGCAGCCGGTCCCGCCCACCACACTAACCTCGCTACTGCTAGTGCTGCCGAACACCTCCATTTCTTGGTCCCAGGAATCCTCCACAGGAACGAATGGTAGCATCGCCGCTTCAGGAGCACTCGATAAGAAGCTGCCTGTCCCCAGCACCAGCATGCATCCCGTCTGATGAGCTGGCTCGTGGTGGTCTTCTTCGTAGGACCAGGACTCGCGTTGGGTGACTGCTGACCTCGCCAACGGCGGGTACCTCAAAAGAGGGACTACAGGGGTCCCCGCCCGCTGCTGGGGTGCAAAGAGAAGACAAACTCAGTGCTGCCTCCCCTCGATCAACCACACGGTTCTCACCAACCGCCCCGCCAGGCTCCGCGGGGCCGCCCCCCTGCCGCCCGCGTCGCTCCCCCCCTCCCCGCTCCCTCCCCCTAACTCCCCGGCCCCCTCCCCGCTCCCTGCGCCGCCAATATGGCGGCTGCCGCCGCGTTACCTGTGCGGCGCCTGGAACCCCCCGCGACAGCGGCGCGGCGGCGTCACCCGCACGTCAATGGAGATTCCCCAGCCCCGAGTGGAGGGGGAGGGGTAGGGGAGGGCGGGGTGGTTTGCGGGGAGCGCGTACTGGGGGCGGGAAGACGAGGAGGGGGCGTGCTGCGCGGGGGAGGCGGGCGAACAGTAGTAAAGCCCACAGCTCGCGCCTGCTAAACCTGCCCACTCCACAGAGCATGCGCGATGCTCCCTACACATGCTCAGCAGGCCCTCCCAAGACTACCAAACTGCTTGCTGGCGGGAGGATTCCCAAATAAGATGCGGGAACTCAGGGGCTCTGCAGAGAGCTTCAGGAGTCCTGACTCTGCCCAAGGGCCAGCTTGCTGGGCCCAACAAAATACTGGTGTCTTGTATACTGCGCCACGCCCATTTCAGTACTTAGTAACAAATACTACCAGGGCGGGGATTTTAAGACTCAAGTTAGCCACCTGGAAGCCAGAGGCAGCAGATAATGCGTTTAAAAGGAATCAGAACTGTGTTTCCCACCTTCCCCCTCTGCCAGGTTTGTCTCACTTAAGGTGCTCCTGAGGGTTGCCTTCACAGTACTGATGAACTCACAATGATTCAATCTCATGCATGTCCCCAAACAAGTGCACCGAACACACACACACACACACACACACACACACACCACTAAGCAGACTCTAGTCAGAGCAACAAAGGCAGGGTGTCTAATGCTAAACGCCTCCCCCGAGGATATATGATCTGCAGTGACAATATTGCTTTAATATTCTTCACTTTGTGCTTTACTCCTTTGCTGTTCATAGGCTCTAGTAATGTAACAGACAAATTAAGTTTCATCTACACACTGAGAGGATGATCAAAACCCTCAGCAAAACATTTTAGTACTTAAAGTAAAAAACAAACAAACAAAAAAAACAAAATAATGTTACTCCACCTTTTGACACGTAAACACTTGAAAGAAATTGCTACAGTTGCAAAATTAGCTCAGTACCTTGGAGAGGTTTCTAATCTGCGGCATATTACACACCACTTCCTCTTCCCTTCTACTACATCTAGAGCTGTTATGCTGTGCTACTAAAGAACACTAAACCGTGTCTTCCATTTATGTCACCATCTGGTGTGGAGCGCTAAGAAACCAAAGAGGCCACAGAGGTTGGCAGTGAATTCAAATAAGAATTACCAATAATGCCCTCTAACTCTGCTTAAAATCCAAAGAAAAATAAGCTTTAGGAATATGGTTCTGCAACAGTGATACCTTTGAATGAGAACTTGAGGCTTTGAATCTTGAAAAAGTGTGTGCGTGTCATTTAAGTTAATAGATTTATGCTTGGCAAAACTGAGTGTTAATTAATTCCATTGCATTGAGTCGAGTCTCAATTCTCTATTGCTTCCCATCTCAGTTCAGAACTCTTCTTCCTCTTTTCCACATCACATATTTTTCTCTTACTGGATTGTTCCCATCAGCAAAAGCATAGTTTCTAACTTCTACTTACTATTATTTGATGCATTTTATACCTCCCTATTACTTTAAATATTTTCCTTCATTTGACCTCCAAAATAAAACTATGTACATTTACCTCCTGCATCATTGATTGCTTCTTGCCTGGTTTGCTATATTGATCTTTTGTCTTTATAATCTCCAACCACTGGTACTTCAGTACTCAGCCACTGACTTTTGTCTTTCCTCATTTTCTAGTTCTTTTCTTATATCCAGATCCATGGTTTAAATCCTATCTGTATGCTAGGGATGTCCAAAATTACCTCTAGTAATAGACTTTCTTGAAATCAAGAGTTGTACATCCAAAACCTGATCAGTATATGTGCATAAATATCTAATATTTCATTCAAATTCAGATTACTCAAAATAACTTCAATCCAACAAATCTGTCCCTTTGAGTTTTCTACAAGGTAATTAATAGCCTCCACAACTGGACAAGTTTGCTGCTCACATCTCACTTTACTACATTCAATTTCCACCACCAAATAAATAAATGAAATTTAACTTCTCTCTGTGCTTTATCATTTAACAATCTCTTTAGCACAGAGCCATTCAAATCTCTCATTATATATACACTGTTAAGTGGTTATTAGCCCAAAAGTTCAAAATACCCAAGAGTCACTTCACAGCAACCATTGGGCTGAGTGTGAGGTCTCAGATGGAGAGGATGGAGAAGGAACTGAAGGAGCTGAGGTAGTTTGCATCCCCAGGGAGGGAGCAACAGTGGCAACTGGCCTGACCCCTCTATGCTCCTGGAGACTGGATCACCAACCAAAGAAAACACATGGAGGGACCCATGGTGCTGGCCACATATTTGGCAGAGGAGGGTCTTGTTATCCATCAGTGGGAGGAGAGGCCCTTGGGCCTGAGGGTGTTATATCCCCCAGTATAGGAGAATGCCAAGGAGGGAAGATGAGAGTGGGTGGGTGGGTAGGTGGGGGAATACCCTATAGAGGCAGGGGGAGAGGGGAGGGAATAGGGAGGTGCCAAAGGGGAGATCTGGAAAGAGGACAACATTTGAAATGTAAAGTATGAAAAATAAAATAAAATAAAATAATCTCTCACATTATATAAATATATAATTCATATATAATTTATATAAAAATTAATACATATATCAATAACTTATATAAATATATTTTAATAAATAATATAATATATTATAATATAATGTATAATATAGTATATTAATATAATATATTAATAAATTATATACATTATTATATGTAAATATGCAAATATATTATATGTAAATATATTATATTATATTAAATTCATATATATATCAATCCTGTACTTTTACTAGACTCAATTTCTGTGGGTGATAAGTATTTAGCCTATTTTCTTTCTTTTTTTTTTAATTTTCATATTTTATTTACATTTCAAATGTTTCCCCCTTTCCAGATCTCCCCTTTGGAACCTCCCCATTCCCTCCGCCCTCCCTCTGCCTCTATGGGGATATTCTCCAACTCACCTCCCCACCCCACCCCCCCACCAACTCTCGTCTTCCCTCCTTGTCATTCTCCTATACTGGGGGATCTAACACCCTCAGGCCCAAGGGCCTCTCCTCCCCCTGACAGATAACAAGACCCTCCTCTGCAGTCTTTGTGGCCAGCACTATGGGTCCCTCCATGTGTATTCTTTAGTTGGTGGATCGGTCTCCAGAAATATGGGGGGGTCATGCCAGTTGCCAGTGTTGCTACCTCCCTGGGTCTGCACACTTCCTCAGCTCCTTCAGTCCTTTCTCCAAGCCCTCCATCTGGGACCTCGTACTCAGTACTACTGTTCTTGTGAAGTGACTCTTGGGTATTTCAAACTTTTAGGCTAATAACCACTTAACAGTGAGTACATACCATGTTCATTCTTTTGTGACTGCGTTACCTGGCTCAAAATGATGTTTTCAAGATCCATCCATTTGTCTACGAATTTCATGAAGGCATTGTTTTTAATAGCTGAGTAGTATTCCATTGTGTAAATGTACCACATTTTCTGTATCCATTCCTCTGTGGAGGGACATCTGGGTTGTTTCCAGCTTCTGGCTATTATAAATATGGCTGCTATGAACATAGTGGAACATGTGTCTTTATTACATGTTGGAGCATCTTCTGGGTAGATGTTGTTATTGTTATTGATATTGTTAATTTTGTTTATAGATATTGTTAATTTTGCTCTCACCCCTTGGAATTGCTTCAGATCAAGTCATAATATTTGATTGAATTGACCATGTATCTCCTTTATTGGTCTTTTAGGATATAAGTTTAAGTTATCTCTTGCATGTCAATCCAGTGATCAAAGTTCCTGAAAGATTCTTTATCATCTCCATTAAAATGTCCAAATCTCTTAGCTCTCAATGTAAATGTTTTGCCATCTTCCTTCATCTTAACCTTCACATTCATGGTGACATTCTGGTAAAATCTTAACCTTCACATTCATGGTGACATTCTGGTAAAATCTTAACCTTCACATTCATGGTGACATTCTGGTAAAATCTTAACCTTCACCATTCATGGTGACATTCTGGTAAAATCGATGTACATGTTATTGCCTCTTTCCCTTCTCAGACATCCTTATGTGGTTTAGTATTTTTTCTTCTCTCTTTAATTTTATTTTCTTTCTTTCCTCAATTCTACTAGCACAAAAGGACCTTGAAGTATTGGTGAAAATGGAATGGCATTGGATTTGAGCTGCTCAGTCTTCTGAAAATTGTATGAAGGGGAGGTTTTTAATTTCTCTTCAGTCTTCAGGAAATTTTTCTTCTGAAATTGTCTTCTTGTCCACGTGTTTGTCCCTGGGTTTTAAATTACTATAGCATAGTATTAGAATTTTTTAAACAATTGAAAATATTTTAGTGATTTGGGGATTGTAATACGCTATATCCTGTTCTTAATAAATTGTTCGTCTAAAAAGTTGGCATTACAGTCTCTACCACCATTATACTGTATTTTCTGAGTATTTCCAGAATTAGAGAAAGGGTGCACTTAAACCTCCACACTTAAACCTCTTCTACTCTGTGACAAATGAGTCACATTGGATGACCTGGGTCAGAGGTGAAAGTGGGTGGTCATGTAATTTAAGTAAAAAAAAAAAAAGTTGACTGACCCATCATGGCCCCACTTCTGGGAGGGGGTGTGAAATATGAAGCAAAAGTCTTTGATCACCAGATCACAGACCACCCACAGTTCACTGTGGGTGTGATTTCTAAACTTTGACATATGCAAGGTAATATTTGGTGAATGATTATATAGAAAGAGCCACATCATTTTGTAGTATTCTCTGGCTGCTTTTACAAATATCATCATCTAACTAATTAGAAAAGATTGTGTATATATATATATATATATATATATGTATATATATATATACATATATATATACATATATACATACATATATATACACATACCATTTAGAAGCTACTAAAATATTCAAAATTTGAATATTTAATATGTTCATATATTCAAATAAAAATACAAATATATACAGATCATTAAGATGCTACTAAAAATATTCAAATATTTTAGTTTTGAAATATCCTGGTATAAACAAGAAGTTTGTATTTAGAAAAATAGAAATTTTAAGTGTTTAAGTGTGAATAAGTTATCTCTAAATATGCTAATATTGGGCTACTATAAAATTGGAAAAAGGAAAGGAACTCACACTTACTAGTAAAGTGCAAGCTTACTATTGTCTGTATTATAAAATGGATGATATTAAACAATAAATAAGTTAAAAGATAATTTAATAAATTTTATATTTAGATAGTTACTAAGATATATATGTTGGATGGGAATTATTTTACATTATTAGAGACAGGGTGGAGTAGTAGAATGATAACCCTGATTTCTATTCTACTAAGATTTTTAAGAAAAATACCAATGTAATTTATGTAAAATGTCAGCCTTACATCATTATAATTGTGGTATCTGTTACAAAATAATTCTCCTATTATACATACATACACATATATATATATGTATATATATATACACATATATATATATATGCAAAACATGAAAACCAAATCTTGTTTTCTCTTTATTTCTAAATCTCTTTAAGACAGAACAAAATGTATGTTTATATTGTTATTTTCTGGGTGGAAATATTAAGGGTTTTTTTCCAAGACCACTGGCAATAGGTTGGTCAAAATTTTAAAATGATTGATCTACTGAGCAGGAAATGAATTTCTAGGATGATGTAAATAAAGATGATAGTGAGCCATATTTCAAAAAAAGATACATTTTTATAAGTCAAAGCAATAACATCAGATATAAAGCTAATCTGGATGCAATATCCTTTACAGTATTGTTCACTGGGGTTGAGTGAGGAAATTCAACTGGTTATTCAGTCAGTGTCTATTTCCAAACTCACAGTTTCAATTTAAGTCCCTTCTAAATCCTTACCTTTACTGAGAGAAATCATAAGCATTAACAACTCCTTGATTAAGACTATGGGAGTAACTATGTAACCTTGTACAAACTTCAAGCATACCTCCTAAATCTATAATTACATAATGAAAATTATAAACCTGTACTTCTACCAACTTACCCCATTTCTAATTGTCTTTTACATATTATTTACAAAAAATTCATCATCTAAATGAAAGTATGTGCTTAGAATTCTCACTAATAGCCTGATTGTGCATGCCTTTAATCCTAAGACTTGGGAGGCAGAGGAAGCCAGATCTCTGTAGATTTGAGGCCAACCTAGCCTACGTAGAGAGTTTCAAGCCAGTCAGGACTACAAAGTAAGACCCTATCTCAAAAACAAGAAATCTAATCACTGAGGCTCAATGTTGAATCACTTACCTAAAGTCTCAGCACTCAACAAATACAGAAGGACTGTGAGAAACAAGCCAAACTGGACTATACAAACTGTTCCTCCTCTCCTCACTTCTCTTCTCCCCTACCCTCCCCTCCCCTCCTCTTCCTCCTGTCCTTTCCCTCCTCTCTTCTCCCTCCTGTCTTCTCCTCCCCTCCCCTCTCTTATCCTCTACTCTCCTCTTCTCTTATCCTTCCTCTCTTCTCCTATCCTCTCCCTCCTCTCTTCTTCTCATCTCTCCTCTCTTTTCCTCTCCTTTCCCTTCCTATTCCCTCCCCTCCTCACATCTCTTCTCCTCACTTCTCTCCCTCCTTTCTTCTCCTCTCCTCTCCCCTCCCCTCTCCTTCCTCCTCTCCCCTCTTCTCTCCTCTCTTGTCCCCTTACCTTCCTTCTGTCCTGTCATTGCCTCTCCTTTCTTTCCCTCTCCCTTCCCCTATCTCTGTCTCTCTCTGTCTCTCTATCTCTATCTCTCTGACACACCTATGCACACTCACATGCATGCACACATGCACGCACACACACACATATCTGCATTTTAATTGAAAAGGGTTCTAACCACTTCTCACTAAGTTTATAAATAAAACTTAAATTAAACTGAACCATATAATTTAAGACTTATTAAGATGTTACTCTAAGTGATTGGTAAATATGTGTCAGGCTCATTTGCAAAGCTCATCAAAACACAGATTGCTGAGTACATCCCCAGTGTTCCTGGTTCATAAAATCTAGGTTGAGGATTGCGATTTTGCAATTCTACCAAGAGATATTGTGATTGTGATGAAGCAAGGAGAATAGACTCCAGGAACTATTATTGTTCTATGTCACAATTAGCCAAAGTATAAAAAGATACCCTAGAAAATATTTTGGTTCTAAAAGCATAGATAATTCAGCCAAATCTCAGATCTTTAGAACTCACAGCAAAAATTAACAGGAATTTGTAAAATCACTACAAATTTAAACTACAAAGGAAATTTCAAACAAAATCTTTTATAAAAACAAATATTATTTATACATTTTAAGACTTCATTGTATAACGTATTGGGACTTTATATTACTATATGTGGCTGGACATAATAAAAGTGCCTTTTGTTCTTATGGCTAGTTAGCAGTTCAACTGAGAATTGGGCAAAATTGAATATGTCTACAGAATAAGATAAATAGAAACACAAGCACACATGTGCACACGTACACACATGTATGTATGTATGTATGTATGTATATATGTATGTAAGTATTCAGACTAGAAACAGGCTGGATAGGTGATAAGTGGTCATTTATGGCCAATGTATCAGAGATAGCAGGTTGAAATTTTGCCCAGTATTAGGACTTCAGGGAGATGCAGTTTAGCACCCTGGATAGCTCCCTGAAAGGCTCTCAGATTTGAGTCCAAGAGTCACCTAAGTATCATACCACCATCCCCTTTTATTTTCCCTATTAAAATGTTTAATATTAAAGGAGTCCATGCATTTATATCATAAAAAGTTCCTATAAAATCAAAACTAGAAGTTATTTTAATTTTCAAGTATTTTACAGAGGGTTTCAACTTTCCTGATGCTGTTAACCCTTTAATATAGTACCTCAGGTTGTGCTAATTCCAATCATAACATTGTTTTCATTGCTACTTCATAATTGTAATTTTGCTACTGAGAGGTGTCTCAGTTACAATACCATTTGGAATGTGTTTTCTGATAGTCAAAACTCACAGGTTGGGACCACTGATCTAAAATATCAAATGAAGGGTAAATATATGTTAGCATAACTTGAGCAACATAGAGATAACTATAATCCCAAAGAGTCCTATAAGAGGATTTAGACAAAACAAGACCTTTCAAAACAGGTACTGAATCTAATAGAATGGCATATACATATTATTTCATCACTTGGAAAGCCAAAAAATGAAGAAGAAGAAGAAGAAGAAGAAGAAGAAGAAGAAGAAGAAGAAGGAGGG
>JADRCH010007664.1:3336532-3450500 GCA_019843965.1 Rhynchomys soricoides | reverse complement strand
TCTCTCTCTCTCTCTCTCTCTCTCTCTCTCTCTCTCTCTCTCTCTCTCTTTCTCTGTCTTTCTCTATCACACACACACACAGGAGAGAGAGAGAAAGAGAGAGAGACTTTCTCTGTATCTGTTAATCTCTCTCTTGGGTTCTAAAGATGCTTTCTGGATGTCTGCTAAATATCAAAGAAACATATTCAACTTAATTCAATGTGTCATAAACCTAATCAATCAATTTTCTTATCAGCAAGGTGATGTACTGAGATACTTGTGTGCAAATTGTTTTCACCATATGCTGTTATGACTTTGGTCACTTTTGTTATCCTGCCTTTCACTTTTTCAATTTCTAAACTGATTTAATTATATGTATTCTATAGAGTAATTTTGAGGACTATAAAAGATAATGCCAACCATTACTTTGCAGGGAAGGAAGTTGGTGATGAAGGGTATTTTATAAATGTGTAATATTCCAATGGATATCCATTTTGTCATTGGCTTGTCTGATCACATGTGTACAAAATTCAAATAGTCATATGGTCTGTTTCTTATGGTCAAAATAAATCCTCAATTATAAAATTAAAATTCAGTGAATCTGTGCTTTGTGCCATAGTCACATTATCAGGGTAGATTTGCATTCCTGGATGCTTGCTTTCCTAAGTGATGATAAAAAGTTAACAATGCTAAACTTTCTATTGTTTAAAGCACTTTTGTCAATAAAAGACTACTGTTGCTTTGTTTCTGTTCATAATTTAAACTAACTGATGTTTGAATAAAATTAATGTTTGGTTCCTATAATCTCCTCCCCTCTTCACCTGGATTTGAGAAGCATTTTTGTTGATCTCTGTATCTGCACATATCAATTTCTAGATGAAGCCTCTCTGATGATGATTATGGATACCACATGAACTCAGCCCACATAATCAACTAAGTGTGGTTCATAGGGGATCAGAGAGACTGAACTGACAGAGAGCCTGCATAGGTCCAACCTAGGTTCTCTGCATATATTTTATTGTTGAGTAGCTTGGTGTTCGGGTGCGATTCCTAACAGTAGGAATAGGTGTGTCTCTGACTCCTTGAACTACATTTGAGACTCTTTCCTTCTACTGGGTTTCCTTGTCCAGCCTTGATGTAAGGGTATGTGTCTAGTCTTAGTGTAATTTGTTATGCTATGCTTGGTTGATATCCCTAGGAGGCCTTCTATTTTCTGAAGAGAAATAGATGCCGTGGATCTGGGGGAGAGAAGAGGTAGGTAAGAGGGATTGGGAGAAAAAAATTGAGGATGTAATATATATGCGAATCAGTAAATAAAAATGCATATTGCAATGTGGAAGGGGTCATGCCATTATTCACCCATCCATGTTTGTAGCTTCCTGTTCATGTGTCCCATATTGTTTGTCTTGCTTCCACTTCAAATGCTAATTTTGGAGTCTCGTTTTTGTTATTGAACACCTTTAAAACATTTTAAACAATAAATACAAGAGACATCTTGAATCTGTCATGTTTCCCTCTTTCTTAATAAATTTGTCCTCATAACAAATTTTTCAAACTCACACTTATGTATAAGAAAGTTTTCTTATGAAAATTTAGCAATCACTTACTTAATTACTTATCACTATTTCAGTTAATGTTCAGGCCACATAAATCAATGTAGAAGTTGAGGATTGAAGCAGTTTTCTGAACAAATGCTACATTTGTAAATATTTAACACCATATTTTTTCCAGTTTTCAAGCAAAATGCTCAGTTTGATTAAAATATCCAGGTACTATAATTGAGGTCAAAGAGGTCATTTTTTTTTGTTTGAATCATGTAGATAATTACTTCAATTCTCCACTTCACTTTGTGTGAAGTAAGTAATTGAGTGAAATTTCAACTGAACATTTTACTGAAAAAAAAAATAGTCAAAAATGAGTGTTGATTATCTTTAAGCCCAAACAAGTAGCTAATTGCCTGAAATTACCAGTTGCTTGGTCATGCAACCTTGGTACATTTAGACATATCTATGATGAAATTGGAGAAAGAAAAATAAACATCACTTCAGCATGCCTACCACAGCTTTCAATCATATGCACTCGATGAGTTAATAGCACACTAAAAATGGCCACTTTCCTCCAATTTCTGGTTTCATCTCTTAAAATAAATGCTTAAAAGAAATTATGCCTATATAGAATGAAAAATGAGAACAGCTTAGGATCCTAATTTATTTCAACCAATTGTCACAAACATTTGGTTTGCATGCACAGAAAAATTATCTAAGTAAGAACTAGTATAATCTGATAAAACAAAAATGTGATGATTAACTAGAAATATTTTCATATATATCATCTTCATTTTGCTAGAACACAGCCTTGGAAGTTAAGCTAAACAAATGAAAAATGTGTAGGCACATTGGAAACCAGGGACGTGGAGAGGGGATGGTGGTGTTAAATATTTACAAATGTAAACGAGGTCTGGGAAATCTTAAAGTCTATGAAGTTGTTTAAAAACCCCCTAGGGCAAATGCTATCAAAATTATAATGAGAAACAAAATGGATGTTTAGGAATCCAATTTTCCCCTTTGAACTGGTGAACGAACCTTATTTCACAGACTTATATTACTTAAACAGCTTTCTGAAAATCTACTAATAGACTGTCCACTTTGCTATATGACCAGTCTGTACCAAAATCATTTCGTAATGGTAGCTTTTTTGTCTTATTCTAACAAAGCTCAAAGGGGAAAATTTCTTCTATATTTCAAGTAATGCTAACTTTTCAGTATGTTAAAGTGAGAACTATGCTATGCTACAACAACCTTGACTTACTGTGTGGTATCAGTCATCTCATTAAGTCTGATTGGAGTGGAAATGTTTAGGAGTCTGTCTGACCCATTCCTTCTACCTTCATATAATGCCTCTCCAACCATTTGAGGACTTATAATTCAGTTAACCCTTCAGGTCTTTTGTTGTCTTTTATAAAAACAATTTTCTAAGAATTTGAAAGGGATCACTTTAGTTTGCTTTCCATAGACCTTCCCCATATACTTCATATTTTACATGGCTAGGTCATAGATGCTGAAACTGCTCACATTACTTCCTGCAAAAGGCATGATAAAACCTTAAATGCAGACTATGCCATGGTTATATATCAACCCCTCTATGTTATTAATATCTATATGTTAGACCATGTTCACTGTTTGTGACATAGAACATTATTGGTATGTTTGACCTATAGTTCTCATAGGCCCTACACAATTGTTTGTTATATATATACATACCCAGTTCAGGACCATATTGTACTCATTTCTATAATCTGGTACTCCTCTGGATTTGAGTTTGCCTTTAATAGACTTTGTCATGTTTATTTTTACCCATGTCAGCTTGTCAAAGTTGTTTGGAATCCCAATCTTAACCCATTTCCCCAACCCCAACTCTGAAAAGACAGAATTGACTAAACATATATAAATTCTTTGGTAGCAAACATCATACTGCTCTTTGCACACAGTCATCCCACATTCTACTTTACCCACTCCTCTACTACTTAGTCATAGCCTATTAAAGTTCAATACCATATTTCTAGATATTCTTACCCGACTCCTGGATCGTCGACGACATCCAAAAAATGGAAGGCAACAGAAGAGGTTCAAGTTAGAGCTGGACCTGTGGCCAGATGGTGTGTGTCGTGTCCTTCTAAAATTCAGCATGATTCAAAGTCGGTTTGTCTAGAAAGAAATGTGACTTGGGTGAAACAGTGAAAGGTTTGTGAAACATAGCAAGCAATTTAATACATGAGGAAGGACAAGGCACATGGTAGGAGAAGTTCTCAAATTTTGAAATCTCACCTTAACCCCTGCTCTCCAGGAATTCTCTAGTATATTTTCTAAAAAACACAGCAACCCATAAATTACCTTTTTTCTTAAAAGATGGACAGGATGGTAAACAAGAGTCTAACCCCTATAAAACCTAGCCTCACATGTCCCTCCAACTCAGAAAAAGAAAATAGGCCACATTATTCTCTCTTCCTCTATTTTCTCTTGGGACATTCATTTACCCTTTCTTATTTAAATTCCTGGCATTCCCATCTCAGAACTGTCTCTATCCGTGGGCAGTTCCTGTCATAAATATACCCTTCCACATCAGCTCAGACCTTCTTGGCTACCAGCCAGTTGGCTAGTTTCCTTCTACCAATAACTAGATTCCCCCTAATTATACAACATTTAGATGCTACAAATATCAACATGAGTAATCAGTTTGAATGATGGATCCAACTGACAACATCTAGCATATCAGTAGCTTTCTGTGTATGTTGTCATAACAAGTCAGTCTTATTTTATCAACGTACAAAAGTATTAAGGACATGAGTAGATTGATATTAAATATCAATATTAAATAATACATAATTTAAAACATACTTGAAACCTGGCATCATGATGCAACCCTATAATTCGAACACTCAGAAAGTTGAGGCAGGAGGATCACAAGTTTGAGTCCAACCTGGACTACACAGTAAAATGTCTCAAAAAAAAAAAAATAACAGCAAGGGATGTAGATTAGCAGTAGAACACTTGCCTAGGATGCACCAGGTCCTATATTTTATCCTTAGCACTCAGAAAAGAAAGAAAGAAAACAGAAAGCCACAGGTATTTGATATTTTAGTTCCTCAGTAGGGATGTAGGTAAATTAAATTGCAATTTAGAACAGTGGGACAGTGCATATGGGACAGAAGACAAGTTGAGTATGACGCTGAAATTTTTACGTCCTCTTTCCTTGTGTTTCTTTTCCTTGGTTTTTAAATTTTGAGAGAGTCTTAGCATGTAGTTTAGGCTGGCTTCAAACTCTCAGCCGCCATCCTGTCAGCTTCTTAAGTTCTGACATTAAAAACATGAACTACCACACCTAGTTTAAAGAGCACCAAATTTATGGTTTATTTATTTATAATTTAAACTTTACTGGTGTCTTTTTTAAAAGTATTAAACAGATGAGATTGAATCAGAGACTGCTATAACCAATCATATATTAAATTTTCATTCAAATATTTTAAAGGGAATGGCTTTATATATTTTTACTATTACTATGTTCATCTAAATGACCCCAAATAGCAAAGCTGATGCTATTTTTCTTTTACCCTTTTAAGGAACTTTTGCTGCTAAGAGGGATTGTGAAACTTCCTAAAGAACAGCCTTTCCTTGTAAGGACTGTGTAGAGAACAGAACATTTTCCTCCATCAGCCTAATGTTTCTCTATCTCCTTCCTTTACAACTATCTCCAAAAATGTAATGTAATAGAAAAATAGAGGCCATACCATTAAAGATAAATATTGTTACCATTATAAGAAGGTGTCTTTCCCCTTATTCTTTAAAGTTACTCTTTGAGCACATATCGTTACATTAGCTGATGAAATCAATTATCAAATCCACTAAATTTGTTTTTGGTGGTGACTCTGATATAAGTTAATAGTTAGCTATAAGATTTGTGGCTTATGAGAATAAAAACAATGGGAAAAGTATACAGTTTTATAAATAAGGGTGGTTAGAATAAAAAATGAAAATGCGAGAAAAAGTGTTAGACATTTATATACATATTTTCTCATCAAATTCTCAAAATTTTACAAAGCAGGCACCATCAGTTCTCCTTCTCAAATAAAAAAAACTTAAATACAAAGACGTTAAGTGTTAATAGATAATTTTGTAGCATAGTTCAAACTACAAATGTAATTTGTTCACATCCAGTGGACTCCTCTCTCCCACTTCTCCCACTGTGAAACAAGATGAAGACAGATGCATGAAAACAGAAACCATTTTTCTATACAGTGACTGCTCATTCCTTTATCCTCAATTTTTCTACCTTTGTGATGAAGAAAACAAAATTAAGATTCCCTTTCATTAAAAAATATACATTTTTGACCTGTACCTATATAACTTATGTTCATAAATTTGAATATGAATTTTGCATTTTTTTAATTCAGAAATAAGGGCCGACCCCCCATCTCCAAAACAGGATTTCCAAGGATGAAGTGATTTCGATCATTGTCTTTCAGATAAGACTATATAACCTAACCAGTTGGTTCTATGGATTATTGAAAATTTACTAATGTTTACAAAATTCATACTTGCAATAAAATGCCTTTTGAAACCCAGTCAACAGAAATGAGGAATAGAGACTATTCCTGTCTCAACTTTTTGATCAATCTAGATGACATTATCTATTATTTAAATTACTCCTTTTTCCAAGTTCCTTGTATTTTTTTATTCATTGCCTTTAGATAGCATGAGTATGATGAAATGTAAGCCATCTATTCATCTAAATATCTCCTTCTCTGGCTGTACAATGTTGAGATACTCAATGATGGTGAAGAAAATAACAAATTAGCTTGACACAAATTCTTGGTCTCTAATCTCAACTTCCGTTCAAGGTTACCTAGTAACATTTCTCTTTTCCTTCCTTTATAAAAGCTATTTTAAGAGTCCTCTGCTCTCTTGAAGAAACAACCCATCTGTTTCTTCATTTAACTTATTCACCTCATGCTGAGTGGTTCTCATAAGAGAACCCCTCAAATTTTCTGGCATGTCATCTATAATCATCCTTGCTCACCACTCTCCTCCTCCTTTCCTTTTTTTCTGTAGGGAGCAAAGGGAGAAATGACCTAGCTCTGGTCTAAGGAGTTGTTAACACACACACTCTCTTAATGTTGACATCTCAGTTGCCACATGAGAATTGCCACATGAGATGTTTCCAGCTCACCCCGAGTGCTCTCTCTCTTGATCACTCTGTTTATCTTGCCTTGTCTTGTAGCTTCATCCTTACTCTCTCTACTAATTCTCTTCACATTAATGGGAAATGCTGTTTTTTATGTTAAAAACAAAAACAGAAAACATGATTTTACTTTGATATATACTTCTACAAACAGACAAATTTATTTAAAAAGGTTTTTTTAATTCTCATTTTTTTCTTAAATTTATGACACCTTTCTTTCCACCTCACTGATCCTTGAAATTATTATATTCAGTGATTGCTATATGGTTAATACATTCAATGATCACGCTAATATCTGTTACATTCTAAATATCCCTTCTCATTCTTTTGGTTCTTATGACATTATAATGTTTGACATTACCTGTGTTTTCTCCCATCTATATTCCATGGTTCTTCTCTCTTTGTTTGTTTGTTTTTGTTGGTGGTGGGAGGGGCATGATTTCATTAAAAACTTTTTTAGATGTTGCTAGTTGATAGCATTTTCCCCTCAGCCTTCCTAAAGCTCTTATTTTACATTCAGTTCTCTGTGTAATCATATTCATATATGCTAATACATCAGAAATTTCATCTCAAACCCAGATCACCTTTCTAAACAAATAAGTCTCTCACTTTAACACCCCCTAAGCTATTTCATTCAATATGTTCCATGGGATTCAGTCAACAAATTTACATTTCCAAGCTTAAATTGCTAGAATCTCTTGTTTTTAATTAAAGTAAATGATATCACCATGTACCTTAATGTTCAAATCCAGAATAGTATTTCTTATGTTTCAAATGCACTTTTGTTTCCCTGTTTACCTAGCATATTTCCTGTTCATCTCATCCAGGTTATTATTTTAAGTTTTATACTAAGAATTCTTCCAGGACTTCACTTTTCTGAGCTCTCGTAACAACCTATTCATAGCTTGGTTTCATTCAGTGCTCTATACTTTCCAAAAGACTGTAAATACAAATGACCCTCAACTTATCTTGGGGAATGACTAGATAAAGCCCCTGAGAATTGGAAATATATTTAGTACACTTTCGCTATTAAGCACCATAATGTATCATAGTTCACATGGCTGACTCAACTATCTTAGCATGGCAAGAGAGTATCAGATCACATAGTGGTAGTCAAAGAAAAGGACAAAGTTCAAATTTTGAGGTATAGTTTCCTATGAATGATATTGCTCTTGTGTCGTACTACAACTGGAAAATCATTAGGGCCATCTGTAATACAACGGATGGGTTTTGCTCTTCTTTCCACTAACTTCAGTATTATCATTGACACTTAAAAGTGGTTATTGAATATTTTAAAAGACAGTCAGAATTTAAAAAAAAAATAAGGCAAAGTGAAAGCTAGACAAAATCATTAAAATAGTCTTAGTATAAAAGAAAAATAGAGAACTGTTCACTCTATAGACACTGGAGGTTTTTCTTCCCATACTCAGTAGTAACTGTTTAAGTCACTTTTTACATCATTTTAAAACATAAACTGATGACTACAAGATTACTAAAAAACATAGAAAATTTTTAAAAAGAAAATAACATCTCAAAATGTTATCATTATTCTTTATGTTATCAAATATTTTTTATAATAAAAACTTATAACAAGTATAGCAAACACTCCACATATTAATGGTTATCTTTTCTCAAAAATTCTAGGAGACTCTGTCTTTCTTATACATTTCATCCCACAAATTTCTTACTATTATATTTTCAAAATAATGCTTTAAATGGTTGTTTTGAATAACAAATTAGAGAAATTAGTAAATTATCTTAAAATGAAGTGTCACTGTGTGTGTGTGTGTAAAAGAAATTTAAAATAAGTCGTTTGGGGCAGACCAAGGTTTATCCTGTTTTGAAATTAGGTTCTGGAAATGTTTCTCCTTTCCAAAAACATTCATGATCATACAAGACTATGTATACATGGCCCATATCTCCCTTTCCTCTACATAAACTTCATTCTTTTTCTTGCAAACAGCAATTATGTTACCCTTATCATTCTCTTCTTCAGACAGAATAGGCTTAATTATGTTATGGCCTAGTCTCCATTTTGTTTATTATTTGGGTCTGGTTCTTGCAGAGTCCTTCCTGTTTTTCCAAGCCTTAAACCAAACAGAATGATATTTGGTATTTCTATTAAACAGAAAAGCCAAATAGTTATTTGATAATAATAAAAAGACACCCAGTGGATAAGCTGAGAACTTGCATCTTAACAAGGAAGTATGAATGCTTTCATGTTTTTTGTATTCTCTATTAAGGACCACACAGAGGCAATTTCTCTTGTCCTCCTGTTAAGCCATGTCTGAAAATGAGAGTGTTTGGGGGTTTAAAAAAAAACATTAATGGATTACTCCTGGTATACAATTTGCAGCCCTTTATCACTGTCACTTTTCTTGTTCACAGTCATAGTCCATGCAAAGACATTTGAAGATTAATAATAAAGTATTTCTGCAAGCTGATTGATTTCTCACTGACTCACTCTACTGAGTTGAGGTTGGTATTTTTTTCGTCCACTTCCACTTCCACCTACACCAAGAGACTAAAGGCTTTGTCATCACTTCGCCTCTAACACTTCACTTTTCACAGAATCACTTCACCCTCCACCCCAAACTGATGCAATTGTCTTCAATTAATTGGCATTCTGTTCCATTCCTTCTTTAAAACTTTTCAACTTTATAGTCAGTGCCCTCAGGGGAACACTATACCCTGGCCTTCTGTGAACCAGACTCATTTATCTTTTTTTCTTGTCTATGACACGGAAAAGAAAGGAATCAGAAAGGCAGAAGATATGGCCAGGGGTTATTAAATGCCATGTTGCACTATCATGGCCATCGTCTGGTCAACAAGAGCCTGAAGCAAACATGAAAACACTGCACTTGATTAGTGTATTCAGATAACCAAGAAAGGAGGAATGTAAAAATTTATTCTTGTCCTTGTGTCTTCTTTTTTCTCCTCTTTTCTTCTTGAATTAGAAGACTTGGCCATGAATTGGCCCTAGTTTTCACTGCTTTTGTAGAATCAGCCAAGCTGCTCATGTTCCCATTGAAACCTATTTAACTTAAGCAATAATTTATTATTTTGGATGCTTCTCCATCTCTTATCTATGGTACTATTACTTCCTGCCCAATGCCTTGAAATCAATCCCAGAAGGAAGCTCATATTGAGATAACTTAATTAGATGACAAAGACTAACTGATGTTCTGTTCACTGAGTATGGCAAAAAGAGACTTCCCATCTTCTTCACTACAAAATATAACACTTTGATACACTGTGGAGGGACAATTTCTAGGGATAGATTTGAAGTCTGTTAAATCATATCCCATATATGGAAGCTATAATTTCTAGAGCTTTTGATACACTCTTTTTTTCTTTCCTTTTTATTCATATCTATCGAATTCCTCCTGTCAATGACAGGAAAAGACTGCTATCATTTATGAAATATTGCCTGGGGACATCTCTCTTCTTCCCCTTCACTAATAATGTGATTTTCCATGTTTGGCATATGCTTAAGTGTCTAGACAAAGATGCCCATGTTATTAATTATGTATACATACTCAAGAGCCTCTGCAATAGGCTCCTTTCCCCAAAAGAACAAGTAAACCAGTAAAAGGATTACATTGGTAGCACTTAGGGGCAAATGGACATTTTGGGTTCTGCTCCACTTTCAATACCACCCTCCCAGCAATACCCAATTAGTGTGCAGTACAACGAAAGGCCAAATGCAGCTATGCCTCTTCAGACCTCTGCACCGCCCTTGTAGAGATCCACTCACCACCTCACTAATCAAATCATTAGGCTGCACTCTGCAAGTTACATACATGCTAGGGCTGGCACTTTAAAATGTTAATGCCATGGATAAATCCAAACCCATTTGAAAACTGCTTGGATGCACAATTGAAAGCACTAAAGTTCAGAGCATGTTTAATTATTTCCCATAAACATAATTCTGAAAGCCTTCTTTGTTTACTTAAAAAGGAAGAAAATCTATTTTCTCTCTGCTGTTATTAACTCAAATAATGGATGGGGAAATTTTTTTAATTTGCTATTTTATTATCTCACCTTGGATTTTTCTAGCTCAAGATGTGGTTTATTTAGCACCAGTCACAGTGATTTGAAAATGTTAAAGTCATATAAATCATCCAAACAGGGGTTTTGAAGGAAAAAATATTTGATATCAATATGCACAACAATTTCTCTTTAGTGAAGAGTGAAATAGGCTTATTTTATAGACTGACACCTCTTGCTTTTAAAATTACTTCTATTTTTATACTTGCCATGAATCACTATTAGTTCTCCATCTCCCTTTCTGTCTCTAGGTCTCTTTTCTCCCTCTGGCTCACATCTACACATTCATTCACAGTCCACAATGTTGGAAACTAAATGATCATTCTTTGCTGTTGTTGTGGCCAAGGCTTCTGACTCTTCTGAGTCATAAAGAAACAGCTAGAGGTGTTACAACCCTTTCTGCCTATCTGTCTAATTACTGACCAAGCACTACACCAGAAAATGCAATAAATAATCACACAAAAGGAGCAGAAGCTATCAATTATCTTCTGATAGAGCAAGCAAGTATGAAGGGATTATGGAGCATATTTCCTTTCAATTTTAACTGATATTTGTAATTAAATGTTTTTTCTAAAGCCAGCCAATGGTTTGTACCTGAGATGTGCAGTGCATTTTGCAGCAGCATTTCCTAGCACCCAGAAAAATGGAATGATATATTGCTGCAGTAAAAATGAAAATGCTAATGCACATATGAGTAATGTTTTTCTCCTCTGAACAGTATATACTGACTCTAGCTCTGTGCAATCATTTACTGATGCATGCACTGATTTAACTCCAAATATCCTTTAAAATTAACAACATATTTAATATTCCTGCAAAGATTATGGTCAGGAAATCAAATGTTATAGTCTCCCTTGAAAAAATATCCCAATAACCAGTCCAATATCTTAGATTTGTAATCAAAATTAAAAATCGAGTATAAGCTCTTATTTGACAATAATTGACAAAACACACAAACTCTGTGGCTCAATTTTTTATCCCAATAAGCTCAGCATGTGCATAAACACATAACCCCCGAGCTTCACTATATGTTTAATGGCTGATATTCAAACTTTTGGTTTAGTTGGAGGCTTTGTGTATTCAGCCTGGCATAAATTGCTATAGTTTTAGAAAGAACAGTTGTTTTGGGGGCAGACATAATCTTTAATTGGTTTCTAGATTTTTATTTATTGTTTCCATAACTGTGATTCCTGGGATGATTAAAAAGTGGACTCTAAATTGAAATATGAAGAGACCCCAGAGGAAAACAGTGGATTGGAAATACTGGATTGAAGACAGTGACACCAAATTCCCTTATAAGCCCTTTATCCTTTCTTTTACTAGTAGAGTAATAGAAATCACTTTGCTGTGCTGTGACTACTACTACACACCACATAAAACTGGCCAAAGGAAAAGTGGTTGACATATTAATTATAGTTTTTTTTTAAGATTTATTTATTTAATGTATATGAGTACACTGTAGTTGTCTTCAGACACACCAGAAGAGGGCATTGGATCCCATTTCAGATGGCTGTGAGCCACCATGTGGGTGCTGGGAATTGAACTCAGGACCTCTGGAAGAGCAGTCAATGCTCTTAACTGCTGAGCTCTCTCTCTCTAGCCCTTTATTATAGTTTTAAAAGTCTAATCTGCATTATGTGATCAATAAATGGCTGTTGACAAGAGTCTCAATTTTCAAAAGAAAACACAAGCGCTAAGCTGAATTCTCATACTGCCTTTTGCCCATATGGCTTTGTCTTCTCAGATTACAAATACAGTCTACTCCCTGGAGCTGAAGAAAATTAAACAGTTCATACTTGTGAAGCAGTAAACACAAAAGGACCTAAGGATAAAGTAATCCACAAACCAGGATCCTTTGTTTTCTCATGTACCTAAAAGCTCAGTTTACTGTAACTAGATATGAAAGTATAAAGAGGTAGATAAAGCAGTTCATTATTCATCACTTACAGCAGTCACAAAAAGGACAAATTTTCATTAACAGTGGGTTGAATTATTAGAAAACCTGAGCTACTCAATCCATATTCAGTGCTTGTTCTCTTCTGCTCTGCTAAGCGAATACTGTGGAGGTGGAGAGATTGCTGTTAAATAGGATTCCAATTGAGAGCTTATTTTTCTGAGCCCAAACCAAGAACTCAAAACTTCAAAGGCAGTTAATTTTGATCATCATTTTAGAAATACTAAGTTTTGAGTTTATTCCCGAGTTTCCAGATGTCTTTAAACGGTACCTCATCTAACAATACCTTTTAATTTTGAACAAGTAAGTAGTTCCCTTATATTTTTACAGAATGTGTTGCCCCTTAGTATGGTATTTGTGATACTTAATATTGATTATCAACTTGGTAGAATATGAGGTCACTTATGAAATAAGTCTTTGGGTGTATTCATGAGGGATTTTGTGGATTGTATTTATCAATATAGGAAGACCCACATTAAATGTGAATGGCACCATGCCATGACTGCAGTCCCTAGACTAAATAAATGGAAGACAGTGAGTTGTACACAAACATTTGTCTTGATTTGATTCTTGATTATGGACCAAATGGATTCAGCTGTTCATTTGCCTGTCACCGTGACCTATCTGCCACGATAGACTATACCTTAAATTGTGAGCCAACAACTTTTACTGTGCCAGAAAAGTGTGCTACACAAACTAATAGTGGGGAAACATTATTTGTCTTATTCATCTATAAACATTATGAACTATAATACCTACTTGCAAGGAAGATATGCTCACATGTGCAGTAGTGGCATGACTGTAATGGGGGTAACCAACCACTCTGTGATTGGATTTGCAGCTTGTTCCTCATTAGAAAACCCATACATTTTACTGTGCAATTGGTCCAATTCCCATGCCTAGGGAGGTCCCCTGAGTGGGAAGCTCTCTATGTTGTTTAGCTAAATTGACATAGCATCAAACTGGCTTCTTGAAATTTATATTTATACTAATAAACAAATGGTACTCTCAGGCCTAATCAGAGAACTCTCTCATTGTTGTGAACAGCAGTTATTGAAAAGATCAAGATGCTCAAAATAAGTGATGCTGGAGGATTCACCTCTAAATAAAACAATTATACCAGTCTCTCTAAGGCTCAGAGAACATTGTAGAAAGAATGTGAGAGCCAAAAAAAAATGGAGAAAGGCTGTGAAAGGCCATCCACCAAACATGGCACAGCCATTGTAATCATGAACCCAGAGCAACTGAGGTTACTGGCACCTGACCCTCATGGGACTAACCTCGTCAACACAGTCAGTCATGGATTGAGGAGAGGTTCACCAGCCCCTATCACTCCCTGATAAACTGTAGGACACTGATAAATTCTGGGCAAGGGGAGCAATTTTTTTCTGTTGTGTACTTATAGGTGAGCTGATCAGGCTCCAATGGATAGTTGCAAACTCATGGTCACGCATATGACACTGGTCAAATTCAGTAACTCATTAATAAAACATAAGTAAATGAATGTATAATAGAGATTAATGGGGAAGAAGATGAATGGAAGGAGGAGGGATGGAAATGAGAGAGGAAGAAATGAGTGCAATCAGAATGCATTATAACCATGCATAAACTTATCAAAGAATAAAATTCAAATATAAAAATAATGTGGGCCTAGAGAAATGGCTCAACAGTTAAGTACCCTTATAAGATGTGTCTTGATAGCTTGTAACTACTACTTGTTCAAGATGGTACAATATATCTGGTGCCATCTTCTGGCCTCTCTCTCTCTCTCTCTCTCTCTCTCTCTCACACACACACACACACACACACACACGCATGCACGCACACAAAAGAGAGACAAATAGAGAGACAGAGAAAATAAGAATAATATTAAAATAAACCTAAAGAATAAAAAAATGAGCCAAAATTAATAGATCCTTCCTTAATAGTCGTAGTCAGGTATTGTTAAGATGAGAAACTAATACAGCATTATTGCTTTCCACCTATCCAATTTCTGTTTTCACAATTTTACATTTTTTCCTCATTTCCACAGTATTTCTACTTTAACATCTTCTCAATATATTCTCATTGGAGTCTCTTTGGAATCTATTTTACAAAGTCTAACAGTTTACAGTGCATCATTTCCTTTTTTTGAATAATTATTCTTTTTTGGGGGGGGGAGGGGTTTGGTTTCTTCGAGACAGGGTTTCTCTGTGTAGCCCTGGCTGTCCTAGAACTCACTCTGTAGATCAGGCTGGCCTCGAACTCAGAAGTCCACCTGCCTCTGCCTCCCAAGTGCTGGGATTAAAGGCGTGCACCACCACTGCCCTGATGAATAATTATTCTTATTGTAATTTCCTCTAGACCTTTGGCAGCACCAGTTCTATGCAGGCGAGATAACCTTATCATTCTGAATTCAGACCTTACCTTAGTTCTTACTATTATGAGAAGAAATAATAGTTGTGAAGAAGATATCAATATAATGTTCCTTACCCTTTATTGTTGATAATTAAAGTATTAACTCATCAGTTAATAAAGTCTTACCTCTATTTCCTACAAACAATCATAATAGGAATCTTATAGTTATCCATCCATTTTCCAAAATATCACCTATCTCTTATTGTAGTTTTCTCCCTATTCTTAAAAATCTTAGTATTATTTTAATCTAGCTTATTATGTGTAATTTCAAGCTATTATGGTTTACAACTTGAGAGTTTTATAACACATTTACTTTCTTGCTCAATCTTCACAAATAACTTTGAAATAAGAATTAATTTAAAATAAAACAAAGATAAAATATCCTAGTACTTACTAAACATTTTCTTTGGACAAGTTTTGACTGAACCCCTTGTTATGAAGTAGTTGATATATATTAAATATTATTTTAGTCACTTTTCTAAAAGTATAATATACTACATCCCCTGTATCATAATTCATAATCTCTTATTTAGAATAGAAGCTGAGATAAAATGAACTGCTTGTATGCTTTTGTTATTCCCCTATTGTTTTCCTTATGTTTTCTTTTTTGGGGTGACTCTCAATCACTAATAATACTAATAATAACCATCCCCTAAATATACAGCATCCTACAGTCCAACTGATTTGGGTCAGCTGTACTCAACAGTAAGCCAATTATACACTATTATACCCTTTTCTGTTTGGTCTCCATTTCATGTACTTTAAAGGTTGAAGGGTTGGCAGGTCAACCAATATCCTAAAACACACAATACTCTCTAAGGTTTATATAAAGACCTAGAAGAGGGAGACTTAAGCAATAATCTGGTTCAAGAGGCAGATATTTCCTTAATCTGATGACATATACTCTCTTGCAATGATAATAAGACTTGAGTTCATCATGGAATAGTTGCAATTTTGTTACTTTTATAATGCTTTAACAACTCCATGAAAGAGTTTTTTGAGAACTAAAAGCATTCTGAAAAAAAAAAAAAACCCCAAAAAAACAAAACAAAACAAACAAACAAAAAAACAGTTACTCTTGTTTAAGCTCTAGTTTCTCTTAGCAATTTAAAGATTATGCCTAAAAATGAGATGTAACTGTCTAGCCTAAAACCTACTAATAAGTGTTGCTCATCACACTAGTTCACATGATGGATATCACAGTACCATCTACAAGAAATGTCAATGAATTGACCTTAAAGACTTCTGAAATTCAAGCTGTAATTTAAGCAGAGCACTGTAGTACATGCAATGTCAGCCTTAAGTATGTAAGGCCTTGTCTGAAAGAATCAGAGCAACAACACAAAAATGAATTTAACATAATCTCCAGTCTCAAAAATGCCCTAATAATGACATCTCTTTCGATATATGCTCACTGGTACAATAAATAATATGGGAGCAACCAAACACTTTCTGATTGGGTTTAAAGTCTGATCCACAAAATTAAACCCAGACCTGGCACTACTATCAGGTCCAAGAAATTGTGGGTAGTTAGACAAAAGTCCCGAAGGGAGAACATACTACTATTATTCTACTGAACAGACATAGTACAAGACCAACTCTTAGTGATGAATTCCTATATCCACAAATTAGTGTGTTTCTCAACCCTCATCCATAAAACTTCATCTTGCAGTAGATGGCAATGAATACAGGGACCCACAAGCGTTCAATGTTCAGACAATAGAGATGGCAGAATGCTCTGCCAGAAATGGAACATGTATATCACACATGATGAATATGATCAAAATACAATTGTAGGAAATTCTCAAAGAATTGATAAACTATTGTATAAAAACAAGTACACGAGAAAAGTACCTTATCAAGTTTTACCAGGTAGACATTTAACATCTAACAAAAGATTCTAAAAATACTAAAGCTGTGGCAAATTTACACAGGTTGAAAGGGGCAATTTTGAATTAGTTGAATGGACATTTGTCTATTTGATGTGATTTCAAGAGGAATTGAGAAAGGCTACACATCATAGACTGCCTCTTTCACTAATGGTTGAAATTAATTTTATGGACTTAAATTTGTTAATATTTTATGTGGATGCATGTTTTGTTTGCAGATATGTATGTATACCATGTACATCTCTAGTCCCTGAGAAGGTCTGAAAAGATCGTTAGATACCATGGGGTGAAGTTACTAACAGCTGGGAGTCACCATACAGTGCTGGGAACTGAACCTTGGTCCTCTGAAAAGGTAGCAAGTGTTCTTAACTTCTGAGTCATCTCTTCAGCCCTTTTGTAGATTTCTTGATTCAAAGATTTCTAAGTTTGTGGGTTAGCACTTTTCTCTTTTCCAAATTAAAATATAAATATTTCTTAGGAGGTCTAATGACTAATCTTTCTGCAATCATCAGTTATTTATCCTAGAGTAATGTATTTTCTATATTTGAAAATCTGGTCTTAGTTAAAAGAGCTACAATCTATATTGCAAAGGGCCCATATGGCAAAACTGCCATATATGAGGATATTAAAATAAAAGAGGCAAGAAGAGAACTTTCCTTACTTCACATATTATAAGTTAAGCTTGCCGGTAAACATGATGAAATATGAGGCAAAATTTTTGTAAAAGCAGAATAAAAGTGGAAGTAATAAAATGAATGTAATAAATGAAGAACTCTGGTACTGCAGATAGAAGAGAATATAGCGATAGAACAATGTGGAAAGACAGAGATTTGACATGGCAAGATTAGGGTCCTTCATTTATCAATTTCAACATAAGGACTTTTAAGAGGGAATGTGAAGAGGCTCAGGTTAAACTTGTCTGTTTAAGAATAGTAGAGAGAATTTGGAAATTTGCCAATTTTCTTCAGTTGCTAGCTAGATATAAGAAAAAGAAAAACACGCAGAAGCATCAGATTGGTAATAACAAAATACCATATGGCTCACATGAAAGCTGTAATTCAAACAATGGTTTTTCACATGAAGACAGAGAGGTCATTCAGACCAAGAATTAAAATTGCTTCCAAACTGTCACACTTGAAGCAAACCTTTTAGAGCAAGTATGATTATAATCTATGTAATAGTGTTGGGAAAATAACTACCTCTATACCTCCAAAATGGAGAGTAGGAAATGGCCTGTGGTTCCCTTGATTATACTGTAACAACCTAATGGCAAAATCGGCCTTGAAAGTTGAGTTTCTCTGTTCTGAGTTATACTGGTTTAGCAAAGGTTTTAAACCTAATGCTACAGTGAATTCTTTCAAGGCTAAAAAGAACTTGCTAAGAGGCACTGAAGAATTTGATGATAATTTAGGATAGTGATGGTCATTAAATATGGTCTTTAAAAACAGCATTAAGAGTGAACTTATTGGTAAGTTATGGCCTGGGAGCTGCCTCCATGTGATCCAGTTAAGAAGAGCCAGTACAAGAATGAATAAGCCATATTTCAGAGAGAGAAAGAGAACTGAAATTCACAAAGGCAGGTATAGAACAACTGACAAGGGTCCAGAAAATAGCAGTTGATATATTAAAAAGAAGCTAAGCTGTACATAGGTCCAGCAGCCCAGTTCCTTAATAAAGGAAGGGGAAGGGGAAGAACTTCCAAAAGGTGAGCCTCCTGAGAAAAGCCTTGCAGCCCTAACCTAAGCACAAGCTCATACAAGCCTGAAATCCAGCTGCAGGTTTTGGTGAAGCTGATTCCCCCAGTGAATGCAGCACTGGAGAAGAATCTCCTATGGCTTTAACTCTGAGTGCAGCTGCCAGGTGGCATCTTGAGAGTGATCTTTTTGTTTAAAACTAAGCTACTCTGGGGGCCAGAGAACAAGGAATAACCTTAAGTCAGAGAGCTTGAATTTAAATTACCCTGGCCCCTGACAGTTTTCATATTCCAAGACAAAAGAAAAAAGCCGCTACAACACTTGTTGTTTTAAACCCTTGCACACCCTGATTTTTTGGAGGGAGGGGGAACTAGAATTTTAGCAGTGTTTTTATTTTTAAAAAGTTTGACATTATAATTTAATTACATAATATAATCCTTTCCTTTCTTCTCCAAATATATCCTTCTTCCTTTCAGATTCAAGGCCTCTTGTTTCATAAATTGTTTTGTGTATATATATGTGTGTGTGTGTGTGTGCCTATACATACATATTCCTAAATACATGAAGATATCTTGACATTTCATTTTTCATAGTTTTAAAATTTATTTTTATGGCTTTTATTTTGTTTATGGCTTTTATTTATTGAGCAATCATTTTTCTCTTTTCATTCCCATTTTCTTATTTGCTCTGTATTTTCTATTTCCCCTCTCACTACTATACTCTCAGTGGCACTTTGACTTTGTTTCTTTAAAACAATGTATATATTACTTTTTATTACATCTTATATTAATTTAAATTTGCTTTGAACTTTCTCATAGTGATAATTTAAAAATTACAAAACAGTATTACTTTGTTCATTATTATTGTTCAAGAATATTTTAGCAGATAAATTATAAAATACCTATTTTTTTTACTTTTCTGAAATATATAATGAAGAACAAAAAGATAAATTCTTCTTTACATAACCATTGTTCCTATGTTGTCTTAAAAAGCATGGCCAGAGCGGTCATCTGCACTAAAACACTAGTAGAATCTATTCTTTTGCTCTTCATAATGTTGTATGTACACTTTTTCCTAAATAAATTTGTTCTTTAATAATTCCATACACATATTTAATGTTTTGTGATTATTCTCCCCACTCACCCTCTTATCTCTGTCCAACCCATGTCAGCTCTATATAAAACAGGAGAAAGCCAGCTGAGAGCAATTCATTCTCACTCTTGTCCTAGTTATATGGCCTACTGCTCTCCCCTGCACAAATACACACTCATATCTAGGATGCACGTATAATCAGAGACATGCAGTCTTTCTGTGCCATGCAAGTAGAAAAGGGACTGTGAGATTGTAAGAAGAGACCTTAAGGGAGGAGTGTACATGGAAGTCAAAACAATACAATTCATGTGAAATGAATTTTTTTAAAAGAGGCTTATTTGGGAGAGATAGGTTACTAGCAAGAAGAGCAAAAGGGGGACACAGTGGGAGAAAAATGAATAAGAACAGAGTATTGACAAATATATAAAATGCTATCATTAAGACCATCATTTTGTATGCTAACTTGAAAAGTTACTTGAAAAAAGAAAGTAGACTAAACTACTATTATTTTTAATTGATAAAATCCTATATGCCATTAGAAAATCTAAAGATGTTTTATTTTCAAGATGTAGAATAATTAAGGCATATATTTTAAAAATAAATATGATAATTCCTACAAAGTATTGGGCTAAAATAAATAGTACCAAGATTTAAGCAGCCAATTAAGAGAAATTGGCATATGAGATACAAAGGGTTGATGCAAAAGAAAAGAAAAGAATTCACTGTATCTGCTTCCTCAAAAATCAGCTTCAAATAGAGCTTATAATTCTCTGAATATGCTTGATTATAATTATAATTGGAACTGAGAAAGAACTGTAACAACAAATCAATAAAGTCTGGCTAAGTGACAAAGAATTTGTCCATTAAGTAAAACCTCTACACAATAAATATTCAGATGTGGCTATTAAATGCAGTAAGTCAATTTCAAATAACACTTTCACAGGCTAAAAAGTATGTTTTAAAAAATCATCTCTGCTAGTCATCACAACTACCCATGTATGATTGGCTTCCCATAGACAAAGAACTATGCCTAAGGTCATACGGACAGAGCCAGCACATGAAACCTGAACCTGACCATCAATCTCCAAGTCTCTTTCACTTTGTTTTTCTACAGTTTTCTTGTAATAAATATATTTTCAAAACTTTCCCATAAAACAATTAATATATACCTTTGGCAAAAAAGGAAAAAAATTATCAAGTATCAGTTTGAAAACTATAAAGTGTTCAGAAATCTGGATATCGATCATGTTCTAGCAACAATAGGTGGTATTTACAGATACCGTTTCACCGGGCAGTGGTGGCGCACGCCTTTAATCCCAGCACTCGGGAGGCAGAGGCAGGCGGATTTCTGAGTTCGAGGCCAGCCTGGTCTACAGAGTGAGTTCCAGGACAGCCAGGGCTATACAGAGAAACCCTGTCTCGAAAAACCAACCAAATAAATAAATAAATAAATAAACAAACAAACAAACAATTTCATGTTATCAGGAGCTTTCTAAGAAAAAATCACTGTAATGATATTAGACAAAGGATTTCACATTTTAAAGAATTTATACCATATCAATATGAAGGGATTGATTATTTTATGCTTTAATTTCTCTAAAAGTAGCACAAATTAAAGATTGATAAATTTCTCATTATGTTTAAATGAAAAGTAATGCACCTTTTTAGGAAACAATATGTTCTTTAGTGCTTATATTTGGGTCCTAATAGAGGTGAAGTCTTCCATTCTCATCAAAAATTCAGGAAAATCCAGGACTCAATAACAAATCTACACTCAGGACTGGAGACATGGCTCAGATGTTAAGAGCATTGACTGCTCTTCTAAAGGACCTGGGTTCAATTCCCAACACCTACCTGGCAGCTAGTAATAATCTGTAACTCCAATTCCAGGGAATTCTATGTCCTCTTCTGATGTCTGTGGGTACCCAGAACATATATGTATATAAAACACTTATTATACACATAAGAAAAATTTAAAAATCTATTCCTAACTGAAATTTATGACTTTAAATGAGTAAGTTAACATCTGTAAGCTTTGCTTCTGCTCACTACAAAGTAGGAATCATAATAGTAAACAACAGCTATAGGTTACATGAAATTATATTGCATGTAATATATCATCTTGCTAAGTGCATATATTATTTATAAAAGGTAATATATTTCATTGTGATGTCTTCATACCTGCACATAATCTAGTTAATAGTCATCCCATTACCATTTCTTACTCCGTTGCTCATTTTATCATTTTCCCAATTCCTAATTTTCAGCATTTAGTGTGTGTGTGTGTGTGTGTATGTGTGTGTGTATGTGTGTTTGTGTGTCTGTTAGTGTGTGCTTATGTATTAGGTATATGTGTGTGCATATATATATATGGTATATATACATATATATGCATTATATACATCCAACATATATGCACATCCAATACATATATGTATGTATGTATATACATCTGCTAGGTCCATTTGAGAGAGATTATTATTTAATTATGAGATTTGTCTATTTTTGTCCAGATGATATATCTATTAGAGAAAGTGGGGTGTTGAAATCACTGAGTATTATTGAGTTTGTATTAATATCTAAATTTAATTTTATTACTATGTTTTTAATGAAGTTGGTGCACTAGAGTTTGATGCAAATATGTTAACTATTATGGTATTTTGCTGATTAATTGATTTCTTGTTAATAGTGACATGCTCTTTGTCTCTGATTAAATTTTCTTGGAAACCATTTTCTCAGATATTTGCACGGCAATTTCTGCTTGTTTCTTAATCTCTTTTGCTTGTAATACTTTTTTTTTTCATTCTTTCATTTTAAGGTAGATCCTATCTTTAAAACTGAGTTTCTCAAAAAGCGTTCATATTCCCTAGCTGTTAGGGAAATGTAAATCAAAATAGTTTTGAGAATTCATTATTCCTCAGGCAGAATGGCAAAGATCAACAAAGCGACTGACAACCAGTGCTAGGGAAGATGTGGGCAAAACTGTTGGTATGATTCAGAATGGTCCAGCCATTCTGAAAATCAATGTGGAGAGCCCTCACAAAACCTAATATAACTATAACATATGTTCCAGCTCCTCAGGATATCCCCAAAGGACTCAGCATCCTATTCTGCAGATACTTGCTCAGCAATGTTATAGCTGCCTTATTTACAGTAGCCAGGAAATATAAGCAATCTAAATGTCGTAGAATAGATGAATTAATAATAAAAATTGTTACATATATACAACACACTACCCAAATTCCCCACCATGCCACAGGGACACATGATCCACAATGTTCACAATGGCCTTATTTGTAATAGCCAAAAGCTGGAAACAATCCAAATGTCCCTCAATCAAATAATGGATGCAGAAAATGTGGTTCATTTACACAATGGAATACTACTCAGCTGTGAAGAATGAGTACATCATGAGTTTTGCAGGCAAATGGATGAAACTAGAAAATATCATCCTGAGTGAGGTAACCTACGTGAATATTACCCCAAAAGTATAGAATACCTAGGATATAACCCACAGAACTTTAGAAGTTTAACCAATAGAAAGACCCAAGTGAGGATGCTTCAATCTCACTTAAAAGGGGGAAGAAAATAATCAAGGAAGGCAGAGGGAGGGAGGGAGCTGGGTGGGAGAGAGAAGGGGAGGAGAAAGCTGGAACAGGATCAGGTATTGAGCAGACAACAGGAGAGAAGCCTTGAGGGCCAGCAGAATGAATGGAAATATGCAGCTTCGGGGAAGGGGGGGACCCTCTAGAATGTACCAGACACCTGGGAGGTGAAAGAATCTCAGGACTCAATGGGAGGAACCTTAGATGAAATGCCCTATAGTGGGGAGAAGGAACTGGAAGAATCCACCTCCAGTAGATAGACAGGGCTTCAAGTGGAGGGATGGGGTTACCAACACACAGTCAATGTTTCTAACCCAGAATTGTTCCTGTCTAAAAGAACTGCAGGGACAAAAATGGAGAAGAGACTGAGGAAAAGAGGTCCAGTGACAGGCCCAAATTGGGATCCATCTCAAGGGGAGGCTCCAAGACTTGACACTATTACTCATGCTATGGTGTGCTTACAGTAGGAGCTTAGCATGGCTGTCCTCTGAGAGGCCCAACAAGCAGCTGAAAGAGTCAGAAGCAGATATGTGCATCCAATCATTGGACTGAAGTTAGTGGTGAGCCCTGCTGTTGAATTAAGGAAAGGATGGAAGAAGCTAAAAAGGAGGGCAACCCCATAGGAAGACCAGCAGTCTCACCTAACCCAGACCCCAGGAAGCTCCCAAACATTAAGAATCTGGTCTCAGTGGGAGATGCGCTTAATCCTCCTAATTCTTGAGAGACTTGAGGCTCCAGGGAGGGGGTAGGCCTGTTGTGTGTGTGGGGGTGGGAGCATCCTCTCTGGAGTCAGGGAGAGGAGGAATGGGATGAAGAACTACAGGGGGACAATGGCTGGATTAATAATAATAATAATAATAATAATAATAATAATAATAATAATACAAAAATAATGCCATAAAACCTCAGCACCAAAAAGAAACAAGGATCCTCTCCTCAAAACTTTAAAGTTATTGGTATTCTTTGAGTCTTAACATATAGCTACAAACAAGATAGTTGCAGAAACTTGTTCAGATGTCTTTGTGTAAAACAAACAAACCAAATAAAACTCTGATTTTGTGGTAAAGTTCATTTAACAGTTAAGGCTCAGACCACCTCTTATAATAATAAGCTTTAGCAGAAATAGAGAATGGAGACAACTGCAGAGACCTTAACACCTCTAGAGAATAAAACCTTACTCAATAGGACTACTAAAAGCAGCAGATCGAACGCCAAACTTAATTTCCACAAATTAGAAGCCAGTCAAGAAAATGCCTCTGGGATCTTCTCAAGTTAAAATAAACAAGAGAGCATACCCTCTTCAGTAGTGCTGTATTGCCTAGATATTTGCTATAGTAACTCTTCTGACATGACTCGTGACAAGTAACCTATATGAAGAAGCCCATACAGTATGATATAACTTCCTGCAATTTATCATGGAAAATGTGCATACAAAGAGAGAGCACATCATTCAATCACATGGGTGGGAACACCCATGCATTATACACAGGCTCACTAACGATTTTTTAAAAATATCTGATTGATGTGGCAGCTTAGAAACCAATTGTATCCTTGTAGCTTCAAGTTGCAAAAATCAATTTTATACTGATTTAACAGATTGCTTTGGCGTGGGAGAAACAGAGCAATCAATGGTGATGTCAGCAGCCTCTTTGTCATGCAGGCCTAAAGGAGTTGGCTGTAATCAGTCTGGAACAAGGAGCAGCCACTGCTGCCAATATTAGCAATAGATGTTCAGTTTCTCTGGAGCTGAAACAATCTCATCTAAACAAAGGAAAGAAACCTTTGGGGTTTAAAATAAAACTAAAAATAAGGTGTATATGCTGAAAACAGGAGAGATTTACAGCAAGAGAATGACTTGTGTTTATATTTTTCAAATATCATAGAAAAGTGAGTTTGAATTGCTATGGAGTCCTCAAAGGGAAATGTCAGAGCTGGTGGTAGAAGGATATCGTGAACAGAAGAAAATTTCAATAATTAGTATTTGGAAAAGGGGGGACTTTTGTATAATAATAACTAGAAAGGAAAGGGAGAAGGAGAAAATTATTTTTATCCCAAGTCCTTGGCAAAATTCACTCATCGTATTTGTAATACATTAATAAATGGGGAACAAAATAGAAGTATTTATCCATTCAGAAACTTGTCTATATTGAGATCACTTGGTATACACTATTTCTGAAGGTTGTGTAAAAATGAGGAATGCAAGTCTAATTGTTCAAGAATAACAGAACTGGCTAGATCTTCCTTTCCTTCCACTTTCTTCCCAAAGCACAGCTTCCTATCACTGCACTGAATTTACAGAGGTTTTCTTCTGAGAATCCTAGTCGTGTCAGATTTGGGATCACATTTTTTCACTTCCTATGATGTACCCACAGGAAAGATGTAAATAGTGGAAGGAAAAAAGACCTGATTATTTTTGTAAACATAGCAAGTTTATGCCACCCATGCAGGTAATCATAGGAAGCTAATAAAAGATAGCCTGGAATTCAACTCATGTGCATATGTGACATATCATTGAAAATACACATATATTTTTCATAGTTTTTTTTCCCTCAGATCATGTCACCTTCTGCAGCATATCCAATCAGAATAAGTAGCTATCTGAAAAAGAATGTACACAGAAACATTGCTTGTTGATGATGGTCAGAATCACTTTAATCTTATTTGACTCTATGTACTTGGGAGATCACATGAGTTCCAAAACCCACTAATTGTAAGTTCTCAACAGAAATTCAAAACCCTATACAATTTTATCTATTTAGAAACAATTGAATGTCTAGCACACGGAAGGCACCATACTGAATATATTAAAGATGCCAGCCATGCTTTCTTGTTTGAAGCAGCCCTTACTCTAATAGTAGGGCTGAGACATGCTGGCACACAAATAACAATGGAGCAAGAGACTGGAGACAGAGAAGAGGCTATTAAAATACTGCAGCAACCCTTTTATTTTTAAAAATCTAACTGAAACATGAACTAGTGTGGCTAGCAATAGAATTAGAAAAGAATAAGCAAATATGAAAGCTGTTTCAAAAATAGACCTGGCAACTAATTTTACATGATAGATAAGAAAAGAAAGTTAAAGATGCCTTCCAAGTTCCCTGTTTGGGTAACGTGGGGAATGATATTGATAGAAATAAATAGTTCAAGATGAGGGGTGGGCTCATTAGAGGAATGGATGAATTTGATTCAAAGTATGATCTAACAGAAATTATCTATGTATATATTCCTTCAAAGCAGTGATCTTTAATTATTTCATGTTGGCCATAAACTTTGGGTGTGGGTTCTTTAAATTAGTAAGCTGATTGTATTAATATATCAATCTAATTATATATCCAAAAATGTAAAGAGTTAAAATGACTAGAATTGCCATACTAGTTTCATTTCCACACTTCAATAGATTGTTGTGCATAACCCCTGTAGTGTAGGAGACAACCTAACTGTACAATTGCTTTAGAGGAGGGCCTTGTTAGCCATCAGGGGGAGGAGAGGCCCTTGGGCCTGAGGGTGTTAGATCCCCCAGTATAGGAGAATGCTAAGGAGGGAAGATGAGAGTGGGTGGGTGGGTGAGGGAATACCCCCATAGAGGCATGGGGAGGGGAGAGGAAATGGGGAGGTTCCAAAGAGGAGATCTGGAAAGGGGAAACATTTGAAATGTCAATAAAGTATGAAAAATAAATTAAAAAAAGAAATATTGATTTTTTTCCTAACCCAAATTAGTAATAAGAAATTCATATCACAGGAAATAGAATACTTTACTATATGATAAAAATGTATGTATATTTGTGTATATTTGTATTAAAATATCCAATATTACCTTAATAATGTCCTGACATCACTTTGAAAGATAATGAGAAGCTGATAAACTTGACTGGGTCCATATATACATCTTTCATTTATGAAAAGTTAAAAAAAACTAAAATTTGCTAGAAAAAGGTCAAAAAGTAGAACAAAAAGTAGGACGTGAATCCCCATTGAACAATTTTGTTTCATTTTTATACCTTTTGTAAGAAGGATTCAGGAGTTTAGGCTATATCTTGACTCTCCTTTGACCATCACAGCACAATCTACTAGATACTGTCTGTGTTTACAAAACACAAAGCTTAGCTTGTTGATCCCCTGAATAATAAATGATTGGTCCAATGCACATTAGCTAGTATGTGTTAGAACCCAGATTTTAATCCAAGTCTTTTTTTTGTTTTGGTTTGGTTTGTTTTTTGGGTTTTGTTGTTGTTGTTGTTTTGTTTTTGTTTTTTGTTTTTTGTTTTTTGTTTTTTTTTTTATTTTGAGACAGGGTTTCTCTGTGTAGCCCTGGCTCTCTTGGAACTCACTCTGTAAACCAGGCTGTCCTCGAACTCAGAAATCCACCTGCTTCTGCCTCCCGAGTGCTGGGATTAAAGGCATGTGCCACCACTGCCCGGCTTAATCCAAGTCTTGATAACAACATATTCAATTTTTTATTATACCACAGTTGACCTAAGTCCTTAGCTTCCTTTGTTTTTCAAAGTTGAATCAATATTATCAATATGTGGTTTTTAAATTTTCACCTGGTCTCTAACACAAGTGCCCAGGAAGGAAGAAGATCACCCTTGAAAGGAAGAGACTATTGTTTCTCCTGTCAACTGTCTCTCCTCATGGAACAATATTATATTCTCTCAACACTCATGTGCTGATTTGCAGGTAAGGTTTTTATTTAAAATGTTTGATTCTGAAACAGGAGTTCCATCAATTCAAATTTGAATTCCGTTTGAGGATGGTTAGTATTATAAAAGTGCCTGGAGGGCTAGGGACTGCTGAGTTAACTTTGCTAACTCCAGATCACAAACTGACAAGACACAGACTATTTAAAAAAACAGCATGGGTTAAGGCACAAGTCAGGCCAAACTAACCCCAATTCCTTTTTGGAAGTGTAAATAATCTTAGGAAATCATATTAAAGCCTTATACCTATAAGTGAACAAAATACAACGCCCCTCTTGTTAAGAGAGACAAAACTGTGGCTTGAAGAAATAGGATTTACAGTTAGCAGAGAAACCATTCTTATCTAATTGTTAATAACGGTGGAAATTTATAAGGTCCTCTTTTTTTTTTTTAACATTCACATTGGGATCAATGTCACAACTGAATACAGAAAAGCAGTCCTTTCAAAATTGTCAGATGACAAGACTGGAAAGAAAAGCAATTTGGTTTGATATTGGTTTAAAAGGAAGGGCATATCGAACCATATTTAAAAGATTAAGAAACAAAGACAAAATATACTAATTTAGTTTCAAAAATTAACTATACAAGGGAAACTGTCTTGACAACAATATACAACTACATCTATAAGACATCACTGAAAATATTCTTGCTGATCATGAGCATAGCCTGACAACAATGAAAACCAAAAACCAAAAATGAGAACAGCATGTTTGGGGCATTGGCCAGTTGATAGGCTGTGTATCTGGAATACACAAAACCTTATCTTTGATACACAGCACTAGATAAAGCAGATGTGGTATTGCTTGCTTATAATCCCAGCACTTGAGAAGTGGAAACAGGAGAATCAAGAGTTCAAGACCTGCCTGGCCACATAACAATGTTGTCGCCAGCCAGAGCTATTTGAGACAGTGTCTCAAGAAAGGAAGAATAGAATAAAATAAATCACAACCATCAAGCAAAACAAGAAATTGAGTCAATTTAAAACAAGGCTAATTTCATTCAAAACATTACAGCATCCAAATCCAGCTATAGCACACTTTTCTGTACTTACTGTACTAGATGGAATGGAGGTTTGTTGTCGGGCACACTCACAGATTACTGGAAAACTTGTAAGTAAATGAAAGCATAAAAGCTTCTTTCAGGAAGACATTGAAGGCCCGAGGAAGGGAAATGATACTGTGCACAGAACAAAGTTTTAAAAATATACTTCTTAAATATGATATTTCAAAGTTTTAAAGGTCTGCGACATATTGACTATATTTTTTGTTTCAATGAAGCAACAATTAAATTATCAGTGAATAGATTTACTGTTTTTGATAAATGAATAATGAGTCTTAAATGAGGTAATGTGTTGAAATTTCTACAAAATTGACTGATTGCACATGATGTACTTCTGGAACTTTTGGGTACTCTGTTTTGTTTAGTTTTCTACAATAACAACATACCTCTGGAACAAGAGCAAGTCAAAGCTAGAGAAGCTTTCAAATTGCTTTTAATTTTGATCCTGGGTCTCACAATGTAGTACAGTTTGATATTGAACTCCTGGCAGTCTTTCTGCCTCAGCCTCTTGAGTGTTCATGTTACAAGTATTGTCATCATACCTGGCTCAAAGGCAAGTCACAATTTACTTGACATCAAATAAGCAACATTACTACTGTATTTGTGTGTGAATTAAGCCCCCCCTCACATGTTTAAAGCAGGAGAATTCTGACTACATAGCATCTGCCCTCAGACACCTATATTCTGATTGGGTAACATCTGCCCTCAGACAACTATGTTCAATAACTTACCAGACATCAAGATCATTCTTAGCAGTTTGAAGAACTAAGAAAAATCATTCCATGTCTGTACTATTTCAAAATCTGAGTTTGGCAATAACAAGACAAATCTAGGAGTGAAAGTAATTACTTAGAGATAGGTCATCCTGACAGTGTACCCATGAATGAAAGGAAGAAGAAAAATGTTCTTGGCTGCTTTGCTTTGAAGTGAAGGTAGGGGTGATTCACAAGGATAATGACATGCTATGTGTCTGCACATATATGTCTCAGCTTTTTAGAATTAGTAGATGAAATGTTTTCCTCACACTCTGTGACCCAACAAAGTGCCTGAAACTTCAGATCTAGAAAGATCAATCATACTTGTCTTATTTTAGCTGACATGGGGAGAGAAAATGCTCACGTTAATCAGAGTAAGAACTTTAAGAAAAATGATTTGAAGAGAGGTTATCTGCTCAATCTCAGACACCAAATTTTTGGATGCCAATCCTGATGCTGTCTAGAAACAATGACCAGAGCACCAATAGCTGGATGTAAAGAGAAGTGAGCCGCGTGGCCCTCACTAGGTATGCGACTCACTGTTTATTGCCAAAGCTTTGCAGTTTGGGCTAGGGTAGCTCAATGGTAGAGCAGTTGCCTGGCATGAAGTGGCCCAGAGTTTTATCCCCAGCACTGATTAAAAACACAAAGTACTAATTCTGTGCTGATAAAAAAGAGAAGAGGCTGGCTATTAAAGAAAAGAAATTTGAATGCTGAAAAGTTGTTCATGTATACTGAGCCACATTAGCCGTAGTCCCCAGGAACAATCAGCGACAAGGTAGTTTTTCACTCTGAGGTTTCCATGCGTGTTGTGAGAACACTTGAAAAGCTACTCACCACAGAGAAGCTGGCCCTTCATATTCATCCAGAGGCTGCCAGCCTGCTGCAGTTCGAGGGCACAGGACCAAGAAGCAGGAGTCCTGGTTTTGGAGTTCCACCTCTGCCACCTACTTGCTTTGTGACCTTGCAAGTTCCTTTACCTCTAACACCGGATTTAATCACAGACCTGAAAGCACTTTGCAAAGCACAGAGCACTGCAGAAGTGTGAGGGATGATTATCCAAACAGCTTTCATGCCAAGCCTTCTGGTATCACCCTAAAGGCCTCCTCAGCTTTGGCACAGATTTCTCAATTCCCTGGTTGCTCCCTCCAAGCCATATCTGGCTTGGGAGCAAGAGTCCTAACCCTCCCTTTCTTGCCAGCTTTCTCCTTAATGGATGCAGCTGAATATAGTTATTCTTCATCAGCTCTAGGCTATCCTGGAGTGGTCCAGTTTTTCTCAGGAAAAGGAACTACCTTTTAACAAATACCAAACAACTCTTCAGAAATAACCTATCATTGATAGGTGTGAGAGAGGGAATTAAAAAATTGGAGCAATCTTCAGCTTCAGGAAAGAAAGAATCGATTTGAGTGAGACTTGCTCAAGGAGCTCTGAGTGCTCAGAACCAGAACACATGCATGTACAGACACACATGTGCGAGCGTGCATACACACAAGCACACACACAGGCACCCACACATGTATACACATACAAATCCTTAATGATTTCACAGTCCACATACTATAGCAACCAGAAATCTTACCTGAATGCTGTTTTCTGCTTCTAAGACTGTGCTGGCCACTCTGACTGCCTTCTCTCTGCCACCTGTGAAGATTCTAATTCAGTGCAGCCCATTTATACCCTTTTGGGAGTGGCAGGACTCCAGGAATCCCTGTCCTCACCAATCACAAGTGAGGACTCCTCAGTCTTTGGCCATGTCTAATTTAACCCTGTCTATGTAGACATTATATCAGTGTTGTCAGCTTCCTAACTGGGAGGCCGAATTGGCCTCAAACTTAAGGAGCTCTGTCTTCTGCCTGCTGTGGAGAAATTGTACCTGGTTTCCTTAGTTCTCCCAGACAATTTGGTGTGCCGGCGAGGCAGAAAGCATATTCTGGTGAGCAAGTCTTACTCATAAGCAGTTTGTGGATAATACGAAGAAGAAATCAACTGCTGTGGCATAAAAGGGTCAAGACATAAAGGATAAAGCTAAGGTCAGAGACTGGTTCACTTGTAAAAATGGAGAGAACAGGAAATAGACAGAGTTAAAATAGGCAGTGGGCTTAATGCTTTCTGATCCAGGCTTGGCACAAAAGTACATACCAAAGCAGGGTCCTAACATGCAAGCAGCACTTGGTAACTTGACATCCTAACCAGCATGGGCAGAAGTGGATTTCTGAAGATAACACATGAGCAAAACTGAAGGCACAAATTGAGCCAAGGAGGATCCTCCTTGCAATACATCCCCAAAGTATTGGCAGAAGAGAAGCCACCGCATGTCTGAAATTCTTAGGCTGTAAAGTACAATTTTCAGCAACTGGACTGATATGAAAACACAAAATTAAAGAAGGACACAAAAAGGCATCATAATTGAAGCAGGAGTAGGGAAATACAGAGGACAACATCAAGCCTAACTAAATCCTGAGTTGACAATGGAAGGGTCTCAATTCACTGTCAGTCCTGGCAGTAGGACTAGTGGGCAAATAATTTATTTTTTTCTCGTTTTATGTTCTTTACAGCTGTCTCATCTTTTAAAATTTATCCCAAATTTAGGCTTATTTGTTACCAAATGTTACCAAGACCTGGATTTGCATGTCAAAAAGAAGTCTACTTTGCTGTTATTTTTTACAACACAGAAATAGCAGCACAAGGTTAGAACTCATGGAAGAATAGCACTAGCATCTTGCTTGTATGCAGTGCCAAAACTGACTCCCACCAGCAGTATTTGGGATCATATAAGCACTAAAACAGTAGTTCTCAACCTTTGGGTCAGGACCCCCGTGGAGGAGTCAAACAACTGTTTCACAGGGGTCACCTAAATCTATCAGAACTCAGGTATTTACACTATGATTCATAACAGTAGCAAAATTAAAGTTATGAAATAGCAGCAAAAATAATTCTATGGTTGGAGTCAGAACAACACCAGGAGCTGTATCAAAGTTTCTCAGCATTAGAAAGATTGGGAACCAGAGATCTAAGGCATGCTTCTCATTCATAAAAATAACTAGAGGCATCACTATTCACCATGAAAATGGAACAGATGAATGGCACTGCCATAATAGAGCCCAGGTGGTAGCAAATATTATGCCAAGGGCTGAAGGTGTGAAAGGGTGAGCAGATGTTGAAGAGACTGTGTAGAAAATCCACAGGAAAAAAACATAAATGTGTTCTCAAGTGTCTCCATTTAAAATAATATTCACATAAAGGTTTTCTTGTAAGATGGCATGGTGCCTGCTTAGCACAGAAAGTGGCAGAGAGTAAACCCTCAGTAAACTGTTGCTAATTGAATGAATCATAAATTATACACTAAAAATCCAAGGCAAAACATTCCAAGTATTTTAATCACAGCTGGTGAAAGATACAAAGTTGTAGTAAAATTTTATTATTTTAAGAAGTAATTTGACATTTTGGAAGTTGTATTGTCTCCTATCATGGTTTGAAGGACTCAGTTCTCTACAAGTATTTTCGTAGGTGTAGTGGATAAAACTATTTAAAACCATGCAGAATCATAGGCAGTGGGAAAGAGAAGTCAACCAACTGAAGGTAGAAAGGAATAAAAACTTCTGAAACTGGAAGAAATCTTTCTTTCACCTTGCTAATGTAATAACAAAAGTTTGTATTTTAAAATAAGTGATAGCTAAGAATAGAAGGGAGGGCATGGGATCTCAGTAGTACAGTACTTTCCTAACATGGGTAAGACCCAAATGCAATTCCCAGTAACATAATCTATGAATGAAAGACTAAATGAATAAGTGAATTAGTGAATGAATGAGATAGATACTCTAATTCTACTGTCAGTAATTGCTATTATTTTATTCAATTTAAGTTGTATTTCAATCGATAGTATCTTAATACATTACTATATCACATGGAAAGAAGACAACAGGGTTTATGTGTAGTCATAAATTAATATACAGACTTGCTTTTGAAGTAAGCAAGGTCCAAGGAAGTAGAAGTCTGAAATTTGGAAAAAGTCATAGATAAACCAGCTGAAATATTGTTAATCTTAAGGTAGCAACTATTTGATTTTAATCTATTTCAAGGATGTAGTTGTACTGGCATGAATCACAACTAGAAGAAATTAAGAAATAATTACGTGGGGGTCAAAGAGATGTCTCAGTAGGTAAGAGAACCTGCCATCAAGACAAAGTTCAATCCCTGGCACCCACAAGTTGTTCTCTGACCTGTACACACAGAACAAATAAATAAATAAATACATACATACATACTTACATATAAATGTAGAATTTTTAAAAAGAATCCTGAAAGTGAACCTGACCATTATTGGAGAGCCAGAGAGAAAAATGATAGATTCAATTCTATCTTTGTTCATTAGCTTCTTTTTCACAGGATTTCTCTCCCAAATCTTAGGGTTAAATTTTGGGACCTGTCTTCTTGCTTAATTCCCTGAGTTTGCTGTCTTTTCCATTCTGAAGGTTCTCCACTGCACTGTTGTTGTCCAATTCCCTAACCATTTTTACTTGTTCATTCCTTGGATCTCTGGAATATATTAACATCATGTAACTATTGAAAATCATTGTCTCTAAACTTATTTTAAACCTGAATATATCAGGATGCCCTTGGCTCATTGTTCATTTGTAACCCCACAGGTACCAAGTTGACAAGAAAAAATTAAAGAGAAATGAAACCAACTTCTAAATGTTCTGGAAAAATATCTATCTATCTGTGTACAATTTTTTTCAAAATTTAAAGGTATATTACCTTATTCTAATTATGAAATTTGGACATTTGGTCATTTTTAAGTTTTTTTCAATATTCTGAAGGAATATCTATTCTCAGATTGTACTGCATATCATATTATGCTTGTGTTGAAGAAAACTCGAAGTTCTCTTAAAGAGAGAAAATATCAGTAAATCAGACGTTTAGCATAAATTCTAATCTCTATATCATTTTATTCTCTCATAGCCTTGAATAAGTGGCTTGTTTTCCTTAGCATAAGAACAATAATTATTAGTATAAAGACATATTATTTGCTATATGATAAAGGAAATAATTTAGGTGGTATAGCCTACTCAATATTTATAAAATAATCACAAAGCAAAAGCTGTTATAATCACCATATTATAGATTTAAAGTTTAAGATGTTGAAAACATTGTCCAATGTTGAGAACTGAAGTTCAAGAAGCTATCAGGGAAGATTCAGGTCTGTCTGACTCCAGAAGCCACACTTAACCACTACAAACCACTACAAAATGATACTGGTTTATAGCATTTTATTGAATCTTATTTTCTTCATTTATAAAAAGAGTTTGTTTGGTGGATGCCTAAAGTTTCTTTCATCTCTAACAGATTGTCTAATACCAAGTAATACTCTGACCTTGGCTATTTGCTGAGAGGGTAATAAGCAAAATGCTGGGAACAAATTCTTACTTTTCTATCACATGGAAATTGCCTTGTCAAATTATGGCTTTCCTAATGATTTGGGGAAGAAGAAAAATGTGTAACATTAAAAAGGTCCTGAGTCACATGGACCAAGGTGGAGAAAAAGTCCAGTCTTTCAACTGGGAAGGGAAAGATCTGAGAGAAACATTCAGGTTCTCCATTCATGAATCTATGTTTGGTAGGAAGAAATAGACATTCTTTTCTAAAAATGGAAGAGAAAAATCCCTGGTCCTATTGGTAACCAATAATAATGAAGCAAAAGGCCTCTGAACTTGCAAAGGAGAATTCAGAAAGGCTTGGCTTTCAAGGAGGGAAGCCTTGGTATATTAATTTCAGTGTCATAAATAACGAATTACTACCAGGGAATAATATTCCAAAAGAGAAGTACATGCGTCTGGTTGACATACCAAAAAGGCATGGAGCACTAGTGAGGCCAAGAGTTATTCCGGGAGTTATTCTCCCTTCACATTCTCTTCCTTTAAGATCTTGCCCACTGCTGTAGCTTCAACTATCACATCTATGTGGATGACTCCCAAATCTATATCTGAAATCCTATCTTATCACACTAGCTCCAAATCTGTATCTCAGCTGCCCCTTGGACAATTCCACAGTGACGTTTTACGACACTTCAAACCATTGAAGTGCTAAACCTGATTCATTTATCTTTTGCTCAAAGCCAGTTCCTGATAAATTGAAGAAAGCCCTTCATAATCTGTAAAGGCAAGTACAAATATGAACTATTACTGTTTGTGTTTGTCTGCTATGGCATCTAGAAACAGGGTTTTTTGTGTAGCCTAGGCTGGCTTGCAACTTTCACTCTCCAGTGACAGCTTCCTGAATGATGGAGTGAGTACTATCCTGTCAATGACACCACTGTTCTAGGAATCTAAGCATGAGACTCCAGAGTATGTGTCCAAGGTCCTTAGCTAAACCTAAGAGTCTTCTTTACATTCTCAATATTATCAATCACCACCATACTGATGAATCTTCAATCTTTATTTCTCACCTTATTTCAAAGAATGTACACTTAGAAATCACTTGGCACATGGTGACCAAAAACTTTTAGGTGAAGCCAGGCATGACGGGATGGATATATCTATGATTCCACTACTTGGGACATGAAGGTAGTGGGATCAGAAAGTCAAGGTTACCCTAAACTTCATGAAACCCTGTCTCAAAAATATTAGATGTACTTTCAAGTACCAGCTATCTCTCCTTGGATGTTTTTCTGGCGCCTCACTCTCAAATATCCTCAATTAAATAACTTTCCTTCCCTAAAGCAGTTGTTTCTGACTTCTTAATATTAATTATTAAACACTACAGTCTATTCAGTCACTTAGAAAATCTAAGGATAAGTGTGGAAATAGAGCTCAGTGTTAGTGGGTACACACACAATACCCTGGGGTCTACTTTTAGCAATAAAATTAATGACAATGATGGCAATAATAATAATCACCTTAATCATTAATTCTAGAGGCAAATTGTCTCTGAATTCTTCTCTTTCTTGGTACCTACATTTACTATCCTCTAAGCCACCGACCTTAAAACAACAACAACAATAGGGCTTTTGATTCAGATATACCTAGACCTAAATTTGGGTTGACAACTTACTGTCTGATGTTGGACAATTTTTTAAACCTTTTTGAGCCATGATTTCTTCCTTTGTAAAATGGTGATGACATACTTATTTCATGAGGTTGCTTTCTACAATAAATGGAATTATTGTGTATACAGTTCTGGTAACAAAGTAAGTCTCAAAAATGTATTCCCTCTGTTCAACACACAATTCAATTACAAAGAGTTTCTTTTCTCTATTTCATTTATCTCTGCCATGGTCTGTATTTCCTTTCTTCTACTGGCTTTATGTTTGGTGTGGTCTTCTTTAAGTTCCTTAAGGTGTAAAGCTAGGCTGTTGATTTGAGATATTTCTTCATTTTTTTCTGACAGGGCCTCATTCTGCTACTCAAACTGGTGTCTAACTCTGCAGTTTGTGACCCTCCTAAGTAGCTGAGCAAACAGATGTGAGACACTGCCCTGGCCCCCCTTCTACATATAGTAATATGTAATATATGTAATATAGTAGTTTATAGATATGAATTTTCTATTTGGGTATTGTTAGCACTAAATTTTACACATTTAAAATGGAGTTTTGCATATTTATTTTTCTTAAAGTATTGCTGAATTTCTCTGGTGGTTTATTCTTTAAGCTATTTTTAAAATGCTTATTTTGTAATAGTGAATTATTTCATATTCATGTATTAGTGAATTTTTAAATTTTTTAATTACTTTAAAAAGTATTTTTGTGTGCATTGGCATTTTGCCTGCATGTATGTCTGTGTGAGGGTGTCAGATCTTAGAGTTACAGACACTTGTGAGCTGCCATGTGCGTGCTGGGAATTGAACCCAGGTCTTCTGGAAGAGCATTCATTGCTCTGAACTGCTGAGCCATTCTTTAACCATATATTTGTTAATTTTTAAACTTTACTTTTCTCTTTAGTTTTAAGTCTGTTTTGACTAGTACCAGTATAACCTGCTGTTTTTATTGTTATTTGCAAGAAATGCCTATATATTTTTCACTTTCAATCATCTTGTGTCTCTATTTAAAATATGTATTTTAACTTGTGTTTAAGGGTATGCGTATGTAATCCTGGCACTCAGAAAGAAGAAGCAGGGCAATTGCCATAAATTTTAGACTAGCCTGTTATTTTCAGTGAATTTCAGACAAGCCTGGGCTATACTGTGGAGCTTTGGCTCAAAAAAAAAAAAAAAGTATCTCATAGGCAATATATAGATGGAACACACATTTTTGACTTTATGCAGATATCTATTTTATAGTTATCTAATCCATTTAGCGGTAAATGTTTACAAATATTTAGGGACTTCTGCTCTTTTGCTACATCAAAAAATATTCTTATATATTCTTATATATTTCATACATGTATACAAAATATTTTATTGTATTTATCCCACAATCTCCCTTCCAACTCTTAAACATCTCCAGTCATGATTCTCTCCTAACTTCATACCATCATTTTTATAACCATCTAAGTCCAATTAGTGTTTCTTATATGTGTACAGGTTTAGGGCAATTCTAGAGGATGGACAAACTATGGTGGAGCACATTTCTGAAGAAAACTAGTACTCTCTTCCCTTTTATTTATGCCAGTTTGTGTGTGTGTGTGTGTGTGTGTGTGTGTGTGTGTGTGTGTGTGTTCCTTGGTTCCTCCACTATTATATTTTTGCCTTTGGTTAATATTTTCTAGTATATAATTTTGATTTCTTCATGTTCTTTTCTGTATATATTATAGTTATTTTAGTAGTTACCATGGGGATTACAGTTAACGCACTAAATTTATAATAAACTAGTTTGAATTGATACCAAATTAACTTTGAACACTAGCCATGCTCGACTCCAGCTCCAACTCCTGTCCAGCTTTAGCTCCATTCTTTTCCCTTACATGAATTTGATTTATATATATTTAATCTTTGTATATATACTCTTTAACATTGATTGTGATTTCTACTTGCATATGTCTTTTAAACCATATATGAAATAAATACAAAACTTGCAAATATAACAATTCTAAAAATAATAATAATCTAACTGTACAGTTAGACTTATCAAATATTTCTTTTTGTTTGTACAACTTTAAGTTGTATGTTGTTTCTTTTCATTTCAGTCTAAAACCTTCCTTTGGTCACTTCCTATAAGGACTAGGCAAGCAGCTACTATTCACTATAGTCCCTTCGCTTTTACTTATCTTGGGACACCTCAATATCTGTTTCACTTTTGAAAGACAGTTTCCAAGCATATTTTTTTTTCAGGTTTTCCAAGCATATTATTTTCAGTTGAGGTATGAGTCAGCATCACCATTTCTAGGCATAATAACCGAAGGAGTTGCGAACAATGTTCTCAACAGAAATCTTCATAATGCTGGAGAAATAATATTTGAATAGTAATAAGCTAGAAACAACAAGGATATCATTAAAATTCATAAAATTAAATTAATAAAATAGAAGAAAATTATATGATAATCACAGTGAGTGCAGAGAACAAAGACAAAGAAATGTCATTAAAGAGAAAATAATATATGGGAATAACAAAATGATCTAGTAAGTATACTGTAAAAGAGGGTAACATTTACAAATAGCATTAAACATTAGAAAAAAGAACAACCAAAATTCCTAAAGTAATGCAAGGAATTGTTTGCAAATTTAAAGGCTACAGTCTGTACTTCAAGTAAATTTAGTATATGAATTTAAAAGGTCATATCCTAATTATATCATTACATTTAAAGAAGACAGCCAAAACCAGAAAGCAGGTCATGTACACAAAAGAAAAACTGCCTAATATCAGGTATGTTGCACCCTTTCAGATATAGCTAATATCAGAAGGTAATAGGAAAGTATCTATAACATTATAAATCACAGGATGAATCAAAAGTATTAGGAAAATTGGTGATATAAATTTTAGTATTAGTAGTAGTCACCATGTGATATGTACGTGACTGTGATGTATGTGTATGGGAATGTGTGCAGCCATGGAGGTGAAAAGGTAACTTGTGGAGGTAGTGTTTTTTGGTTTTTTTTGCTTTTTTTCCTTCCACCTTTATCTAGGTTTCAAGCACGGCACTCAAGGTACTAGGTTTGTGTAGTAAGTGCCCACTGAAATATGTCACCACCAATTTCTTCCTTCCTTTCTTCTCCCTTCCATTCTTCCTCTTATTTCTTGTTTTGTTGTTTTCTTAGTTTATTTGTTTGTTGTTTTTGAGACAGTTTTGCTATGCGACCCAGGCTGGCCTCAACATTGCTGTCAACCTTTCTCAGTTTACTAACTGTTGGCCTTATGAATGCAAGTCCCTAGACTTAACTTAATAGGCATTTAAAAGCCTAAAATAGCTCAGAATGCATAGTAACCATGAATACTCCTTAAGGGAGAAAAATAATTACTGAATGGTATTATATATCATTAAAATAGTTAATGATGAATGACTAACCAACAGAAAAGATTTTGTTAACTATAGAGAAAGGATTGGTAGTGAATATTTATTCTACTTAAGCATAACCTCAAGAATAAACTGTAGAGTTTATGGTAACATGAAGGCTATAAATGTAACATAATGATAAAATTATAAATGATATATTTTGTAATTACTTGTACATATATATAACACGAGTAAATGTGAAAATATCACACAATCATAAAATGGTTGATGAAAATACAAGAAATATACGAGTGTTAGTTTCTTCATCGTTATGTCAGGGCATTAAGATATATTACATAAAACTGAAACATAATCTCAGTAATTCATGATTATGAAATTTATTTTTAATTCTATATTTTTACATTGGTTATTCATAAAACATTCCCACCTTCCCAATTTACGTATGATTATTATGAAGGTTACCAATCCCCACTTACAAAAAGGAAGAAAGTGTGTTTTGAAGACTAGAAATAAGAGTTGTAGCGTTTTAATTAAAGATCAGCCAGAATTGCCAAACTCATATTACTACACAGTAGTCCCTAAAATGTCATACCCTCACCAGGACGTATAAAGCAAAGGTAGGTATTAAGGATTTGACTCCCTAGAGACGTGGTACATTAACCAGATAAATAAATCACTTTAAAGTAGCATTGAAGTGCATTAAGGTGAATTCAAGATTCCTCACTATGTCCAAGTGTGGAAAGAATGTCATTTTAAGAGAATTGCTAAGAGTAGAATGGTTAAGGTATAGTTATAGATAAACTCTAGGGCAGGGGTAAAACCTGTCTGAAAGCAGGTGACCAAAGTTACACACACAAGGTATATCTTCACCAGGCAAAGTTCTTCTCTTTGGAAGCTTCCAGAGCAGTAAACTATGAGGTAAGTCATGGTTCTACTGCAACTTTACTAGCTACATGACTGTGGACACATCATTTAACTTCTAAACTCTAGAGGCTGCTACTTTCTGAACACTGTTCTTAATAGTTTTTACATCGCTGAGGATCTGATACACAGGATCCCTCCTGGCTGCATATAGAACAAAGCTTCCTAACCAGGATTACTAGGCATAGCATTTTTATTCATGGTCTTTGGCAAGGCTCTGAAACTGGCAAGGCTTATGATTAAAACTCTTCCATATACCCTGATCCAGTTGAAACTCTTGCACTTTTTTAGTTGGGTAGACTCTCCTCATCCTGCTTGCTTCAATTCCTTCCCTAATCCTTCACCAGCTAATCTAAAGTCCTTCAAAGATTAGCTGATAACAGAGCAAATAGTGAAGGTGGGGCAAAGATTAGGGAAGCATTTTTAGGGAGAAGTTTTAACCTAGTGGGATTATGTGGACAAATGGGAATAGTCCAGTTTGCTGGACATGTAGGGTAGATTTCTGGGAGAAAAGATTAGGAGCAAATGTGGATACTTTGTTCCACTGGGTTGATGCTTTTAAAATTAACTTGTTTGACAATGAGGAGGTTTAGAAGGTTTTGTCTGGGGAGTGATATGAACAGGGTGAAGTGCTGTTCTCTAAGAGCTCTGGTTAAAATGTAAATCGTCTTCCCGGAGAGGGCAATGTTTAGTTAAACACCTTAGAAAGTCTATTATCAGGGAGCAAGGTGCCTTAAGGTACTGGATCACAGGTATGGGGCAAGGTAATATTGATTATGAAGGAAAAAGGAGAAACTCTGAGCCTAGGGTGGAGGGACAAGACCCTCTCCTTTGGTGTCAGACTCATGTTTGAGAAACAAATAAACAATGTATCATAGTTCTTTAGTCTCATTTTTCTCACAGCCTCCTTTGAAAACTCTAAAATGAGACTAGTGACTGCCTTGTCTAACATATATTTAGGACAATCAAATGAGTCAACAGGTTTTAGAGAATTTTGCAAGTGACAAATGCTGGAGTAGTATAAGTGACAGCTTGTCTTTGTAACTTACAATACCTAGTAGAGAGTTGGACTCTTTGTAACATTTATTAAAGTTTAATTTTCTTACTGTATTTAGTATATTTTATAAGGATTATATGTAGATGAAAAATTTCTTAAACAGCAAAGACCAAAATGAGAAAAACAGTCTATGGTGATAGGCAATCTAACTTAGATTTCAGAAGATATAAGGATGCTTAAGAGAGAGAACAATTATTTACCATTACTTTTATAATAGCTGCTGAAAGATATATGTGTACATTGCTAATACCCAACTTTTGCTTTAGCCTATCATTACTGTCTAATTAAATACAGGCTCTGAGTACTGCTCTGTGCTATTTAACTTTAAATAAGTGATCCAGTATGATTTACTTATTAAAATAATTTATTGTAGGGTCTGGTGAGATGGCTCAGAGGTTAAGAGCACTGACTGCCCTTCCTGAGGTCCTGAGTTCAATTCCCAGCAACCACATGGTGGCTCACAACCATCTGTAATGGGATCTGATGCCCTCTTCTGGTGTGTCTGAAGACAATTACGTATACTCATTATACAAAATAAGTAAATAAATCTTAAAAAATAATTTCTTGTCTTTAGTTTTTAATATAAGAAGTGGTAAATTATTTTGCTCAAAATATTTTATATCAGCAGTTATCAGTTTCATTATACCTGGTTATATTTTTTTTGAAGTTACGTGATCATTTGAGGATTTTACTAAATTTAATGAGGATAAAATAAGGTCTAAAAATTTTAAAATATTGTCTAATTTTCAAGCCGCAATCTAATAGGGCCTGCATTGGGCATTGTGAAATGCCTTGACAGTCACTTGTGCTGCACCGTATTTACAATGATTTTGTTCTTTGTCTTCTTCCTGCTTGTCTGCTTCCTTAACTATAGTTCAGTCTGTTTGACCACTTGTAACTTCATAAAATGCTCTTAAATTGGTATAAATCAGTGAAATACATAGGAGCAAAGGAAGAAATGAGACTGATCTATGGAACGCTCAATTCTCAGAAAAGCATTGTGAGTTTATAGACCTCTGTCCTAGTACTGCTTAGATACTTACTGCTTTTGCTAAGTCACTTTCTGTCTCAGAGCCACAGTTTCTCTATGTGCAAAATAAATTACTTTAGTAGATTATATAGACGACATCTATCTCCATCAGTTGAATTTCCATGTATGAGACTAATGTTGATAAAATCCTGTCCATTGCCCATAGTGAGTGATATCAAAAGGCACACAAATATGTAGGTGCTGGCCCTCATGATTTCATTATACAGAACTCTTGGTAAAATAATGTGAAAGTAAGGCCGCTTGACTAAGTATTCAGTTTGTAAGATTGGGACTTTTTGATAGTGCACTACACCTTTTAAAACACTTGGTATTTAAGTTTATCTCAACCCACAGAGCAAGCCACACATAATGGCACATGCTTATAATCCAAACACGGAAGAATCTGAGGCTGTAAGATCTTGAAATCAGTGTCAGTGTGGGTTAAATGTTAAAAGATAATGTAAAAGATAAAAGACAGAGTTAAAAGATAATGTAACTCTCATAGGAGTCGATGGATGCTTTATTATAATGTCCTTTCTAGAGCTCCATTCTAGGCCCATTGAATAAGAAACTGTTGGAAAGGTGGAGACTGGGTTTGCACACTAACTAGCTCCTTAGCTCAATTCTAACACTTTGATTACAACACAGTACTTGCTGCAAGAGTGTGGGTGAAAAGGTATTTATTCAGGGCACTCAGTACTTGAAAACAAAAGCCCTGTTTGATGCACAACATATGCAAAAGAATGTAAGTAACAGCAGGACATAGTAGTATACACCTCTACTCCTACTACTTGTGAGGCAGTGGCAGAAGTACTTACCTAGTTCACCACAGTCATATCATACCATGACATATCAAGATTCTATTGTGAAATGAAAAATAAAATAAAATTTAAAAGATAGCAAATATGGTATGCTTAAAACAAGATAAAAGGTCACCTGAGAAATTGCCTGAGTGTATCTCAGTGGTACAGTGCTTTCTCAGAATGTTCAAGGTCCTCTGTCTGACTCCAGCATTGAAGAGTACAAAGAAAGAGAAGGAAATACAGAGGAGAGTGACATTTTAAATTTTAGACATAGAAAAACAATACTCTGTAGCTACATTTTCGAATACTGAAATCTCTTATATAAAAGTACTATATTTGCAAATAACCTATATTTATCATCTTATATATTTTAAAACACCTCTAGATTACTTATAGTACCTAATACAATGGAAAGTCTCTATAAATGGTTGTTGTATTGGTCAGAAAACAATAACAAGAAAATAATTCATACATGATCAGTACAGGTCCAATTAAAATACTTTTCAGTGAGCAATCAGTCTAATCCAGTAATACAGAACCCCTAGATGAGTGAGTACAACCATAGCCACTACATTTTCCTGAAAGACAGGGTTGTGACTGCCTTACTGAGGTGTTGAAAATTTCACTTTGAAAAGTAAGATTTCCTGACAGTTTTTCAAAGCCAACTTGTCAGAGGCTTCTCTGCACTTGAGGTTTCTGGTAGGAAAAAGAGTAGAGAAAATGGAAGAAGAGAGTAAATGAGAGAGAGAGAGAGAGAGAGAGAGACAGAGACAGAGAGAGAGAGAAACAGAGACAGAGACAGACAGACAGAGACAGACAGACAGAGACAAAGAGACCGACAGAGACAGAAAGACAGAGAGAGACAGAGAGAAGGCAGAAAGGCAAACCTAAGTCATATAAAATAAAAATTAGTGTCTATGAGTGATTAAATAACACTGGAAGGACTTGAAAAACAATAGGCAAGTAGCTTTTTAGTTAAAGTAATTTGTCATATAAAGAAAACAATTTAGTCTGACTTGGTGTCTAACCTGCCACAGGATCCACTGGAGATCTTGGTGCTCATCCAAGTGACTCTCTTCATGAAGTGCTGAGCCCGTTTCAGGAGGGCTTTCGCTTTAGAATGCTTTTAAAGAGGTGGTGCTTTAAAAAAAAAAAAAAGGCATCCAAAGCCTTTTGCTTCCAGCTATATACTAATTTACCAGACAGACAAATCCCTCTGGGTGACAGTGTTAGCCTGAGGTACAATGAAGAGCTCTATCTTGTGACTTTAGGACAAAGGGACATCCCACCCAGAATTATACTCCTTACTAGGCTATCTAAAATTCCCAGCCTCTGTTAAAATGCAAATATCATTCCTGGAAGCAGTAACACATTAACCAGTTCACACCATTAACATTAAATAGTTTCTCAGATGAGTTTTAGCAGGTTTTCTTGCAAGAAAAGTTCTAAAAGCATGGAATAAATGCCAGAGAATTTAGATTCTTATTCTGGAGGAAGAAAACAAGGAGAGGAAGATGATATTGAGAAAAATGCTAGGAGCAGAGTCCTTTCTGTAGGAAGGCCCTGAGCTCTTGAGCTAGCCACTGTGTTTCTGGAAAGTGTCCTGGAAAAAAGGAACAATTAAGGAAAGATGCTTGGGGACAGGAAGATGAGGTGGAAGTAGAAAAGCCTGTGAAGACCAATTTCTGTAATAACTCGATATGAGTTGTCTAGTGTTCAGTATCTTTGTTGATAAAATAAAGGATTTTTTGTCTAAATTTTTTTTGCTCCCCAACAAAGGACATTTAGCTTCTAAAAATGTTGAATTCCTAGGACCTTGGCAGGTAACAAGCACTGTGACTAGAAATGGGAGACAAAGGAAGGACTTAGTAATAACTTACTGCCTGTTCTCTCTGCTAAAATTCCAATAAACCACCCACTGGGTTGGAATTAGTAAAGAAACTGTACTCTCACAGAGACTAGATACCTATACATAGAGACAAATAACTAGAAAGAATGTGTAAAGTTTTTCAGTTCCAACCATTTTTTGGCAAATGAGCAGTAATAGCTCTATCCGAACCAGCAGTCAAAGACAGGAAGAGCTCACAAATCTTCAGCCTGATGCTGTTCCAAAGATCCACTAAAATCACCAAGGAGTTTCTTGGCCATTATATAACAGTCATCTCACAAGAAATAATGTCATTGTAATGTGTGTGTGTGTGTGCGTGTGTGTGTGTGTGTGCGTGTGTGTGTGTGTGTGTGTGTGTGTGTGTGCGTGTGTGTGCGTGTGTGTGTGTGCGTGCGCTCTTTCAAGGGCTTACATTCTAGGATTTTTTTTTTCCTTCAAATTCTTTTTGCTCCCCAGCAGAGGACCTTTGGCTACTAGGAAAGTTGAATTCTTAGGACATTGGCAACTAACAGGCACTGTGATTTTTTTCCTCATCTATATAAAAGTTCTGATACTTGTAGGGTAATAAGAATCTCTAATTCATATATTGAGAAACAGTATAACAACAAAGTAGTTAATAAAGATATTTTAGAAACCTCCACTGGTGGCAATAGGGTTAGCAAAACAGAGCAAGGGAATTAAGAAGAGTAAAAGGTATAGAAAGCATATCTACTTTTTTTCAGAGAGAGATTTATTTATTGTATATACCGTGTTCTGCATGTATTTATGCCTACAAGCCAGAAGAGGGCATCAGATCCCATTACAGATGGTTGTGAGCCATCATGTGGTTGCTGGGAATTGAACTCAGGACCTCAGGAAGAGCAAGCATTGCTCTTAACTTTTAAGCCACCTCTCCAGCTCTGCATATCTACTTTTTTTTTAAAAAAAGGAGGGTTCTGGATTTTTGTATGTATGTATGTATGTATGTATGTATACATCATACAGCTTTCTGCTTGCATGTGTGCCTGCAGACCATAAGAGGGCACCCAATCTCTCATTATAGATGGTTTGTAAGCCACCATGTGGTTGCTGGGAATTGAACTCAGCACCTCTGGAAGAGCAGACAATGCTCTTAACCGCTGAGCCATTTCTCCAGTCCACATATCTATAAGCAAAATTATGACTATGATTTTTATTGAATGCTGATAATATTCTCTCCTCCAGCCCTTATTTTTTCTTTTTTTAATTACAATGCCAGAGATCAAACTTGGGGGCCTTGTACATGTTCGACAAGCACTATAAGTTCTAGGCTATGTCCCCAGTCCTTAGTGGTGGCATTTCTACCTCTCTTCTAAACATTTAGTAAAGCATAGAGTGAAATGGAAGCCATAGGTAAGAGAGAGAGAAAGCTCTGTGCACCTCAATTAGATAAGCCACTACTTGGGCAGGGGGTCTTACCAGGGTTCAATTCCCTCTGGTATTCTTGTACTTCATAAGACAGTTTTACTTATTTCATTTTTTTCTTTATTTACATTTCAAACGTTATCCCCTTTCCAGGTCTCCCTTTTGGAGACCCCCTTCCTGCTTCTATGAGGGTGTTTCCTCACCCAACCACCCACTCCTGCCTTCCAGCCCCGCCCTGGCATTCCCCTACTCTGGGGCATCAAGCCTTCACAGGACCAAGGGCCACTCCTTCCACAGATGTCCAACAAGGCCATCCCTGCCACATATGTGGATGAAGCCATGGGTCCCTCCGTGTGTACTATTTGGTTGGTGATCATGATGACGGAGCTTGATATGACTGTCTCCTGAGAGGCTCTGTCAGAGCCTGAAAAATACAGAGGTGGATTCTCTCAGCCAACCATTGAACTGAGTGCAGGGTCCCAGATGGAGGAGTAGGAGAAGGGACTGTAGGAGCTGTTGCCCCATGAAGGGAGCAACAGTGTCAATGGCCAAACCCAGCTTTCCATTAAATATCCAACTCCTAGATAGGTCTTTAGAATTAATTGTTCTTATATATATTTATATATAAATTACATATAAATATTTATACATAATATATTTATATATAAATTATATATGATATGTTATATAATGAATAATATAAATATATAATTTAAATATTTATATACATTAGATATTTTATACTTATATATTATAATACACAATATATAAATAATACTATGATAATATAATAAATATATTTATATATTAATATATTTTACATATGATAAAAATATTATATATTTATATATCTCTATATTTCTACATACATATATATTTACATGTATATAGTTTTCATATATATTTACGTATAAAATACATGTTTATATAAATATATATAATAAATACATAATAGAGAAATATAATACAATATATAAATAATATAATAAATACATTAAAATATATTTATATTAAATATATTTATTATATGTCAATATATAATATATAATAAGTGTATAAATTATTTTTATATAATTTAGATATAATTCATGTATATTTACATGTTTATATATTATATATATTTATATTTTATATATAAACATTTATATATAGTTTATATATCTTATATATAAATTAAATATAATATAATAAATATATACAAATATCTATATATTACATATAATTTATATATAAATATATATAGAAAGACAACAGTGGCCTTATGGTGGCCTACAACATATAGATTATATAATATATTTTAGCTTACGGTAGCCTAGAACTCACTGCACCCCAGGGTGGCTTTGAATTCATGATAGTTCTCCTGCCTCAGTCTCCTGGATGCTGGGATTGCAGGTAAAAGCTACCAAGCTCAGTTTACAGTGATTAAAACACTGGACCTTCCTAATCCTTTCAAATGTCGCCATTCAGGTAATCTTTACTCTCAAAGTAGGTTCTCATGGAATATGGAAGTACCTAAGTGTAACATTTCCTCATCTAATATTTTCCCAGAGGTTTGCCAGCATATTTACTTCTGGGACATCAAAAAGTGATGATTCTTGTTTCTAGTTCCTCCAAGGAAATCAGTGGAGGGACCCATGGCTCCAGCCGCATATGTAGCAGAGGATGGCATTGTCTGACATCAATGGGAGGGGAGGCCCTTAGTCCTGTGAAGGCTCAATGTCCCAGAGTAGGGGAATGCTGCGGAAGTGAAGTGGGAGTGGGTGGGTAGGTGGGGGAACACTCTCATAGAAGCAGGGGGAGGGAAGATGGGGTAGGGGGGTTCCCGAAGGGAAGCCAGGAAACTGTAAATACACAAATTATCAGAGAGAGAGAGAGAGAGAGAGAGAGAGAGAGAGAGAGAGAGAGAGAGTCAAGAGTCAAGAGGGGGCGCTGGTGAGATAACTCTGTGGTTAAGAGCACTGGTTGCTCTTCCAGATAGATGTCTTGTGTTCAATTCCCAGCAACCACATGGTGGCTCACAACTCTTTATAATGGGATCTGATGTCCTCTTCTGGTGTGCAAGCATACATGAAGATAGACCATTCAAATATGTAAAATAAGTAATTCTTTAAAAAAGGAAGTCAAGGGGACTTACGCTCAATCATTTCATTTGTTTTCAAATTGCTTCCATTTAAATGGAACTCTAAACATAAGAAAATACATCAGTGATTTTCATTTTCCCCATCCCTTGCTATCATGGGTGAGTCACTGTTCAAATTGCTATTTTGCTAGGCAACCCAAGCCCTTCTGCGTCTTTCTTCTTGCTTTACTCATTCCTGCAAGGTGTGACTTCCCCTGAGATTTGGGAATTACAGTTCCTTTTATAACTGACATAGTTGTCAGATAGATTTGTACAGCACAAGCTCTTCACTGTTCCGATTTAGGCCATAGTGACAATAAACCAGGCCAGTGGAATGTATATGTCAACAAATAGGCTTTACGACTATAAAAGAGTATCAATATCTGCTAACATGTTACTGCTCTCCCAAAATGACCTTAGATTTTGTACCGGAAACAAGAACTGAGCTCGATTCCCCAGTGTAGGGGAATGCACTGTGGTGAGATGGGAGTGGGTGGTTGGAGGAGCATCCTCATAGAAGCAGGGGGAGGGGGAGGGGATAGGAGGTTTCCGGAGGGGAAAGCAGGAAAGGGGATAACATTTGAAATGTAAATACATAAAATATCCAATTAAAAAAAGAAGAAGAACTGAACAAAGCAATAAACCCTTTCCTTCTACAAATTTATCTTTCTTGTTAGTGATCTGAAAGGAAGCTAACAATTATAACTTCAAAATAAAATTAAACAACTAAAAAATCTACTTAGGTTTCTTTTGCTTTTCAGAACTGTACAAAAAGAGAGAGGGACGTAGCCCTGGATGGTCCGAAACTGTGCAGTCAATTCCGACTTTAAATCAAGTTCCCGAATTACAGGTATGTACTTTCTACCCCAGCATAAGATTGCATTGTTGTTTCTGCAGGGTTTTATTTTGTTTGCTGTTGAGAAAGTTTTCAATATGTAGCCCAGGCTGGATCTAAACGTTTGTTAATCTTTTTTCTGGCTTCCTGGATTCCAAGTCCCGGGATTCGAAACTGAGAAATTCATATGGAGTTAGGAATGTGAGCACATGCCTGTAATTCCAGAATGTGTTCCGCAGAGGCAGAAGGATCAATTCTAGTCTAGCCTCTGTACTAGTGTGCAGTGGCGAGTGTAGTCTCAGCTATACCGTACCCTACATCAAAATCAGTAATAAAACAAATTCGGCATTTTATTCCAACTACACCAGTTTTCTGAGTTCACAGGAACATAGTAGGGAGCTCTGCTCTCTCATTTTACCTATATCATAATCAACCTACCAGCAAGGCAGAGAGTAAATAATTACAACAATAGCAACAAGAAAACAATATTACCTGTGTGAAGCTCTAAGACAAATGCGCTGCCTGCTCTGTCACAAGCTTCACGGCGACTACTGCCACTTCTTCGACCAAGGCGACTCTCAGTAAGGAAAACTCCCAACCGTTTCTTACCATTAGGAAGATAAGGAAAGTGGAGCAGAGAGGTAATGATACAGGAAGTGATACAGGACTGGATCGCAGGCCAGTGTGGCTCCAGGGTTAACACTTAATCACTGGGTTAAACTGCCTTAACACCATGTAGCACTTTAGTCCCCAGGCCCATCCTAGAGTAGTCAATTGCCTAAATTAGTAGCTTTCAAATCATTGTCTAAATCTCACTCACAGGAAAATCGCCGAAGACATTTGTTTAAAATGTATGCTGCAGATGAGGGCATCCCACCAGTATACATACATTCGAATCCCACCAGTGAGCCTTATTAGTTGAGTTTTTAAATACAACTATTCTAAGTGACTTCTCCGTTTGAGAATCTTTGGTACAACCCTATGTGCTCCCATGCGCCTAGAGGGTATGTCGGCACAGTCCAGCTACCTATCTCCTGCCAGACTTTCCGGTGAGACACACCGTTCTTTTAATTTAGTGGCGTCTCGGGTCTATCAGCCTGTATCCTCCAAGCAGATAGAATCTTATTCTATAAGAAAGTCCCATTATGTTTTACCGAGCTACTGAAATTCTCATCATTTTTCCCCCTTGAGCTCTTTGCGGCTTTCTGATCAAGCGAAATGATGTTGTTCCCTGTTATTTTGTATTTCCTGTGAGTAACTGCTAAATACTAACAATCTGTTAAAAAAGAATCGAGTTTGTACCCTAGCGTTTAGAATTATTCCTGAAAATCATAACAGATTTGTAACAGCAGCTGTTTCAGAAGAACACAAAATTTCAATTTTATAAAGTCAGAAAAATGTGATTTAGGCAGAGCTAAAGTTTACAAATGTTGATGGTACCGTTTTTTGTTAAATTGTCACATTGCTAATAGTTCACTCCTAAATAGAATAAATTTACGCCACTGCCTTATCTACCTTTCTTTCCTTCCACTTCTCCTTGTTCTGCGGCTTTTGCTTTGTGGCTTCTATGGGAGAATCGGGCATTAGAAAAGTCATCCAGGGTCTTTACAATTCCAACTAAACACACAGCTTCATCTATATATTCTTTATCCCCAGGTCTGGTTCTAACTGGAACAAAGAAGGCTGTATAGACTTATAAGATAGGAGAGAAACTATAGGACCGCTAGTACAGACTGTTCTCAGAGTCCATGTGATTGATCTGCCCGGGGCCACGTGAAACTTCAGGGGTCCAGACTCGCAGAGGTGACTTTCTAAGTTTCTGAGAGGCACCCGGGCGAGTTGCGTATGTGGTTGTTTTTATTATACTTGCTAAAGCAAAATAATTACTACTGTTTGTAATGACAATGTAACATATTTTAAGTTTCAATCCCTAGCCGCCCAAAATCTTGGTCTACCATATTGCAAGACTTTCCTATTTTCTAAGTAATCCGGAACCTGTGAAATGCATTCCAAATAGGCATACTTTTAAGCTGAAGTAAAAACATATCCCGCTAAGACTGAACAACCTTACTTACCTGAAGTGCGACTTCAAGCTGCAGCTCTGAGGTCAGATCAGAATGTGCAGGAGAGAAGCACCTTCCGTCTTTCACCTAGGGCGGGACTTTCTGGCTCTGGGAGCTACTGTGGGCTTTCTGCCCTTTGGAGTCCCAGAGCGAAGTGGCTCAAGCAGAGAATGTCTGTTCACCACTCTCCCAATTTATATGCTCACTCCCAACAAACAGGAGGGGTCATGACCCAGTCCCAAGCTCTGTTTTCTCTTATGTCCTACTTATCAGTTCTCAATCAGGACCTGGGTTGAGATGAACGGGTTTGGTATCTTCCATGCAAGGCAGAAATGCACAGTAAAAAACACCAGTGATCCGATCTCATCTAGAAGCAACGCCAGCATTTTTTTACTTCCTTGTTCTGTGAACAGTGCCTCTAGACAAGTTTTAAATGCAAAGAACTTGATTCAGTACTCAATATGTGCAATAGCAAAGGAAATAATGCCTGCACATATGTCCCAGAGGAAAATTATTGTAATAAACCAAAGTTTGGTCTTTTATTCTGTCAAGGCTTCAGAGCTACCTGCTTCAGTAACAAAAAAATATTTTTTTTTTTTGTATACTACTGGGCACATGGCATTATGCTAGATGTGCTCATGATTTGATGTTGTTTAGGGAAAATTGGCCTCCTGCTTTTTGAGTAGAGAAACTCCAATTAGGAGTAAAAGCTTCACAAGGCTGTTCCTAGGTCAGTAAACAGAACTGAATAAACTCAGAAGAGAAAAATTTCTCTCTATAACTTGATTCAAACAAAATAAAGAACCACAGTGCTGGATTATAACTCACTGTGTAGATAAAATAAAAATCCATGCATAACAGCTTCTGTATTTGATATTGTCATCTGTAACGTAAGTAATTTTCATTATTTAAAATTTGAAAATATTGTATATCAACTCAAAAAATAATCATTTTAGTTTAAAGTACAGCCAATCGTTTTATAAAATTGTACTGAAAATAAATATATCACTAATTTGTAAAAATATCAGACCACATTTTGTATAAATAAATTAATGAATAAGTAAGTAAATGAAAGTTTGTATTAATAGAAGTTCAGCTAATAGGTATAAAAAAGAGTGTAATTAAAAATTATTATTTTGAAACTACCACAGTAATAACTATTTAATCCACATATGAAGAAACTAGTGGACTGAACCATTATAAAAATGGAATGCATAGATCAAAGCATCTGCCTATAAAATAATTATTGAGAGAAAACATAATGACTTTAAAACAGAGAAACTAAAGGATCAAAATTAACATCAATTGTAATAGGACATATAGACATCATTTATTTCATGAGATGATAAACCAAAAATGAAGAAACTTCTACAAAATAAATATTAAAACTCTTTAAAGGTGTCAATCAATGTCCTGAAAGTAAAAGGAAGATCTTAAGGGCACTTTACTTTAAAGGAAACCAAGGCAGTTAAGGTAGTATACGATCTTAAATTTACATATTAGATAAGAAAAAGTTCATTGCCAGGCTTGGTGGCACCAACCTTTAATCCTAGCACTTGGGAAAAAGAGGTAGGCAGATCCCTGCAAGTTTGAAGGCAGCCAGGGATACATGTTGAGATTCTGTCTCAAAAAAAAAAAAAAATGTTCAGGTCTCTAACAGGCTTGGAATAAATCGTTTAGATCAGATACTACCCTGTTGTAGTTAATTTCATGATTTTAAAAATTGTGGTATGGTCATGAAAGATGACAATGATTGGGGAAGTTGATGGAAAGTATTTAAGTATCTGTTCTACAGGACTGAGGGTATAGCTTAGTGGAACAATGGTTCTGGGTTCAAAACAAAACTAAAAACTAAGCTGAGTATGTAATCTCAGCACTTTCAGGGGTGGGTGAGAGATCATTATCGATTCAAGGTGACCCTCTGCTATAAAAGAATGTTGTAACTATCCTGACCTCAATTAGACTGTGTCTTTTTAAAAACAGAGTTCTTATGATTTTTTTTTGTCTGAAATTATAAACGGCAAAATCAAGACAAAAAAAAACCATTTAAAAGTTGAATTGCTAATGAATACAACACTTGTCTTTGTTGCCTTATTAACTTGCTCCAACTTTTCAGACGGGATGTTGCTTGGTAATATTGGCTTGGAAAGATTCAATATGTGTTATGTTGAATAAATCTCATCTGCTATCTACACCAAGGCACAGAAGACCCCCAAATAAAATCTTTTCTCTGATTTCACTATAAGAGTAAAGACATACTCAACTAAGACCTGTAATTAGTGCTGTGATAGAGATTAGATAGTGTGTTATAAACACTCAGAAAGAGTTGATTTCCAGCTTGAGTGTATCAGAAAAAAGGCCACTGACAAATTGGTCTTTGGGTTAGGACTTGAGAGCTAACAGGATACTGACGTGTACACTTTGAGAGTTATGGTGGTAAAGGATGTATAGTGCTAAGAGACTGACAATAAGAAACTTCAGAAAAGGAAAAAAAGTTCTAAGACCACTCTCCCTCAATGACTCAACATAACATATTTGTAGTTTTTGTTCTAAGATACAAACTGCTATAACATGCTTTTTGGCTACTGCTGAAATTTTAGGCTCATATATGCAAAATCCTCAGAGATATCTTAGGAATCTATCTAATGACTTCACCTTTCTGCTGAGCTAACTGTGGGGGCTCATCTAAGATCTTACTAAAAGAGTGGCAACAGAAAGTCTAGGACTCCGAGCCTGTCTCCAGGTTTATCACTCCATCTCCTCTGACGTTGTGAAACTTTCTTTAAACTTTGAGATCAGTGGGATGAATTGATCCTCATGCTGGATTCTCCAGGTTCTTATCACCCCAGGATTAGGTCATCCTGCATCTGGCTTCCTTTCTTTGTGACTCTCCTATCTTTGTGATAAAGTTTCACAGTGAATATAGGCATAAAGGAGCAGTTTCAAGGTACTCTGTGACAGCCACCAAATAGCCAGCCAGCTATCAGCTCACTTTAACGGTCTATTCTCAGGTAAGCCCACTCATATGTTCATTTCTTCTGGTTGTAATTGGCTGATGAATCATTCTTTAGTCTAAAACAAAACAATCAACAGAAAAGCCAAATTATCCTGTCATTTGCATCTTTTCAGGTGAAGTCTTCTTAGGCAACCTACACACCCCTCCCTCAGAATCATGTGCTTACTTTCCATTTTGAAAAGATGACTTACAAATTCTAAAAATGCACTTGCTGAAATAATAATGTTTCCAGAAGTCATGAAGATAGTCCAGGACATGAGGGAGGAAGTTAGGTCAGAGGCTGGAAATGAATAATTTCTTCTCCTTACCCACACAACTGTCTACGCACTCACTGAAGGCTTATCTCTAACAATTTGCTCCTTGCTGTAAAAGCAACCCCATCATCCCTCAATTCATCACTCTCATCTATGTGCATGGAGGTCAGATTTATGTGCCTGGCATAGACAGTTGCTGGGGAGAGGGAGTAGGGATTTAGAGATCTTCTCATCTCACTGCTCACTAGGCCTGCCAGGTCAAAGGGACACCTAGAGATCCTTCTGGAATTCTAAGGAACCTGCCAGTAAATCTTGAGATTCAGATTGCTGTAGAAATAGTTCCAGTTGTTCCAAGAGACAAAGTTAAGCCCATTTAAATTTGAACCCAAGCATCCAAACTGGCCTTGAATAACAATGAGAAAAGCACAAAGCATAAGGAGATGATATGGACAGAAGCAAGACACTGTGGCCAGCTCAGCAAAAGGAACACTGAGGTTTCAGTTGTTAATGAGTAATTAAAGGGGAAGAAAGCAGCTAGTTCTCTCACGCTTCTGTTTAGAAGCAGCTGCTCTTATGACTAGGATCACAATTAGAATATGTGAAGGACCTGACTTTTAGTCTGAGGCACACATATCTACCAAATTAATCAAGATCATATTGTCTGTTGCTTTTCTTTCATTTGCCAAGTAACTCCAAAATTTCTATGTCCCACAGGCCAGTTCATCCTCATTGGACAGAAGGTCTGAAGAGTGACATGCTTATCTTCAATTTTCTTTTCCTACTTAGTACTGCTGTCTATTTCTTCCTCTCCCACCATCAAATGTGTCTGTCCATTGTCATATTTTGCCAGAACATTTGTACAAAGAACTTACTTAAATGGTTGAGACTGTCAATTAGATGCTACATTCTCCATAACAGAAATATCCATATTTTAATAAGACCCACTAATCCTTTAGAGAAGGAGTTGAGGGCTCCAGAAGAGCAGAATAAGATACAACATTTTGGGTAGTGGTTCTTTTGAAACAGTGTCTCACTGTATACCCAAGATTAGCCTTGAACTGGCAATCCTTCTGCCCCTTAACTTCTGGAATTACAGGTGTGTTCCACCATACTCAGTCAAAATAGTTCAGAGAAAAATGTAACAGCTTCTTATGTACTTCAGGCTGGCCTCAAGCTCATCATTTAGTCAAGATTGACACTGAACCCCTGATCCTACAGCTTCCACCTTCCAAGTGTTAGATTATATGCCATGACACTTTAAGATACTTTTTATAGCTCTTCACATCACTGATGATTGAAGCAAATCCTGGTTATCTATTTTACCCTATGTGTAAAGATGTCCCAGTACAATAGAGAGCTGTGTGGATGCTGCTATGATAGCGAACAGTGTATTTATTGTATGCTCCATGGAAATAACCTATATGAGCTAATAATACAGAGTACAAACAAATTAGGTTTTTAATATGGGTTCACTGAGAAGATGAGCAGTTACTAATTTAACTTTTTCTTGAATAACCCATCTTCTCCATCCACACACCCCTCTTGCTACTTCCCCTAGGACTGCTAAAATTGCCTCCAATATGACATTCATTATCCATCCTGTTCAAACCCATACCACTTTGGATGCTGCTAATTAGCTTTCTTTATGGATGGACACCATCTGAGAATTATATAATGAGAACAACTAGGAGGTATATGACTTTTAATCTTTAGCTCATATAGCTGCTTTATAGACATTTCTAGCCATTCTGAGGCAGAGAACATCTTCATAATTTAGATGCTATCGGAAGAATAAGATTTTCTGTTTTATATCTTGGCCACAAAACAGTTTCTGAGTTGGCAAATCAAAAATTGGAAGCCACTTCAAACAAATTAAACATCATCATAGTCAATATGTTTTTCCTTTCCTTTTACTGTTTCTATAATAGGTTCAAAGTCACAGAGTTGGGCTTCTCAGCCCCGGGGAAGCAAATTATCTCCAGGGACAGCATGACATTTTCCAAAAGGAAATTATCTTTAATTCTAAGCTGAAGGAAATAAATATTACCCAGACAAGCATTTTTTTTAGGAAGCAGGTGGGGTCATGTATGTATTAAAAATCAAGCGGATGACAAGGTTGTCTTGACTTTCCCTTATATCAGAAATAAAGGGGAAAACGTAGGTAGGGAGAAAGCTGACAACGGAGTCCTCTCAACTAATTCTCTCAATGTAAGAGACTCAGGAAGGAGTAGAATTAAAAATATATGTCTTACGCAGTTATCTGAAGGTCAGTGTCCCAAGCAGAATCCTTTCTGGAGTAGAAAGTTCCAAAGGCAAAAGAGCTATTTTGGTTTAAGGCACAGTAGAACATCCTCAGGACCTGAGTGGCAGGTATACATTTTGGGTGGCAGGTATACATTTTGGGTGACAATGGATAGAAATGCCTATCAAGCAGTTGTGTGCGTAAAAAGAGGTCCTAAGAATGAGAGATGTGTGATCCACCCTTGAAATCTGAGCCCAAGGGGTTCCATTCTGCCATTTTGTATGAGGGTATGAATTAAAATTAACCTTTTTTTTTTTTTTTAGGGGCAGGAACAAGCACTATAAAATAATATGGTAGGGAAATCCAAATGACAGTTTAAATGTACTTATGAGCAAAACTGTAAAGTTAACTTGCTTGTCAGTCTAAGGTATCAAGGAAATGGCTAGTGTAGGAACAAGATTAAAGGTGAGATCTAGCCTGTGCTCTTGGTTAGCTATTTTATAAAAAAATAATCCTTTTCTTTTACTAAAAGTTTCAGTTTCTTTAATATTTTAATAAAATTAATTTGTTCTTTATTTACACTTGTTACATTTAATAAAAAGGTAAGTTTCAAATTTATGCTTGCCTAATTTCTTTCTTACCAATAAAGATGTGTTTAAAAGAGGGGATAGCTCAGTTGGGGGAAGTCCTTGCATTGCAAGCATGAAACCTCTATCAGGTTCCATGATAGAACGCATTAAAAAAAAAAAAAAAAAAAAAAAGCTTGGTATGGTAGCGTGAATACCAGAAAACCAGCACAAGAAAAGTAGAGACAGGAAGTTCCTGGGGCTTGGCTTAGTGGCCAGCCAGCCTAGCCTAGTTAGTGAGTTCCAAGCCAGTGAGAAAACATGTTTCACAAAACAAGATGAATGACAACTGAGGAACAACAGTTGAGGTTGTCCTTTACTCTCCCCCCCTCTCACACACACACACACACACACACACACACACACACACATACACGAAAGAGTCAGAGAGATCAAAAAACAAAAGAAGAAAAAAATTACCCCACCATCTTCTGTTGCCATTATCTATCACCTGTTAACTCTGGACAAGATGATATATATTCCACTGAGTTATTATGAAGATTAGATGAGTCAATATACATAGAGGTTTAGAAGACTATCATAGTGAATATTTATGATATTTTATGATCATTATCTCATTATATATAATATAATTTAATGCAAAATTATAAAACAATATGATTATAGACAAAGTTATTCTGTGAATTGAACTTTTTGAGCCAAGTGTGGTGATGAACACCTGTAATCCCAGTACTAAAGAGGTGAAGGAAGGAAGAGCAGGAGTTTAATGCCTAACTCAGATAGATAATGAGTTCAAGACTAGTTATGGCTACAAGAGATCCTGTTTCAAAACAATAAAATACAGCTTGGTAAATAATTCAATTTGACTTAACAATCCTTAAAAAATCACTCTTATAGGCCAGGATAAATTTAGTATTTGGCAACCATTCTACTAAGTGGTGTTTGGCTGTTTGGTGCTTGTTTATGAGATTGAATCTCATGTAGCCCATTCTGTCCTTAAACTGCTGATATTCTTGACTCAACTCCCTGGAATTGTAGGCATGAGCCATCATACGTGCTGGATAAGATGATCTGAAACATTACTTCCAGCACTAACACATTATTCTTAGAGGCCATTTACAGTTTTACAAATAACTACTTAGTAATATAACACATTGAACTTTATGGGACCACACAAAGCCTTTACCAGTATTAATTCAAATGGATTATGGCAAAATTGAGAAGTTTTTAAACTTGTTTTATCACCCCTTTTCTAACACTAAAAGATAATTTTCTCTTCTTCCATCCAGAATGGATGTCATGAATTCCTAATATCTTTTACACTTCCATGTCTAAATCTGTAGGATTGCTCTTAGTCAACGATGATAATCTCTGACCAGTTAATAAGACAGAAGTGACTTGAAAGTAAAGCTTTCAGGTTCAAGGAGGGCATGGAAGGTAATTAGTGTCATGACGACTTGATTCACAAAGTTAGTTCAGGGAATATCTGTCCGAGGGCCATCTTGTTGTTATGATGCTGGTAGATAAGGGAAAGCAAAAAAGTCCTTTGAAATTTAAGTGGTACAATAAAATATTATTCAACTTCTGATTCAGACACTATCCTATTTTATAAAATATTCTTCACAGATAATTAATATTTACAATTTCAAGCCTCCTCACACAAGGTTTCCATTTCTACAATGTTGAGTCCTTACTGTTCTTTACACTTTCACAGTTCGCTACTGTCACTCCTTTTCTTTAGCTAACTACCTTTTATTTGTGTCAAATAGAATTACATTATATTTGAAAGCATTGTCTTTATCGTCCCAAGTTAAATGTATTCTGAAGACAGAGACAATTCTGGATTTGTAGCTATCCTTCATAGTACCAGGTTTTATGATTTACAGAGGTGTTTTATAAGTTTCAAGAAAGAGGAAGGCTAGTTGTACTAAGTTTGGTGTCACCATCTTCCCAGAGTCACAAAGGCAAAATTGTACGCATAAGTACCCTTCCCTAAATGCTTGGATGCTAGTACTAAGTTAGGTTGTCTGAGCTTGGTGTGGTGCTGCATATCCTTAATCCTAATACTTTAAAAGAGGGGGGATGGGAAGCTTGTCATGAGTTTGAGTGTAGCCTCCAAGCCAGCCTGAGTCAGAGTGAGATTTTGTAGCAAAACAACAAGCAACCAAATGGAAGAAAAAATAAACACATCAAAACAAAACCAAGCAAACAAAAATAGTGTCTAGAATGCTAGCTCACTCAGATTTCTTTTCTTTCATTCTTTCTCTCTCTCTCTCTCTTTCCTTATTTCTTTCTTTCTTTCTTTCTTTCTTTCTTTCTTTCTTTCTTTCTCTTCCCACAAGATCTGACTGTATATCTAACTCTTGCTGGCCTAGGATTCACTATGTAGGCTGGCATTAAAAGGAAGAAATCAAAATATCACTATTTGCAGATGATGTGATGGTATACTTAAGTGACCCAAAAAACTCCACCAGAGATCTGCTACAGCTGATAAACGACTTCAGCAAAGTGGCCAGATACAAAATTAACTCAAGCAAATCAGTAGCCTTCTTATATTCAAAGGATAAACAGGCTGAGAAAGAAATTAGGGAAATAACACCCTTCACAATTGTCACAAACAATATAAAGTATCTTGGTGTGACTTTAACCAAACAAGTGAAAGATCTGTATGACAAAAACTTCAAGTCTCTGAAGAGAGAAATTGAAGAAGACCTCAGAAGATGGAAAGATCTCCCATGCTCATGGATAAGCAGGATTAATATAGTTAAAATGGCCATCCTGCCGAAAGCAATCTACAGATTCAATGCAATCCCCATCAAAATCCCAACTCAATTCTTCATAGACTAGAAAAAGCAATTCTCAAATTCATCTGGAATAACAAAAAACCCATGATAGCAAAAACTATTCTCAACAATAAAACTACATCTGGGGAAATCAGCCTCCCTGACCTCAAGCTGTACTACAGAGCAGTAGTGATAAAAACTGCATGGTATTGGTACAGTGACAGGCAGGTAGATCAATGGAATAGAATCGAAGACCCAGAAATGAACCCACACACATATGGTCACTTGATCTTGGACAAAGGAGCTAAAACCATACAGTGGAAAAAAGACAGCATCTTCAACAAATGGTGCAGGATCAATTGGCGGTCTACATGTAGAAGATTGCGAATTGATCCATTCCTGTACAAAGCTCACGTTCAAGTGGATCAAGGACCTTCACATAAAACCAGATACACTGAATCTAATAGAAGAGAAAGTGGGGAAGAGTCTCGAACACTTGGGCACAGGGGAAATGCTCTTGAACAGAACACCAATGGCTTGTGCTCTAAGATCAAGAATTGACAGATGGGACCTCATAAAATTACAAAGCTTCTGTAAGGCAAAGGACACTGTAAATAGGGCCAAATGGCAACCTACAGATTGGGAAAAGATCTTTACCAATCCTACATCTGATAGAGGGCTGATATCCAATGTATACAAAGAACTCAAGAAGCTAGACTCCAGAGATCCAAATAACCCTATCAAAAAATGGGGAACAGAGCTAAACAGAGAATTCTCAACTGAGGAAACTCGAATGGCTGAGAAGCCCCTAAAGAAATGTTCAACACCCTTAGTTATCAGGGAAATGCAAATCAAATCAACCCTGAGATTTTACCTCATACCAGTCAGAATGGCTAAGATCAAAAACTCAGGTGACAGCAGATGTTGGCGAGGATGTGGAGAACGAGGAGCACTCCTCCATTGCTGGTGGGAATGCAAGTTGATAAAACCTCTCTGGAAATCAGTTTGGCGGACCCTCAGAAACATGAACATAATACTACCTGAGGACCCAGCTATTCCACTCCTGGGCATATACCCAGAAGATGCTCTAACATGTAATAAAGACACATGTTCCACTATGTTCGTAGCAGCCATATTTATAATTGCCAGAAGCTGGAAACAACCCAGATGTCCCTCCACAGAGGAATGGATACAGAAAATGTGGTACATTTACACAATGGAATACTACTCAGCTATTAAAAACAATGACTTCATGAAATTCGTAGACAAATGGATGGATCTTGAAAATATCATCCTGAGCGAGGTAATGCAGTCACAAAAGAATGAACATGGTATGTACTCACTGTTAAGTGGTTATTAGCCCAAAAGTTTGAAATACCCAAGTCACTTCGCAGCAACAGTAGGGCTGAGTGTGAGGTCCCAGATGGAGGGCTTGGAGAAAGGACTGAAGGAGCTGAGGGAGTCTGCAGCCCCAGGGAGGTAGCAACAGTGGCAACTGGTCTGACCCCCTGATACTTCTGTAGACTGATCCACCAACTAAAGAATACACATGGAGGGACCCATGGTGCTGGCCACAAATGCGGCAGAGGAGGGTCTTGTTATCCGTCAGGGGGAGGAGAGGCCCTTGGGCCTGAGGGTGTTAGATCCCCCAGTATAGGAGAATGACAAGGAGGGAAGATGAGAGTGAGTGGGTGGGTGAGTGGGAGGGTGGGTTAGAGTATATCCCCATAGTGGCAGGGGGAAGGCGGAGGGAATGGGAAAGTTCCAAAGGGGAGATCTGAAAAGGGGGAAACATTTGAAATGTAAATAAAATATGAAAAGAAAATAAAAAAATTAAAACTCACAGAGATCTGTCTGCCTCTGTCTCTTCTCAAATGCAGAAGACAAAGGTCAGAGCCATTAAGGCCAGCTTAACTCAAAATTCTTAATATGTCACCAAGAAAGTAAATTTTTGGCAATGTTTTAGGTCCAGATATCAGTGGCTCCAACCTTTGCCTAAAATGGAGTGTTTGCTGACTTCCTCAAGAATTATATTTAGCTGCTTGGGTTCAATAGGTCATTTACAATGTATGGTTTTGAGAGGAACTTTCTTGTTTCTAATAACCTCTGTATAGTAGGCAGTACAGTCCAGTTTTCCATGTCAAGGTACATTTGCAAAACCATATTCTGTATAACTTGCTGGAGTAGAGTAGGTAAGATTCAAATGGACAGAGGGAAACTTTTGTCAAGGTATCATAGCCATTCCAATGACTAGGAAAAAAAATAACCTAGCACATTAGCTTAGTTTGGTAAATGGGAATTTCTGGCATACTTCACAAAATGGTGGCATGATGGTGATAACCAGCTTGGCTTTGTGAAATCAAGTGGTGTGCCCATTAGAGATGCTGCTTCTCAGAGATACTATATGTTGATGCCGGTAGGTAGAAGAGACAGCCAGGGAAAGGATTTGGTGAAAAGTACAGTTTTAGTGAGTCCTTAAACCTGTAGTAATTATAATCTTAAATTGTTACCACTCATAACGGTACATAAGTCCAGACCACTGTAAATAATCAGGTGGATAGTGAAATAAACAGAAAGAAGAAGGAGAAGGAGAAGGAGAAGGAGAAGGAGAAGGAGAAGGAGAAGGAGAAGGAGGAGAGAGGGAGAGAGAGAGAGAGAGAGAGAGAGAGAGAGAGAGAGAGAGAGAGAGAGGATAAAAGAGGTAATGGAAGAACAACTCATTTCCAGGATAACCAGGGGTGAACTATAGCCAATTGAATACTCTAGCAAGTTTCACAGCACAATATTATTAAACTTATAATCCACACAATATTAATAAGAAGACAAGTGCTAAATTGGAGAAAACATTTCTCTTCACAAAGAGTAGTTATCAAGACAAACCTAGGGCTGTATAGGTAGTTGTTTGAAACTTTTCCTTATCAGTAGATTATTAAACAAAATAATACTCCTATAAGATGAAACATAAAGAATTACATCTTTGTGGGTGCTTTGGAGCTTCTCTACTCCACCCGTATCTGGAGTTTATTTTCAAAGAAAATGTGATTTTCGAAGCTCTTTTCAGAAATCAGACTAACTTTGTACTAAAGGTCAGGCTGAATGTCATTGTAAAAATTGTGCCTGACATTTTTCCACTTTGCTCAAATAGAAATTTTACACAGCCATGAAGTGAAAGTTCAGAAAGGTTCTTTGGGAGAACTCTAGATTTTTATGGGCTTTCAAAACAACATTATTATGCTTTAGATGTGCTATGTCCCAACAGGCTCATGTATTTGGACACTTGTTCCCCAGCTGGTGCTTCTGTTTTGAAAAATAGTTGAACCTTAGGTACTCAAGGCCTAAATGACAGATGTTCATCACAAGAGCTAGTTTTGAAGGTGATATCCACCTTTGGTGTTGTCATGAGCTGTTTGTCCCTGTGAACATGTGGTACTAAAAGTTTCTGCCTCTATGAATGTAGCTGACATAGCCAGCATATCTTTCCCAACATAATGAATAGATTGATATCCTCTGAAACTGTGAGCCCAAATAAATATTTTCTCCTTTAAATTATTTATGTTAGCTATTCTGTTATAGTGAAAATAATGCTAGCTAATACAAATGTGAATTCACCTGTATTTCTGTATTTCCTTTTAGAGAGAATTCAGACAAAACCACCAATTAACAAGAACCATATCATCCCTTTCATTTCACAAGTCAGACTGTACCCAAATCACTGAGATGAATGAGACATAAAACTCTAAAAGACAGAACAGTGATCAATTACTCACCATAATCATGTTGGCCTTTCTAAAGGTTGTATGTAGATGGGAATATCAGATTGGCTCTTCTGTCTAGGTTGATAAATCAGTTGAGTCACACAGCCAAAATATTTAATAGATTATTTTCACCTCACTGACAGAATTGATTGATCATTTTGGTGTCAGTAGACTCAGCTTCAGTATTTTCAGGGATTCATCCTTGTGGGCATCTGTTAGACAAAATGTTTCATTATATTTAGAAGTAGGTTTAGAGAATGCATGGCATTATGTTATGCATGTACAAACACACACACACAAGCACACACATACATGAACACACATTTTCTTTTGCTTGTTTATTTTTTGAGACAGAACCACAAAGCCTGGAAATCAGCATGCAGCCCAAGCAGACCTCAATCTTATGGCAGTCTTTCTGCCTCAGCTTTCCAAGTGTGATCTAGTGTATTTCATTTGTATTATCATTTTTATATTCTTGGTTATAACCCAAAATAGATTATTTTTGCCGAAAAAGTAAAAAAAAAAAAAAACAAAACAAAAACAAAACAAAACAATGTGGTATGGTCTACTTATCTGAAAAATCTAGTAGGTTATACTATTTCTTTTTAAACTGTTTTAGAATATTGTTCTCACTTTGCAGATTATCAGTATTACAAGGAGTATAACATATAACTATATTGTCTTTCCACTTATATACACCATTAATCTAGTGTTTTGGATTATAGAAATGTCTTTTAAAATAATGTGCTTGTCCATGCAGTCCAAAGCAATCCAATTATTCCATGCAATTCCTACAAAACTCTCAAGGAGAGGTTTTACAGAAAAGGGAAAAAGAAATTCAAATCAATCAGTATGGAATCTTAGAGAACTCAGAATTACAAAATGTCCTGAAAAAAATGGAGTTGAGTAATTCACATATACTGATTTCAATACACACACACACACACACACACACACACACACATACACACACACACACACAAAATGGTAATTAAAACAATATGTTATATTGGCCTAGAGAACGTAGTAAAGAACCCATAAATAAATCTGTATATATGATCTAGGGTACAAGAGTACCAAGAGTAAGTGAAGAGGAAAGGGCAGTTTTCCTCAAAATCTGGTGTTGAGAGATTGGCTGCCCATGTGAGTTAAATAAAGTTGTACCCTCACCTTCTACCATATAAAAAATTAAAGATTTATGATTAAACACCTAAACATACAAATCTATAAAACTCATATAGGAAAACAGACGGAAATATTAGTAGAAAACATATTTGTCACAGATTTCAAGGACTTAGTCAACAACTCCAGAATGGACACATAGGACTGCACACTAAAAAGAAACAGTCATCAGGATGAAAGGCAATCCTTGGAGTAAGAGGAAAAAATAAATGTTATTAAGAATGAGAACATCATGAGTTCTGCAAGCAAATGGATGGAAGTAGAAAATATCATCTTGAGTTAGATAACTCAGACCCAAAAAGCCATGCATAGTATATACTCACAACTCACTAATAAGTGTATATTAGCCAAAAAAGTACAGAATACCCAGGATACAATCCACAGAACTCAAGAAGATTAACATGCTGAAGGGCCCAAGTAAGGATGCCTCAGTCCCACTAGGAAGGGAGAAGAAAAGCAAGGGAGGAGGACTGGAGGGACCTGGGTGGGAAAGGGGACAGGGAGGGGAAGAGGGGAACATAATCAGGTATTGGTGGGGGGAACAGGAGTAAAGGCCTGAAGGCCAGCGGAAAGAATGGAAACAGGCAACCTCAGAAGGTAGGAGGTGGGGGTACCCCCTAGAATGTACCAGAGACCTGGATGTGAGAGACTCTCAGGACTCAAAGGGAGGGACATTAGATGAAATGCCCTACAGTGGGGAGAGGGAACTTGTAGAGTCCATTTCCAATAGAAAGACGGGGTATCAAGCAGAGGGATGGGATTGCCATCCCACAGTCAAAAACTCTGACCCACAATTGTTCCTGTCTGAAGGATGGAAATGGAGAGGAGCCTGAAGAAAAGGAGATTCAGTGACAGGCCCAAAGTGGGATCCATCTCAAGGGGAAGCCCCAAGGCCTGACACTATTACTGAAGCTATGGTGTGCTTACAGACAGGGGCCTAGCATGGCTGTCCTCTGAGAGGCCCAACAAGCAGCTGACTGAGACAGACACAGATATTTACACCCAACCAATAGACAGAAGCTAGGGACCATGTGAAGGTGGAAAGAAAAAAACTTCACAAAGCTGTCTTTAGATCACCATACATGAACTTTAGTACATATACACATACATATTCTTTCTCTGTCTCTGTCTTTCTTTTTCCTCCCATCTCCCCTCAATAAAATAGTTAATAGTTAAGAAGGTACATTTTATACTATATATTTTAACACGTGTGTGTGTGCTTGGGGGGGGAGGTAGCACTGAATGTAAGAGCAGAGATCAGAGAACAACTCTCAGAAGTCAGTTCTATCACCACACCATTCCCAGGGACTGAACTTAGGCTGTCAGACTTGGTAGCAAGTATCTTCCTGCTTAGCTATCTTGCTTGCCCCTGTATTACATTTTACCACAATTTAAACAACATTCTAGAGGGATCATTGTTAGCATTCTGTCTAAACTATATGCCACACTTACCTGGCAACTGCCACGTATGCTCCTCCCCACAGTTACCTGGCAACAGCCAGGTAGGCCTGACCCACTATAAAAAGGGCTGCTTGCTCCCTCCTCTCTCTCTTGCTTTCTTGGTCTCTTGTTCTCTTGCTCCCTCTTGCTCCCCCTCTCTCCCCATTCCCTCCCCTTTCTCTCATGTGATTATGGCGGGCCTCTACTTTTCTACTCTCTCCCTCTCTCTGCCTTTCTCTGCCTGTACTACCTCTTAATTCCCCTCCCCATGTCCTGAATAAACTTTATTCTATACTGTACCATGGCTGGCATGGGTCCACTGAGGCACCCCCCCTTCCTTCCTACCTCACCACACTCCCATAGAACATCTTATATCTCTTTATCTTTTTATAAACACACAAAATCATCTTCTTTGAAACTATTAGTGATTAAATAAAAAATTTCCATGAGATGTCATGATCCAAAAGTAATTTTAATTAGATATTTTAAAGGTTTACATCTTGGCATACGTTTCTGAGATACTATATTTTAATATTTAAAATATGACTTAATTGTGATGTTTTGCTCAGTCATACAATTTGTGTAAACTTGTTTCTTTCTTTAGTTCCAGATACTGAACATTAAGAGATACTCTTTCAACGTCCTTCATCTCATCTCAATGCCCTTATACCATCACTCTACAGTCATGACATGTATAATGTGCCAGACAAAATGGCACACTCACTTCCTCAGTGGAAACTCATCTGACATTCGCTCCACAAAGATATTATAAATGGGGAAAACTTCTGACCTGGTTGAAATGTTCAACTACTTCCTCAAAAAGTTTATCTGATTGTCCTCAATCAGAGAGTCTCCTTCCTCTGAACACAGGAATATCACAGTAATACCATTCCTAAACACTAAAGTCATATTGCTGGGTTAAAGTTAATTCTACTTATTTCCTGCTTTTAATCCTAAACTCTTTTTAAAAACACATTTCATTGAACTTAATATTCTCTTTGCACAGGAGGCTAATGAATGTTTTTTGAATGTGTACATAAGTAGAAGGTACACTTAAAATTGAATAAAATGGCTTTCTAAGTCTTTGGCTCATCTATGAAATCAAACACTAACAAATATATCTAATCCATAACAAGTTGTGAGGATCATACCAGAAGGGTCTAAGTTGATCAGAGACCTGGGAGGTGAGAGACATTCAGGATCAGAGAGAGGGACCTTAGATGAAATGCCCTACAGTGAGGAGAGGGAACTTGTAGAGCCCACCTCCAGCAGAAAGACAGGGCATCAAGTGGAGGGATGGGGTTGCCATCCCACAGTCAAAAACTCTGACCCAGAATTGTTCCTGTCTGAAAGAACTGCAGGAACAAAAATGGAGAAGAGACTGAGGGAAAGGAGGTGCAGTGACAGGCCCAACTTGGGATCCAACTCAAGGGGAGGCTCCAAGGCCTGACACCATTACTGATGCTATGGTGTGCTTACAGAAAGGAGTCTAGCATGGCTGCCTTCCAAAAGGCCCAACAAGCAGCTGAAAGAGTCTTTACCCAAACAATGGATAGAAGTCGGCTGAATTAGGGAAAAGCTGGAAGAAGCAGAGGAGGAGGGAAGCCCCATGGGAAGACCAGCAGTCTCAATTAATCTGGACCCCTGAGATCTCTCAGACACTGAGGCATCAACCAGACAGCATACACCAGCTGATATGAGGCCCCTAACACATGTACAGCTGAGGTCTGTCTAGCCTGGCCTCAGTGAGAGAAGATGCACCTAACCCTCAAGAGACATGAGGCCCCAGGGAGTGGGGAGGTCTGGTAGGGTAGGAGTGGGTGGGGACTTCCTCTTGGAGATGGGGGAGGAAGAATGGGATGAGGAACTATGGGAGGTCGGACCAGGAAGGGGATAATGACTGGACTGTAAAAAAGGATTCAATAATAATAATAATAATAATAATAATAATAATAATAATAATAATAATAAAATGAAAAAAAAATGTGAGCTACTGTTAAATAAGTAGTATTTTAGTTAATGGACACTATGATAAATTAAAGATGAATCTGATAAGTTCCCTGAACTCAATGAGTCTCTAACCTTTACAATACTTTATTGGTTTCTTTAAATTTATACATTTTTGACTCTTCCACCATAATGAAAGCTTTAAAAATATAAAGATGTTCATCATAGCCAGTGCTGTATCACCAGTAAATATTTGTCCAAAGGATAAAAGAATGATGGCAAGATCTAGTGGGAAAATGACAGTATTTAACAATAATCTGCTGCTATGAGCAAGATACTGAAAGACACAGAAATGAGTAAGAAGACAGAGTGAGAAATGTGAGAGAAATTCTGTGAGAATCTGTAAGATTTCATGGAGTGAGTATTTGCTTTGGTGCTTGAATTACAGGTTGAATTTGAACTATTAGAGACAACAAGAAAATATGTAATCAAGCTTGCAGCATGAGTAAAGGCACAAACTCTAGGAGAGTAGGTACACTTGGCAAATTCAGAGCAACCTGTGTAACATGGACATATGTTCCAGAGGAAATAAAATGATTGAGATACTACTGTTCAGGGCTTTGGATGAGCCAAACCATAATTTGACCGAATACAGAAGAGTTTTGCACGTTATTGCAGAGAGTCCAGGGTTAGGCTTGATGACTTAGAAATTCACCCTCGACCCATTATTTTCTGACCTTTAATGCTGTTACCAGTTTTGTTACTTTAGTTTAAAATCCAATTATAAAAAAGGTAGGGTCCTAGAGGTGAGTTTTAATCAAAGATATTTTCTGACCTTGTCGAAAATAATCTTGGCATTTGGGGAGAAACTGTGCTTTTTGCCAGCAAGAGAAAATCTGAAGTAAAATAGCAAACAACAGATACAAGGTCTGCTGACTGCCCATCAGACACTTGACAAGGTATTTGCTTATATTTTATCTTGTTTTACAGTCCATAGATCAGTACAAATGAAGCAATGCCAAAATATGGCATAGAAAATGCAAGAAAGATTTTGAGCAAATACCTTCTAAAAAATTAATGATCAGAAGGGAGATGTAAAGAGTAAATCGCCAAGGTCAGATTCACCTAGCTGTCCAATTTGAACAGTAGGAGGGAGGGAGGTGCTACATTCTTACAGGGATGATTATATATGAACACAGAACTGGTCTTTTATTTGGAAAAGTTGAACAAAGATGATTTTTGTTTCTTCATGCTAGCCCCAGTTTGTTTTCGCAGAACCAGCCTGCAAACTGTTTCAGAATAGAATTGTCGCTCTACTTCACTACTACTGAAAACCAACATCTGAAAACAACAAAACAGATTGCTTTCAATGTCCTCTTCCCTGTATACATACTCCTGCAGCACTGAGTGCTTGATATGTACCATCATTATCCATTCATTAACTCATGCATCTAGCCTGTGAGTATTTACAGTCAATAAACAAGCTCTATCCAGTATGAACTCATCACTATAAACTCTGTCAGGCACTAAGGTTGTATTTTCTGTTATTAAAGTGATGTACATCGATTTCCAGCATATTTATAGGCAGTCTAGAATGGGTTTAGAAAACAAGTGTATTTGCTTATATTGATAGCTACCTAAAATTTTGAACACTTATGATTTGCTTTTAATTGATTGGGAATTCCCAGAGGCTAAATGCATTACTTTAAAAAATTATGTAAATTCCAAATTAGTTTCATTGAAAAGCTCTGATAATTAGACAAAATATTTCTTTCTTATATGAAGTACAAGATTTTTCAGTTGCAAAGAATCTTATGAGCTGATCATTTAATGCTTTGCCTGGGCACCTAGGTGTTTCATTCAAACTGAAGGAGAGTTTCTACCATAACATCCACTATGGTTATTATTCCTTAAAGACAGTCCATACCCTGTGTAAGCAGCTGTAGTGACTAGGAATCACTTTCTAGATCTACTGATCTCTTTTTATTAACAACTTCAGAGTTTTGCCCTTTAGAAGATGTAACTAAAGTATTGAAACCTCAATCTTTAATATTTCTGTTTTGATGGAAATAGCCAATTCTCATAAACCTCTCTTGTGTTATAAAGATAATATTTTCCTATAAAACAGTCCATTTTTTATATGAATTTTCCTATTTTTATAGCAAGCTGTTTTGTGGTATAGAGATAGTGAATACAGAAGTCCTGTTTGCTTGTGTTTTTTTTTTTTTATTTTTTGTCTTGTTTCTTGCTGTTTCTATGTTTTGTTGCAACATGGTCTCCCTTGGCCCAGGTGAGATCCAGACTCCTTTTGTTGCTAAGGCTGTGCTTGAGTTCTGGCTTTTCCTGCCTTAACTTCTTAATTGCTTGGGGTTACAGGAGTGCACAGCGGCCCTCCTGTTTTTCTGTTTTTCTGTTTTTTTAGGTTTGCCCTTGCTATCTCTGTTTTTCTCCGGACCAGCTAAATTTCAACTGGAAGAAGATAACGTTAATCTTTGGTCCAGTGATTTCAGCTGTTCTCCTAGGCTAGGCAGATTTTGAGTCTGATTTTGGAACCACCTGCCTAATTGTTGGAAAAGACCAGGCCTGCTATACATTGTGAAAGTGCCCATTAGGGAAGAAAAACTGAACAGAGAGGACTTGAAGAGATTCCACAAACATGACGAAGAGTTGTTCTGTCACTGAGGTAGTAAAATGTGAATTAAAAGGTAGAAGTTAAATGAAGTCCATTTTTTAAAAAAAGATATTTAAGGGTCTTCCCAGTAGGATTGGGTTCCCACTGACAGAGTGAAATTCCTATCACTGAATGAGCTCTGGTAGAAGTTTAAAGATTATGTGTTCCTGGTATTTGCAAAGATTTCTTTGTTTTTGTGAACGTTGACCTGAAACTGTTTAAAGTGGCTTCTGCCTTGGAGACTTTAAGACTCTATTCCAAATCTTCCCCGGTGGATTTTGTCCCATAGGATCAGAAGTTATAGAGTAACATGTCACTTTGGCAAATTTTCTTTTTTGAGTAAGTATGGTATATAGGGTTCTTTACTCACTCTTTAAATATATGGATACTGCAACATATTATTAGATATGGTAATAGATTATACACTCCTAACCTCATAGGTACAATGTATGATGTATTTCCAAGACATTGGTGGTTTTTGATCCCATTTTGTTTCTGAGAAATGTTAGAAAGCTCAAGAACTACAAATTGGAACTGTTAATTGGAATTGTTTGGTTCAAAGTGTATAGCACATGAACCTAAGGTTCTTGAATTCTATCCTCACTATTTTCTCATCTGACTGAGGCATGCCGCTGGTGTTGTGCTGACTTTTTTCTGCAGTATTCGTTTCTAAAGAACTTCTGTGTTACTTACTGTTAGTGTTCAAGTACTGTGCAGAGTCAACTATCCAAACTACCCCATGGCAGACACCCTGTTCACCACTTTGAGGTCATGAATGTAAAAGTGAAGGACAATAATTTTATTAACTAGATTTATAAAACAGGCGTAGTCTAAGTGTTTAATAAGAGTCTTTTCTGTTTGGTGAAGACCCAATCCACCATGTCAGTCTCCAACAGGATTCTTCAAATAGGAAATTCAAGTGATGTGGTTGAGAGGAGGCTAGCTGGAAGCCGAATACCATGTATTTTGACCCAACTTTATTTTCTTCTTCCTTTTTTTTTTCTACCAAATAGTTTATTTTTATAATCCATTTTACATCCTGATCACAGACCCCCCCCCCAACACACACACACTTCTCTTCTCAGTCCCATCCTTATGAATCCCCCTCCACAGTGCCCCTCCTGGAGGTCTTGATGCCTTCTCAGAGAAGGGAAGCCACCCACCACCACCACTTAATGATGGAAACATCTAGTCCCAGCAGGACTAGGCACATCCTCTCTCACTGAGGCCCAATTAGGCAGTCCAGGTAGGGAGAAGGGGATCCAAGAGCAGGCAACAGAGAAGGAGACAAATCCTGCTCCATTTTGTTAGGAGACCCTCATGAAGACCAAGCTGTAAATCTGCTACAAATGTGTTTGTGACCTAGGCACAGACCTGGTGTGCTCTCTGGTTGGTGGTTCACTCACAGTGGGTCCCCATGGGTCCAGGATAGGTGACCCTGTAGATTTTCTTGTGGTGTCCTTTACCCCTCTAGCTTGTTCAATTCCATCCCCCACTCTTCCACAAGACTCCCTGAGATCTGCCTAATGTTTGGCTGTGGGTCTCTGCATCTGTTCAATTCCGCTGCTGGATGAAGCCTCTCAGGAGACAGTTATGCTAGGTTGTTCCTGTCTACAAGCATAGCAGAGTATCATTAATAGTGTCAGGGGTTGGCTCTCTCACATGGGGTAGGTTTCGAGTTGGACCAGTCATTTGTTGGCTGTTCCATCAGTCTCTGCTCCAGCTTTACCCCTGCATATCTTGTAGGCAAGACAAATTTTGGGTTGAAGGTTTTATGAGTTGATGTCCCCCTCCCTCCTCTGGAAGTCCTGCCTGGCTCTGATAGGAATCTGAGCTACTGAGCTAGGGGTCACCCCTACAGGCTCCAGGTATCCTCTCCTATCCCAGGCTTCCAGATAGTCATCAGAGATGCTCCCTGCTGATTCCCATCCTCATTCCTAGCCCTTTCCCGGAGGCTCCTAGCTCCTCACACCTGATCCTTATCCACATTCTTCTCCTCTCCCCCTCTCCTACCCAGTTTTCTCTTTTCAACCGCCTCAGGTTTACTTTCCCCTTCTGAGTGAGATTCCGGCCATCCAATCTTTTTAATGTTGCAACCCTTTAATACAGTTTCTCACAACTTGGCAACCACCAACCATAACATCATTTCTTTAAAGATTTATTTATTTTTATTTATATGAGTACACCACATCTGTCTTCAGACACACACAAGAACAGGGCATCAGATCCATTACAGATTGTTGTGAGCTACCATGTGGTTGCTGGAAATTGAACTGAGGACCTCTGGAAGAGCAGTGAGTGCTCTTAACCACTGAGCCATCTCTCCAGCCCCATAAAATTATTTTCATTGCTACTTCATAGCTGTAATTTTGCTAGTGTCAACTCATAATGTGGATATTTTTTAAAACAGAGGTTTGTCAAAGGGAGTGCTACCCACAGTTTGAGATCCACTGATCTAGGGGATGAGGCTATGGACCAGATCTAATTTTGGATTTCTAGCACCTTCATTAAAAGCCAATAAAGCAGATGCAGTATGTGCCTGCGATCTCAGCTCCAAGGAGGCAGAGATAGGTGGAGCTCTGGAGCTCATGAACCATTTAGCCTAGTGGAATTGATAAGCTCCATGTTCAATGGAAGCTCCTATCTCAAAAAAATAGGGATAGTGGTTAACCTGAAATTTTCCTCTGACCTCCACACATGTACACACACACACACACACACACACACACACACACGCATACATATACTACTTGTATATATGGCATAGGCATGCATATATACACAAGAATACAATATAATTAGAGAAAGAATCTCCACAGAGTAATGTTTACTAATGGTTATTTCTTTATTTGCTAATTTGGTGGGGAACGTCTGTTCATTGAGACAGTCTCACTTTGTTTTCCATTCTGGCCTCGAACTTGCATCAATCCTTCTGCCTCTGCTGCTGAGATACAGGCTTTGAGCCTCTATGCCTGACTTCCCAGTGACATTTTCATGTGTAATTTTCTCACCAAATAGCAACAGGTAACCCAATTATTCTCTTAGGTACAGTACTTAGTGACACCTTTCTGTGGATTGTTATGATGGGTGCTATGTGTGTGTGCTATGTGTGTGCTATTTTGCATTGTTTTTCTTTCTAGGATGTTGAATAACAAATTCAGAAGGTATGAAAGTTTCTCTATAAATAACACTTTTAATTCAAAACTTGAAAGTTTCCTACAATTTTCAATGTATTTTTATCACATCTGTCTCCTCCTACATCCCCTTCACTCTCCATAACGCTGGTCTCCATCTCCCCCTCACTTCATATTTCCTAGGTACTGTTTAGCTTAGCTTTGCTTCTTCTGTCTTGCCTTTCATTTTCTCTTAGGTACAGTGCTTAGGGTTGAGTTCTGAGCCTTGTTCTTGCTATGAAGTACTCTACCATGGAGCTACATCTCTAGCCTGAAGTGCTGCATTTAATAGAATTGCAATGGCCCTATCCATGGGGCGAGCATTTATTGTTGTAAGATATTGTTGTAGATTTTGTGAGCACCAGGTGCTCCACTTGAATACAGAGTTCTTTCTTACTTTTTGAAAACACCAAACAAATATTGATTTATGAATAACAATTCAGTCTAGGGTCGTTGCCATGGTGGTTGTGAGGTAGCCACTTCTGCTAGAGAAACTAGAAATCTCAAGGGTATAAAAGACTTCAGTATTAAGAAGGAACCTAAAATTTAGACTCTTCCTATCAACAAAGGCAAAAGCAAAAGCAAAGGCTCATAGATATAAATGAAGTTCTTAATACCATGATGAATTTTAAGTACAATAGAAACATAAACTCATAGAAAAATTGAATAGTCACTACTTGCAACTTCAATACAAAGTTTCTTTGAGTATAATATGAGGAGAGTTTACATTAAAATCACTTGGGTAAAGAGCTATAGGCAATCTAAAAATCTTAGCACAGGATAAGAGAGTCTGGTTATGGACATCATTAAGGGAGTCCAATATATTTCCAGAATAACATAGGCTATTGTAATGGCTATTCCTGCTTCTCAACTTGACTATATCTGGAATGAGCTACAATCCAGAATTGGAGGGGTCACCTGTGATCCATATGTGTTTCAGAGGGTGGGAAATAAATCCAACCAAAATTCAAGGACCATCTACTTCTGTGAAATTCTTAGGAGTCCAGTGGTGTGGGGCATGCAAAGATATTCCTTCTAAGGTGAAAGATAAGTTATTTCACCTGGTCCCTCCCACCACCAAGAAACAAACACGTTTAGTGGGTCTATTTGGATTCTGGAGACAGCACATTTGTCACTTGGGTGTGTTACTCAGGCCCATTTACCAAGTGACTCAGAAAGCTGCTACCTTTGTGTGGGGCCTGGAACAAGAGAAGGCTCTTCAACAGGTCCAGGCTGCTGTGCAGGCTGCTCTGCCACTTGGACCATATGATCCAGCAGACCCGATGGTACTTGAGGTATAGGTTGCAGATAGAGATGCAGTTTGGAGCCTCTGGCAGGCCTCTGTCAGTGAATCACAGAATAAACCTTTAAGATTTTGGAGCAAAGCTCTACCACTATCTGCAGACAACTATTCTCCCTTTGGAAAGCAGCTCTTGGTCTACTATGGGGCCTTAGTGGAAACTGAACATTTGATGACAGGACACCAAGTTACCATGTGACCTGAACTGCGCATCATGAGTGGGGTGTTATCAGACCGTTCAAGTCATAATGTAGGACATGCATAGCAACAGTCTATTATCAAATGGAAGAGGTACATACCTGATTGAGCCTGAGCAGGTCCTGAAGGCACAAGCAAATTACATGAAAAAGTTGCTCAAATGCCTATGGTTTCTACTCCTGTTACAATGCCATACAGCATGCACCTATAACCTCATGGGGTGTTCCCTGTGATCAGCTGACTGAAGAAGAGAAGACTAGGACCTGGTTTACTGACTGTTCTGCACGTTATGCAGGCACCACCAAGAAGTGGACAGCTGCAGCATTACAACCCCTTTTGGAGACAACCCTGAAAGATACAGGTGAAGGAAAATCTTCACAATGGGCAGAACTCCGGACACTACACATGGTATTACAGTTTGTTTGGAAGAAGAAATGACCAGATGTACAATTGTTCCTTGACTCATAGGCTGTAGCCAATGGATTGGCTGGATGTTCAGGGACTTGGAAAGATCACGATTGGAAAATTGGTGAGAAACATCTGGGGAAGAAGTATGCGAATAAATCACTCCAAATAGGCAAAGGATGTGAAGATAGTTGTATCCCGTGTAAATAATGCTCACCAAAAGGTGACTTCAGCTGAGGAGGAGTTCACCAATCAAGTGTATAAGATGACCCAATCTATGGACAGTGAGCCTCTTTCCCCAGCTATCCCTGTCATTGCTCAAAGGGCACATGAACAAAATGGCTATGATGGCCGATATGGGGGGTATGCTTGGGCTCAACAACACAGCCTTCCACTCACCAAGGCTAACGGTTACTGGCTACAGCTGCTACTGAATGCCAGATCTGCCAACAGCAGAGACCAACAATGAGCTCCAGATATGGCACCATTCCTCAAGTTGATCAGCCAGCAACCTGTTGGCAGGTTGGCTACATTGGACCACTTTCTTCGTGGAAAGGACAACATTTTGTTCTTACTGGAGTAGATACTTTTTCTGGTTATGGATTTACCTTTCCTGCATGTAATGCTTCTGCCAAAACCACCATCTATGGACTTACAGAATGCCTTATCCAACATCATGGTATTTCATACAGTATTGCTTCTGACCAAGGAACTCATTTCACATCTAGAGAAGTTCGACAGTGGGCCCATGATCATGGAATTCATTGGTCTTACCATGTTATCCATCATCCTGAAACAGCTGGTCTGATAGAAAGAAGGAATGGCCTTTTGAAGCAGCAGTTATAGTGGCAATTAGGTGGCAGCAGCATGGAGGTCTGGGGCAGAGTTCTTCAGAAAGCAATATATGCTTTGAATCAGCATCCAATATATGGCACAGTTTCTCTCATATCCAGGATCCATAGGTCCAGGAATCAAGGGGTGGAAAAAGGAATAGTTGCACTCATTCTCACTCCTAGTGATCCTCTAGGAAAATTTTTGCTTCCTGTCCCCACAACCCTAGGTTCTTCTGGCCTAGAAATTTTGGTTCCAGTGGTGGAGGTGGGGGTGGGGGTGCTCCTATCAGGAGCTATAACAAACATTCCATTGAACTGGAAGTTCAGGCCTTCCTGGGTCTTTGTGGCCTTCTAATGTCCTTAAGCCAACAGGCTAAGAAAGGAATAACAATGGTAGGAAAGGTGATAGATCTAGATTACCATGGGGAATTTGGATTGCCTTTCCACAATGGAGGTAAAAAGGATTATGCCTGGAGTGCAGGAGATTCCTTGGGGCATCCTTTGATTAAAGTCAATGGGAAAATACAATAGCCTAATCCAAGCAGGATGACAAAGGACACAGACCCATCAGGAATGAAGGTATGAGTCACTCCTCCAGGAAAAGAGCCTAGACCTGCTGAGGTGCTTACAGAGGCTAGAGGAAATACAGAATGGGTAGTAGAGGAAGAGAGTCATAAATACCATCTAAGGTCACATACCTGTTGCAGAAACGAGGATTATAAAGTAATATGAATGCTTCTTTTTTTGTTGTTGTTAAGAATACATTTGTATAGCTATTTGTGCTTTCTTGCAATTTCTTTAACATCAATTGGTATTTATGTTGAGATACTAAAAGAATGTTCCCAAGGAACATTGCCCCATTGTAAATTTACAAATGTGTTTGCAATTGTATGAGGAATATTTATATAGGTGTATTCATAACCTTGTTATTGTTTCATGTGGACATGAGATATTATTTGTGTCAACTTGACAAGGGGTGGATTGTAATCCTGATTGTCAACTTGACTATATCTGGAATGAGCTACAATCTAGAATTGGAGGGCTCATCTGTGATCCAGACCTTAAGGCTGGGAGACACAAGTTTATAACCTGGACTTTGGCACTGAGATCTTGAGGTGTGGTTGCTATGAAAAGCTTAGGCCCAGGCAAAGGAGTACATGCCTTAATCCCAGGAGACTAAGGCAAGGAGATCTCTGAGTCCAAGGTCAGCCTGGGACAAATCAAGTCCCAGATCCAGGCAGGGTGGTACACACCTTTAATCTGGGTCACACCTTCTGTTGGAAGATGACATAAAGACATTGGAAGAAGGAAGATTCACTCTTCTTCACCTGCTTGAATTTACTTGCCAGCACATCTGTTGGAATCTATTCCTACAGGGGACCAGCTGAACCATCCAGCCTTGAGGGACTGAGCAACTATTAGATCCTTGGACTTCCCATTCACAGCTGACCATTGTTGGGGAGTTGGACTACAGACTGTAAGTCATCATAACAAATTCCTTTACTATATAGAGACTATCCATAAGTTCTGTGACTCTAGAGAACCCTGACTAATACAGCTTTTGTGTTACATAGGACTTAACGGAATCCAGCTAGGTATGGCGTGGAAGCTCTTCCCTGAGGACTAGCTTTCAGAGTACTAGTTGGGATACCCGTGGACCACAAAAATGACCGGCACAGATACTTTGCTATTCAAGTGCTCTGTCGGTGAGCTACAACTCTAGTCAGTAAGTGTTACATTTAATAGAGTTATACAACACTTATAACTTGGGGGTAACAACCAGTTGTTAAATATAGTTAAGGCACAATTAATAGGAGGGAACTTATGCCATGCACTGTAACATCAGGTTGGGAAGCCATAGAACCTAGAGTTAAATCTACTGCCACTTCCCTAAACCAAAGTAATTTCTATGTTCGTTATAAATACTTACCTTATAATCACAGGTAAGTGTAGCTCTCACCATTCACAAAAAAAAAAAGGATTCATTTTTGGAGTAGACAGAAGCCTGACAGAAAGCCACAACTGGTTAAAATGCTCAGAAACACTGACTATGTGGTGTCCATCTCCATTGGATACATCTAAATTCCCCTATACATAAGACTCAGGGAATATTTCAGAAGAGGTGCTGAAAGATTATAAGAGGCAGAAAATCAAAATGTATGCATAATGCCTTTGGCATGGCAGAGAGGCTGTACCCATGACATCTCAATAATATGGCTGTCTAAACAAGACCTGCATAATCATTCTATAAATTATTTTATCTTTGAGATTGTGATATAATTTCATTTCCCTGTTCCATTTCCTTTCTCCAATCCCCCCACCTCTCCTCTTGTTCTTCAAATTCATGGTCTCTTTTTTCGCCACTAATTGTTGTTACATTTAGCTTTGAGAATCATTGCTTTAAAGATATGTGTTTTTAGCTTAGTAAAATAAAGTACTATTCTATGATCTAGTATAATGGGAAATACAGGAACCTGGTAGGAGAAACCTGGTAGGGTCTAGTTCTAATTTCACCATCTATTATTTGGAAGAACTTCGGAAGATGCTATTATTATCTCGTTGACCACTGATGTGTTTATAAAAATGATAAAGATATATATGTTCTATGGAGGTAGGGGGAGGTAAGTGTGGGAGAAGGGTGTGCTTCAGCGGGCCCATGCCAAGGCATCCCTTCCCCCAGAGGGACCAGACACATGCAAAGGTCTAGTATAGATGTAGAATTTATTTAGAGCATGGGGAGGGCAGTTAAGAGGATAGTAGAGGCAGGGAAAGGAAGAGAGTAGAGAAGTGGAGAGGACTGGAGGCCAGCCATGCCCACGTGGAGGGGGTGGGTGGGAACAAGAGGGATAAGAGATTTAGGAGAAGCAAGAGATAAAAGAGAGAGCAGGAGCAAGCAGCCCCTTTTATAGTGGGCCAGGCCCACCTGGCTGTTGCCAGGCAACTGTGGGGAAGAGCATACCTGGCTATTGCCAGGTAACTGTGGGGTGGAGTTTGGACAAAATGCTAACAACCAACTTTTTTTTTTTCTTGGTATAATCCTGACAAATTTGATCCAGAGAAACACTAAGATATGTCAGTATTAACATTGTATGGATCTACACAAAGAACCATAATCAAACATTCCAAGGGATCATAGGACCTAGCACCCAGATCTACAGCTGGCACATAATATGAATTCAATAAATACTAATTGTATGAACGGAGATGTAAACTATGAACAAGTAAGAATTAAATAGTAGTCAAGTGATGAATATATAATGGGTATTATGGTCCTAAGGAAAGCTAATATGTTTAGAAACTACTTTTAAAACTTTGAAGAGAATCATAAGTTTAATTCACATCCCCTCTTTGTGGACATCAGAAATTTAATTGTCTGAGTAGTTGTATTTGGATCCAAATTATATTTTTCATAAAATATTTTTCCCTTCAACTAGCTCCCCACTGTTCTTTTAGCAGTCAGTCTACGATATACTTTGTTCAATTGTATACTGTTTTTCTTGTTTCATTTTAAGTATTTAAATGTAAATTTTAATTTATGACAAACTCAAGAAGACTGTAGAATATATTCCTTTCATTGTGGCCTCAAAGCCCAATAGTTTTGAATGCATAGGTCAATTGGAATAGTTTTAATCTTTTACATTTCAAAGTGTCTTTCAAGTTACAAAGTTTTCTTACAACCGCTTTCTTTTATATCCATAATCACAGTTGTAGGCTTCCAGAGGAGGTATATTTATTACCATTTTATAGATTAAGAAACTGGAACTTAGAGAATTTTATAGCTTGCACAAGTCCTCACATGAGGTTCTAGTTGCTTCTTCCCACACACCTCCCCATGTTACGTACAAGTCTGTCCCAGATGCACATGGTGTCTATGGTATTGAGAAGTGATAGAGTATATAGAGTGTGAAAGGTTAGTGACATTGGGACTCCATCTATGAAGCTATGGGAAAGTCACCCATATTGGGGTAAGAATTTTCAGTAATACTGTTGTTTTGCAATGACTTATGCTCCTGCAAATAATCCCTTCCCATATGCTGGTTATTAGTTTTTTGTCAACTTAACACAAACTATAGTCATTTGAGAAGAGGAAACCTCAGTTGAGGGACTGCTTCTATCAGATTGACCTACAGACATGAATGTGGGACAATTTCTTGATTGATAGTTGATGTGGGAGGGTCCAACCCACTAAGGGTAATCCAACCCTGTACTTATACAGACCTGGGCTGTATAAGAAAGCAGGCTCAGCAGGAAATGGAGAGTAAACCAGTAATCCTTGTTTTTTCTTGGAGTCTGCTTCAGTTCCTACTTCCAGGTTCTTGCTTTGAGCTCCTATTCTGCATGATAGACTCTAAGGTGTAAGATATAGTACTCTGCCACCAATCTGATTTTGTCATGGTGTTTATCACACCAACAGAAAGCAAACTAGGACATCCAAGTTTCTGTGAGTAAGCCCAATAAATCCATTGGTTCCTCAAAGTACACATGGAGAGAACTATTAGTTTGGGTTGTTATTAGTGCGTCATCTGAAATCATAGATATTTCTTTACATCTCCCCAGAAAGAGTTCATGCAACAGTAGACATGCCATCAGTCACCATGCTCCAGTCTGTTTTCTTTGATTTTCTTTTCTTTCTTCTTTCTTTCTTTCCCTCCCCCCTTGTTTTTTATCGAGACAAATATAAACCCTGTAGCCAGGCTGGCCTAATAGGCCAGCCTCAAACTTAGGACATTCCTCCTGCCCCAGCCTACAGTACTGAGATTATAGGCATGAACCATCATGCTTAATGTTCTAATGCTTTTTGTAGTTATATAATACCAGGGTATATGGTTTCTTGCTGGACAAATAATAGGCTGAGGAATAGCATTTACAATCAAAATTTTATTTACAGTCAAAAGTTTCATCACCTTCTAGTAAAAATGTTTGCATAATTAAAAGAAAAGGGAGAAACAAGAATTAAGCCAAGACAATTTGAAGCATTAATTTGTGAGTACTAGTTTGATTGCATTTCAAATGACAACATCTTAGTTCTAACGTATTCTAAATTTATTCCGCTGAACTCTTGTTTTCTGTTTGGGTTTTTAGTGATCATTTGTATTTAACTACATCAATGTTAATTTCAAATGAACTTGGGGTTTCTTATCCTTTTGTTATTGTTTCTCCAATTAAGATATCTGATAATTATCTGAAAATAGAAGGAACAAAAGTTATGAGATTAAATAAGGATGAATCCCTTAAAATATTGAATTGGTCCAGAACCTCTTTTATGTTTAGAAAAATAGCTTTGTGTGCACTAAACAGGCTTTACAAAAGGTCAAGTGACCCTTTCCTCTGACTTACTGCATCAGCAGAGATAGAGGTTATATAATTTTTCATATAGGGGTGAACTACGTATTTGAAATGGTATGCAAAGTGTGTGTTCAAGAACAAAATAGGAGGAAAGCATGCAAGTACCAAACCTGCACTTATGAAAGCAGTGATGCAGATCCCCATGAGAAATGAAGCATGCTTGAACAAAGGATGCTAGTCTGCTTTAGAAGAAGTAATGCCAATACTCTTCAAGCTATTCCACAAAATAGGATGGAAGAAACACTACCCAATTCATTCTATGAGGCCACAGTTACACTGATACCAAAGCCCCACAAAGACCCAACAATAATAGAAAACTTCAGACCAATTTTCCTTATGAATATCAATGCAAAAATACTCAATAAAATTCTTGCAAACTGAATCCAAGAACACATCACAACGATCATTCACCATGATCAAGTAGGCTTCATCCAAGGGATGCAGGGATGGTTCAATATCCAGAAATCCATCAGTGTAATCCACTACATAAACAAACACAAAGAAAAAAACCACATGGTCATTTCATTAGATGCTGAAAAGGCATTTGACAAAGTTCAACATCCCTTCATGATAAAAGGCTTGGAAAGATCAGGAATTCAAGGAGCATACTTAAACATAGTAAAAGCAATATAAAGCAAACCAGTAGCCAACATCAAACTAAATGGAGAGAAACTCAAAGCAATCCCACTAAAATCAGGGACTAGGCAAGGCTGCCCTCTCTCTCCCTATCTATTCAATATAGTACTTGAAGTTCTAGCTAAAGCAATCAGACAACAAAAGGAGGTCAAAGGGATACAAATTGGAAAGGGAGAAATCAAAATATCACTATTTGCAGATGATATGATGGTATACTTAAGTGACCCGAAAAACTCCACCAGAGATCTGCTATAGCTGATAAACACCTTCAGCAAAGTGGCTGGATACAAAATTAACTCAAGCAAATCAGTAGCCTTCCTATACTCGAAGGATAAACAGGCTGAGAAAGAAATTAGGGAAATAACACCCTTCACAATTGTCACAAACAATATAAAGTATCTTGGTGTGACTCTAACCAAACAAGTGAAAGATCAGTATGACAAGAACTTCAAGTCTCTGAAGAAATAAATTGAAGAAGACCTCAGAAGATGGAAAGATCTCCCATGCTCATGGATAAGCAGGATTAATATAGTTAAAATGGCCATCCTGCCGAAAGCAATCTACAGATTCAATGCTATCCCCATCAAAATCCCAACTTAATTCTTCATAGACTTAGAAAGAGCAATTCTCAAATTTATATGGAATAACAAAAAACCCAGGATAGCAAAAACTATTCTCAACAATAAAAGGACTTCTGGGGGAATCAGCCTCCCTGACTTCAAGCTGTACTACAGAGCAGTAGTGATAAAAACTGCATGGTATTGGTACAGTGACAGGCAGGTAGATCCATGGAATAGTATCGAAGACCCAGAAATGAACCCACACACTTTTGGTCACTTGATCTTTGACAAAGGAGCTAAGACCATACAGTGGAAAAAAGACAGCATTTTCAACAAATGGTGCTGGTTCAACTGGCAGTCTACATGTAGAAGATTTCGAATTGATCCATTCCTATCTCCCTGTACAAAGCTCACGTTCAAGTGGATCAAGGACCTCCACATAAAACCAGATACACTAAATCTAATAGAAGAGGAAGTGGGGAAAGGTCTCGAACACATGGGCACAAGGGAAAAGTTCTTGAACAGAACACCAATGGCTTGTGCTCTAAGATCAAGAATTGACAGATGGGACCTCAAAAATTACAAAGCTTCTGTAAAGCAAAGGACACTATAAATAGGACAAAACGGCAACTAACAGATTGGGAAAAGATCTTTACCAATCCTACATCCGACAGAGGGCTAATATCCAATGTATACAAAGAAGTCAAGAAGCTAGACTCCAGAGATCCAAATAACCCTATCAAAAAATGGGGAAGAGAGCTAAACTGAGAATTCTCAACTGAGGAAACTTGAATGGCTGAGAAGCACCTAAAGAAATGTTCAACATCCTTAGTCATCAGGGAAATATAAATCAAAACAACCCTGAGATTTCACCTCATACCAGTCAGAATGGCTAAGATCAAAAACTCAGGTGATAGCAGATGTTGGTGAGGATGTGGAGAACGAGGAGCACTCCTCCATTGCTGGTGGGAATGCAAGTTGATAAAACCTCTCTGGAAATCAGTTTGGTGGACCCTCAGAAAAGTGAACATAATACTACCTGAGGACCCAGCTATTCCACTCCTGGGCATATACCCAGAAGATGCTCCAACATGTAATAAAGACACATGCTCCACTATGTTCGTAGCAGCCATATTTATAATTGCCAGAAGCTGGAAACAACCCAGATGTCCCTCCACAGAGGAATGGATACAGAAAATGTGGTACATTTACACAATAGAATACTACTTAGCAATTAAAAACAATGACTTAATGAAATTCACAGACAAATGGATGGATCTTGAAAATATCCTGAGCAAGGTAATGCAGTCACAAAAGAATGAACATGGTATGTACTCACTGTTAAGTGGTTATTAGCTCAAAAATTCGAAATACCCAAGTGTCACTTCACAGCAACAGTAGGGCTAAGTGTGAGGTCCCAGATGGAGGACTTGGAGAAGGGACTGAAGGAGCTGAGGGAGTTTTCATCCCCAGAAAAGCAGCAACGGTGGCAACTAGCCTGACCCCCCAATACTCCTGGAGTCTGATCCACCAACCAAAGAATACACATGGAGTGACCCATGGTACTGGCCACATATGTGGCAGAGGAGGATCTTGTTGGACATCAGGGGGAGGAGAGACCCTTGGGCCTGAGGGTATTAGATCTCCTAGCATAGGAGAATGCCAAGGAGGGAAGATGAGAGTGGGTGGGTGGGGGAATACCCCCATAGAGGTAGGGGAGGGGGGAGGGAATAGGGAGGTTCCAAAGGGGAGATCTGGAAAGGGGAAAACATTTGAAATGTAAATAAAGTAGAAAAAATAGTAAAAAAGAAAAAAAAAAAAGAAGCAGTAATAATTGGGCAAATTTTACCCAGTAGGAAACATAATGAAGTAGACCAAAACAACTGCACTCAAATTTCTGTAATTCATTTAAAAAAACAGTTTCAGAAATTTACCATCATTTTCACATGCATTAAATTAGAGAGCAACATTTGATAAAGTGAATTGAAGTTTTAAAGAAATAGCTTTTCTATGGTGAGTCTAATTCATGCAATTTTATCAATTATGTAAAGATACCTATAGACGATGGGCTGTAAAAGTGGATGAAATATGTTACATGGCATTAATACTTCATTCAATGCAAAGCAAGGAGTCCGTTTTGCCCATTTCTCTAGCTGCTATAGAAACTGCTAGAGTCTAGCAGTTCTTTGGTAAGGAGAACAACAAAGGCCCTCTAAGAAAAGCACATTGTCTTTTGAGTGTGACAGTCGCTCTAGTCATATTCTATATGCAGATGAAACTTTTGAATTGTTTTGGATCCATCTCTACCCACGGCCAATTTTTTTTATTATTTTTATTTTTTATTCACTTTACATCCCAATCACTGCCCCCTCTCTTTTCTCTTCCCTGTCCCACCCTTACAAATCTCTCCCTGATTGCCCCTTCTTTTTTTCTCAACGATGGGGAGACCCCCTTGAGTACCACCCCATCCTGGGGCATCTAGTTCCAGTGGTCTGGGCACATCCTCTCCCGCTGAGGCCTAAGCAGACAGTCCTAGTAGGGGGGGAAGGGGATGGAATGGCAGGGAACAGAGACTTGAGACAGCATGGCCAAATTCTTAAGTCAAAGTTCTCCTTGAGTTTCTTCAATCTCTCCTTCCCACCTTCTGTATTTGGAAAGCAATAATAATAGTATTGGTATCCTAAATACTTTGTGTTTCGAGGCATTGTGATAGCACTGTATGGCAGGTTATCATATTCTCATAGATACTCATAGATACATAGATACTATCATCACTCCATCTGCTATATAGACAGGTCAAACAACTTTTCACACCCCTGCAATTTAAAAAAAAAATCAGCTTTAAAGATTTATTTATTACATGTATATGTACATGAGTGCTTGTGAATTTATACATACCACATGCATACATGGGCCCATGGAGGCTAGAAGGTGTTAGATACCCTGGAACTAGAGTTACAGATGGTTGTGAGCCAGTGTATGGATGCTAGAACCTGAATCTAGGCCCTCTGCAAGAACAGAAAGTGCTCTTAACCACTGAGCCATATCTCCAGCCTCTTACATTGTTTTAAATTATGTGTACATGTGTAGGAATGTGTACATGTGTGTACAGGTGCCCACAGAGTTCCAAAGAGTTTGATCAGATTTCCTACACTGGAGCCAATTATGATCAATTCAGGATGGGTGCTAGAATCAAATTCCAGTCATCTGCAATAGTGCATGCTTTTAACTGCTAAGCCATCTCTCAAGCCTACACCCTCACATCTTAACTCCTGTAGTAATTAATCTAAACAGTTACTCAACTTGGCTATCAAGCATTACACACCTTGTTGATCCAGCACCTTGACTTCCTCTTGCCCCTGCCAATCGGTCACTTACTGTCATCTATTATAATGATTCTCTCAAGACTTTTTAGAAGTTCTTTATTTATGTGTCTTCAATTTTAATCACTAACTCCCCCAACTGTCAGAATCCTGGCTATTCATTCAAATATTGTAAAGAATGCAGTGGATTCAGCAAATACCATCATATGAATGAAAGTCTGATAGGTACCTCTACTTTTTGTTAGGAATGGCTGCATTATCACAAACTATCCCCAATGAATAGCAACTAGTAAACTTCCCACAGAGGTATGTAGTAGAAGAGACTACATAAGATAGCCTCCTCAACGTCCAGCATTTTATTGATTGAAGTAACATGTAAGATTGACTATATTTCCTGCTGATCCTATGTGACTAGTGACAGACTAAAGACAAGGTTCTGAATGCAAATACATTATGACCCTACAAGAGAGGGATTTTTTTCATGTATAAATAAACTTATCTAAATGACATTCAAAGTTGTGCCCTAGGTATTAGAGCTGTGAGCTATACAAATTAAGCTAACAAGAATTATTGATAAAACATCAAGCATTGGAGGAATGGGCAGAAAAAGTCTTTTAAGAGCTTGAAAGAGTAATTATTTTTAAAGGTGTAACATCTTGTGTTTGTATTCCTACAATCTATCCCAAAATTTTAGAGAACAAAACATATGGATTGCTCCAAGTTTGAAGATGACCAGGACAACAAAGCAAGATCCTGTCTCAAAAACAAAACAACAGCTGGAGAGATGGCTGAGCAGTTAAGATCCCTTGCTGCTCATTCAGAGGACTTGGGTTTGATTCTCAGCGCCCACAGTAGCTCACAACCATCTATTCGATGCCAGTTCCAGAGGACTTGACACCATTTCCTGGCCTCTGTGGGTACCAGACATGCATACTCTACACAGACATACATGCTGGCAAAATACTCATATACATAAAATAAAAATTAAAAACAAAACTAAGTTTGTCATTTTATGAAAAATTACTAACAAGAATATTAAAACTTCTTTAGCTTTGAGGAACGTGAAAACTATCACGTAGTCTTATGAACATATTCAGCCATGAATTTGTCTTTTAAAGAGATTTATAATGATTTTCCTTCATTTGTATAAAACCAAAAAATTTTACCATCAATTCTTTTGAAGATCTTTGAAGGATCCAAATCAACTTAATGTTTGTATGTGATATTTCTCCTTGCAACAGCTTTGAATATCAGCTGGGGAGGAAAGCTGCTTCTCTGCTACTTCAAACTCACACTTTGCCCTCCTGTTTCTCTTTTCCAGTAGTTAGGCAACAAAAAGAGATTTAATTGGTATCAAGCTTTGACAAAGGCGTCATAGACGTATTTTATCCAAATTAAAAGCATGCCAAATTAGTGTCAGAGGGAGGCAAGACAAGTCAGATGCCACTTCAGTACTTAACAAAAAGCTTATAAAACTGCCATTTTTATTTGCTGTTTATACTGTAGCAGTGTATTTGGTTGTCTTACCATTTAAGTATGCTACTGGGACAAACCTGTTGTCTGTTACAGAATATTCACTTCATCCATTGATTCTGGCATTTTCTGGCTTTGTACTTATCTATGGAGAAAGCTCATTAGAATGATATACATGTGAACTTAAGATGTCGACCAAATTTTCACTTGAACATTATATGTTCTCCCTTCTTTGAACCCCAAACACCCTATTGTTCCTCTCCTTATCAGAACCTTGTCTGAGGGAAGAAATAATTCACTTTTAAGAGGAAAAACACAACACAAAGAAAAATGAACTTTAAAAGAGAGATCTGTTAGTTGGAAATCATTTATTGCCTCTATAAAAGTTTAAATAAAAACTCTACAGAAAATCACATTACAATCTGATGTGGTTTTAAGGAGATAATATGTTTCAGAGGTAGTACCAGTAAAATGGGATGCAGGATTGCTAAGAGGGATTACTCAGTAAGTCAATGCAAAATAAAATTTCAATGAAGAACAAAATATACCCAGTATACAATTTAACAGAACAATCATAATTATATTAGCATGAAAATATCCCTTTCTTCTCCCACCCCTTGGCAAATATGTTCTTAAAAAAGGCTTGTTTATGTCAACTGTAGGTTCACAAGTTAGTAGGCTCTGTCAATAGAGCATTACAAAGCATAGCTTGGCAAAGGGCATGACACAGTGCTGTCTGTCAAGGTTAACATAACTTCAAAAAGAAATCTAGCCACCATTTAGAAACAGTGGCATAGGTAACACTTCAAAGCACAAAACTATTTTTTTTTAATTGGAGGATGTGATTAAAAAATAAATTTTATTAATAGGACACACAATTCCTAGTATATTATCACTATCTCATAGATAAAAGGCAGCAGTTAAATTTTCAGGATTTCATTCAAAGGTGATTATAAACAATCAGGCTAAGTGGCTGAACACCTCTCCACAAAAAAGGAGACAAAGTCATTTTGATCAATCAGTGTCTGTTTATATCCACCACTTAACATTTCTCTTACAAACTGGTTAAGACTCCCTAACATAAGGGCCTTAAAAGTAGCTGTTTCTTCTGTCTTTGCAGAGATGAGCTCTTGGACATCTTTTCAGGTCTTAATATTAACAATATACTGAACACAGGATGTGGCTAGGCCACAGCATTTTTTTCTCCAATAGTAACAAACGTTTCTAACACTGATTACTGTTGCTGTGTAAAAGTCCTGCTGATGGCTGCCCCTACAACAAAACATCCCCAGGTTCCCTAAACAGGCCAATTTTCTGTTACCATTTTTGCATGTGTTAATTTTCCTATTCTCCAGGGCAACAGCAATTTTCATTTCTTGCAACAAATTTTAGCTTCACTGAATGAGGAAGGTACCTTCTTTCTGGTGTTACTGTAGTTTCAGCCTTTGCACTTTTAACTCGAATTTTAGTAGATAAGTACTCTCAGATATACATTAGAAAGCCCTTGATATCCTAAGGTAAGCATTTAAATGCAGTAAAGCAGGAAAAAAAATTCCCATTCACTTCCGCTTCTCGGAGTGACACTTCTGATAGTGTAATATATTTTAATACTGTCAAAGCAATACTAGTTAGTAGATTTTCACTGTCAGCCACAAAAATGTTCATGAAAATAGCCAGTAGTTAATCATTTTTTCTGTTTTATTTTTAAGAAAATCTCAAAACCAAATCCACAACGTATATACGAAAAATATGATTCCATTATAGCAGTTTCCTGGTTTTACTGTTGAAGTGCTTGGGATGGAACCTGGGGCCTTGCGTACATGCTAAGCTAGTGTCCCAGTTTGATAATTACTTTATAATACTTGATCTTGACTTCTTCAAGGTCGTTGCTATACTTTCAATCTGCCAAGGATGATTATTTTTGCATTGACAAAGCTATTTCCTTTTGGTCTGGTGAACACTGCCATTTGGCACTTCTGGTGTGATGGCAGCGTGGTGGAGCTTTAGGTAATGTGGGGAGACAAAAAAAGAAAACTATCAAGGAAGTCAGACCATTGAGCATGTGTCACTTGAATAACCTGGTTTATTGTGGTTTGTTGAGTCAGCTGACAGAAGAAGATGAAAAGTGTGGCACACATGAAACAGTCCTCTGGTCACGACAGAAGGGAGAGCCACAATTCATACTGCCGGAGCTCCTCCCCAGAAGACAGATATGCAGAACAAGAATGGTCCCCGCCAGGATAGAGACTACTCTGATTATAGCCGGCCAGACTATGAGCGTTCTAGAAGAAGATATTCTTATGAGGACAGCATGGAATCATGAAGTAGGGACAGAGAAAAACCTAGAGAAAGAGATAGAGATGCAGATCATTGGAAATGGTCCCAGAAATCCCTATCTCCTGAAAGAAAGAGCCCAGACCGGGGAGTAACTCAGAGTTCTACTCAAGAAGAACTTACATTGAAGAAGAAGGATGAGCTGGATCCGCAGCTCACCTGCACTGGGAGAGCATATATTCCTCCCGCAAAGCTCAGGATGATGCAGGAACAGATTACAGATAAAAACAGCTTAGTATACCAGAGGATGAGCTGGGAAGCTCTGAAGAAATTAATCAATCAATGGTCTCATCAACAAGCTTAACATCTCCAAAATAGGTGTTACTATCCAAGAGCTCCTTCAAGAGAACAGAGTCAGAGGGAGAGGATTGTTGTCCAGATCTGTTCTGCAAGTACAGAGTGCTTCTCCAATCTTCACTCATGTTTATGCAGCTTTGGTGGCAATAATCAACTAAAAATCCCCACAGATTGGAGAATTAATCCTCAAGAGACTAATTCTTAATTTTCAGAAAGGATATGGAAGGAATGATAAGCAATTTTGCCTGACTGCTTCAAAATTTGTGGCATATCTTAGTAACTAAAATGTGGCAGGTGAGGTTCTGTGCCTGGATATGCTCACTTTGCTCCTAGAGAGACCAACAGATGACAGTGTTGAAGTAACTATATATAGGCTTCCTCAAAGAGTGTGGTCTCAATTATCCCAGGTGTCACCAAGGGGAGTCAATGCAATCTTTGAATGCCTGAGAAACATTCTATACGAGTCTGAGATTGACAAAGGAGTTCAGTATATGATTGAAGCGATGTTTGCTGTACAGAAGGACAGATTCAAGGACCACCCTCTTATTCTGGAAGGCCTTGATTTAGTGGAAGAGGACGGTCAGTTTACACATATGCTCCCCTTGGAGGATGACTATAATCCAGAAGATGTTTTTAACGTTTTCAAGGCAGATCCTCATTTTATGGAGAATGAAGCGAAGTACAAGGCTATTAAAAAAGAAATCCTTGATGAATGAGACAGTGATTCAAACACAGACCAAGAAGATGGAAGTAGTGGAGATGAGGAGGGGGAGGAGGAAGGAGAAGAGGAAGGAGAAGAAAAAGTAACTATTCATGACAAAACAGAAACCAACCTAGTCTCATTTCGCCATACACCTTGCCATTTAGTCAAGTTTAGATTTTGAAAAATGTGCACACAAGTTGCAGAAAATGGAGTTTGCTGAGAGTCAAACAAGAGAACTCCGCAACATGATACTTGATTGCTGTGCCCAACAAAGGACCTATGAAAAATTTTTTGGCTTGTTAGCCAGGCAGTTTTGTATGCTGAAAAAATAATACACGGAATCACCTGAAAGTATAGTGAAGGAACACTACACTGTCCATCGCTTAGAGACAAACAAGTGGAAAAATGTTGCTAAGATGTTTGCTCACCTTTTACACACAGATTCACTTCCATGGAGTATTCTCGAATATAAAAAGCCGAGTGAAGAGACCACAACATTGTCTAGTAGGACTTTTGTCAAGATCTTCTTCCAAGAACTGTGTAAATACACGAGTCTTCCTAAACTGAATGCGAGGTTAAAGGATGAAACTCTTCAGTCATTCTTTGAAGGAGTTACCCAGAGGCAACCCATGCAATGCTTGGTTTGCCATCAACTTCTTCACTTCTATAGGTCTCAGAGGTTTGAAGGATGAATTTTGAAAACATCTAAAAAGGTCATTGTAGCCCAGAAACCAGAAGCTGAGCAAAATAAACCAGCCCTGACATCTTCATCTTCACAGTTTTCCTCAGCATCTGATTCCTGTGACTCAGATTCTGACAGCAGCGAGAGCAGCTCAGAGTCCTCCAGGGAAGCGAGCGACGCCAGTCCTCCTCCTCCAGCAGTCAGAGCTCTGCCTCAGCTAAAGGTATAAGAAAGAAGAGACAAGGGAAGGCCAGAGGGGAAGAAGTAAATAAATTAGCTAGGGGCCACCAGTCATATGACAGGAGGCGAGAAGAAGGCAGGGAGGACCAAAGGCACCAGGAAGGGAGGACTGAGAGAGCAAGGTCTGAAAGACACAGAGCTCAGAACTCAGGAGATGCAGACGAGCAAGATCCCCTAGCAGAGCACGTGGAGGACAAAAGCCATGAGAATAGTTACAGCAGAGTTGGCACTGGCTGAGAACAAGGCTTGCACAGAGAGCCAGAAGACAGGCATGGCGAGCCAAGGAAGAAGCGGCAAGAGAGAAGAGATTCTTTTTCTGAAAATGAGAAACAAAGAACCCGAAATCAAGACAGTGATAATGTTAGAAGAAAAGATCGCTCCAAATCAATGGAGAGGAGTAGAAAGCATTCTGGTCATAAAGGAGATGACCACAGGTGTCAGAACGGTACCGAGAGATGCTGGGAAAAACCTAGTAGAACATTCTAGAGAATCAGAGAAGTCACGACCAGAGGAGAGAAAAGTAACAAAAATAATTCTAATGACAACTGAAGATGCCTTACATTCAATCCAATGTCTTTTTTACATTGATGGATTTTATAGAGAACTCTTGTATAAAGTACCTGCTTGTAAATTTTAAAGATGTTTTCTTTTTGACATGTTTTATAATTAACATATCTCAAGGTCCTTTGTGTAAAATGATAAAGAAAAGAGATTCAACAAAAGGGTAAGTCTTATGTTTTGTGAACAAAATGAACACATGTTAAAAAAAGAAAACAACCAAACCAAAACAGAAAAGAACACCACCATTTAATATTTTTAAATGTTTTAATTCCTATGTTCATAAAAGATATAATCCTGTGGCTAGAAGAAAAACACCAGGATAAAAGTAGTCCTAACTAGACTGTTAGGACCTATAGCTTCTATTTAATGAAACTTTAAATAGGAATAATAGAACAATTTATGCATCCTCCCAAAATTACAGATGTAAGCTTCTTTCTAAAAATCACATCTGTAAGAATCCTTAAATCAATTACAACTGTCAGTTGAAAAACTTTTATTAATAGACATGAAAAGGTTAACAGGAAGCGTTTCTTTGTGTTTTGAAGGCCAGCTTTCCTCAGCCTACCCAGTGCTAGAGTTATCACTGTATGTCCTCGTACCCAGTTGAAATAATTCTTTTTATAGTCCATAGATTATTTAAAAATTCAGTGTCTGGCACAGTATCTTTCCTATAGCGAGAGCTCTAAGGATTTTTTTTTAAATGTAGTGACACATTCTAAGATGTGAAAAATAAAATTTTTTGTGTTAAAACACATAGGAAAGACTCACGTGCATTTACTCTGTAATGGAAACCAACTAGGAAGAGTCTTAAACTGAAGCAGTTTAAGTTTAAAGAGAAACACAATGATACTAAAGAAGATCACAGAGAGACTTGATACTAGAAACATGTTCATACTAAAAGAAATTGTACCTTGGCATGGTGGGGCACATCTGCCATCCCAGCATTTGGGAAACAAAGGCAGGAACAGCAGGATTCAAAGTCATCCTCAGCTTTGGGAGGAATTAAAGGCCAACTTGGGCTACAGGAGAATTTGTCTTAATCCTCCATATCATAAAATAATGGTTTCTGTATTTGTTGTATATAGGGAGGACTCTAATTTTATGGAGAAATTTATGTGACCGAAGAATTTAATCTGAATGTTTGAGCTTCTGTTGCTCAGTGGTCGTTTCCCTGAATGGAATTTGGTTTGTCAGCAAGGAATACCAAAAGTTGTTTGCAAAGAACCACATGACTCTCAGTTAAAGGACATGTTTAGCTGACTACTGAAGTATTTCTGCTGACAAGGAAGGCATAGAGGTTGTGTGGCAACAGCGTAAATCAAACATTTGATGAACTGAATGGTCATCGATGAACTTTACTTGTATATATCGATGAGAAGGGACATTTCTGAGCTAAATGGATTTATGAGGACCTTTCTGTCATAAATTATATCATATAATACAATTACAATTATAAATTATATCATAAATTGGTATCAGTAAATTCTGAGATTAGAATAGCTACAGTTAAGAAACTTAAATGTATCTGAAACTTGACAACTGAAACAGTTATCTAGATGCTTCATGCATCTTTCTGGATAATAACTGAATTGTGTAATATAGTTCCACACAACCTAGTTACAAATATATGACATTGTGGGTTTAGGCAAAAACTAAAAATTTACCATCTACAGATCTTAGTAATACCATCTGGTATTCCAGAAGGGAAGATGTAAAAAGATGTCTACAGTGTGCTGCCATTCGGTACCTACTAATAGTAACAACTGGGTACCATGCCCATTTTAGGTGTGTATTCATAGAATAGCATCCAGGGGATTCAGAAGACTTTGATTGTAAATCAAAGTACTATAACTCGGTTTTTTGACATTATTGTTGGCTCTGTGCAGGCCTCATATGGAAATGAGGTAAACTTTGTGGCAAAGTTGTATGTCTAGAATTAAATAAAAACAACCAAATATCAGTGGCATACTTTGATTTCCTGTTTCACAAATTTTAAGATATGAAAAATATTATGAAAATGTTGGTAAACTTGAAGTATTTGTGCAATATTTTGTCTGACTCAATTATAAAAATTTACTATATGGTAGAATATGAATCATCAATACTTATCACTTACTGTATACAAGAATTGAGATTAAAAGTGTTTTTTATAAAGTATAGTTTTTGTATACTTAAATGTTTTGACGTTTTGATGATGAATCGATCTTTCCCTTCTCTCCAGTGTCAGGGGAATACCAATAACTTACAATTACATCCTAGTAATCGCTTCAATTTTCAATCATTATCTTAGGTCAAATTCTCATGGGAGTTGAAAAATAAATCCCAGGATACATCCAGATTAAATATATGATTAGGTCTGTTTTAAAATTTTAGCCCATGTTCCTGAGTAAAAATGTATATGAAAGATAGGAAAATGAAGTAGGAAGAGAGATGTAATGTCTACAAAAATAAAACTAACCAAGTGTTAGCAGCTTAGTAATGTTGAGATATGCTCATTTCTATATTTCTGGACAAAATTGAGATCTTTCGTAAAGAATAAGCAAAAAAATCTTTCAGAAATCATATCTAATAAAGTTCATAGCTGAGTTGGTCAAAATTAAATATAATTTTCTAGGATTTTATATAAATTTTAAAAACAAGCCATTTCAAGTATTTTACACGCCTTTTTTGTATTGTAGCAATTGTCTCTTGTCATTCCTTCACAGTATATGTCTGTTTTAACAATGTGTTTTTCCAGTTGAAGACTAGTTGGGAAACAGTACAGTTATCTTGAAATGCACACTTGTTAGGCAACCAACAGACTATATCATATCCCCCACCCCCAATCATAAGCTGTCTGAGGCATTTTTCTCTGATAAAGAAGACACACTGAATGAGGTATCATCAGGATCCGGTGAGGCATGACTGAAATCCATCTCTTCTAATTCCGGAGGTAAATCTGAGAGCAGTGCCTGTGTCAAAAAAAAAAAAAATCAATTGTGTTGGATTAATATGCAGTCGGACTTTTTTTTTTTTAAACAATTTTATGTAAATAGTTACAGTTCTTTTTTTTTTAATTTATTATTATGGATTTAAAGAAAGAAATATTTCTTTTTTAAGGATTTTACACAATTCCTTATCTAAAACAGTAAGTCTTCATAAATATTAGAAAGGAACAAAATATAGATGGCAAGTATGTGGATTAAGTAGTGTAGAATCTTAGACAAAGGGGAAATCAAGAGGGAAATGAGCTATTCTGATGATACCAGTCACATCTAGGGTGGCATGGTTGTAGGCATGAACAACTATTTCAAACCAAGAACCCTTAGCAAAGGGCTTTTAAGTGGTTGAGGCAAGTAGTTTTCACCTTTTGTGTGTTCACTGCTTACTCATAAAAAGCTTAATATTTCATTCTTTATTGGAAATATTCATGCTTCATTACCCTTTAAGGTAACCCACATTTCAACAAAGACCTATTTTGTTCTGTTAAAAAAATAAAGGTAGCAGTTAGGGGAGAGATTCTTCTATTTTACTTTATATAAAAGTTTAAAAATTTGAAAAGACCATGAGGGGTTTTTGTTTGTTTGTTTCCTTTCCTTAGACTATGTGCACATAGGAGGCGAAGCACCCACTAGGGACAGTTCAATATAAGATTATGGCTTTAATGATGAATCTGCTTATTTCTTTACTGGAACATTTAGGGTATGCCAACATCTATGAGCTAAGCTTAAACATGTTCTAATTGTTTCATCTGTATTTGTAGGACGTATATCTACACTAGAGAAATAGTCACGTTTTATGTGGCTGACAGTGCTGGTACCCACTTGACCATAAGAAATTGGACCTAAAATACATAGTCTATGTGGAAAATTTTCAACAGCATTACTTGTATTGAGGGTTTGGGAAGATTAGAAAACAAGAAGCAAGGGAATAGAAACAAAGAAAGTTGACTAGAACCCAATTAAGGAACAGAAAGATGGGGCATGCTGGGGGTACATAAGAAATATACTGTTAAAATAAGATCTGATTCTCTTCTTCAATATAATAGTGACAATTATGCATCCTATAATGTTTGCCTTGTAGCACGCAAATAAAAAGAAAACATTCTACTTTTTGTCAGGCTATATATTGAAAAACTAACATATGTGGAGAAAGTTATTATTTATTTTTATACCACTAAATTACCCATGGATATATACTGAAGATAACACATGCTTTCTGAGGCACTAAGTTACAGTAATATGAAACATACCAGTTTCTTCTAGGACACCGAGCTACTGCTGATTCAGTTCAGGCACAAAGGGGCCTTTGCTAATACAGGCTGTTTCAGAATGCAACATCAGTAGATTCAGTTCATGTTGCAGTTTTAAATATACCATGTTAATGATGCAAAGAGGTTCAAATTGGCACTGATTGAATATATTCATATATTGGAAAATCAAGTGAATTAGAAATTTTCATGATATTCTAAATTCTAGTTGAAAGGCCCTCAAACTAGAGAAGTGGTATTATTTCTTTTTTTCTTCATTATATTAGACAGAGTTGACTGATTAAAATTGAGAATAGAACTTAAAATGTTCATTATATGTGGTAGTTCATAGCATTGTTAATGCATGGATTTCACTGCAAAATTCTTTCAATATTGTACTGGACAGCAATACTGGGACATTAAACAACCCTTTGTCAATGATTAAAACTGCCCTTTTCACAAAGATACAAGTAGGCACAATTAAATTCTTCTATTCTCCTATCCCCCATATTACAGATTGAACTTAGGGTCTCATTTACTCTGAGAAAAAACACTCTGTCAATGATTCACATCTACAGCCTCGATATTTTTTTTATTACATGTTTTTCATCAGTAACAAGTATTTTTGAGCTCTGACCAAATGCCATTTTCTCTAAGAGATTATTAACACTTCCTCCAAATACACGCTCAGTGTCTGTAATACTTATTCTAGGCTCTAAGATGTGAATGTAAAATTGATAATCATTCTTATCCTCCTTGCAGAGTGGAGAAATTGAAGTTTAAGAAAGGCGATCGATCTGGCTAGGATCACACAGTGAATTATCAGGGGAAGAAAGACCATAACTAATGACTTAGAGCAATGCTGGCAACATTATCTGGATGTTAAAATGGCTATTATTGATTTAAAAAAGACAACCTTTAGGTAATCTAATGTTTCAGTTGGAAAGTACCATATATATATTTTAAACCCTGGACTTCTTTATAGGGACAAAATATGCCATAGATCACTTATCTCATCCAACTTATCCAAATAAAGTTTAATGAAAGAAATACTGTATATTTTTAAAAATAAGAAAGTAATGGCAAGTGTTTCCATTTTACTAAATAGGATAAAATATACTTCCAGAAGTAAACTTCTGATTATTTCAAGGGTTAAACTAAACATCATCAGTTTAAGATAGAACCTGGATTACTTTTGTTTATCACTACTAGTATCATATATATGTAATTATATGTATAATTCATTCATTTTTCTGTTTAGAGGCTATACACATGACCTTCCTGCCTTAAGTTTCTAAGTGATTACAGGTGTGTGTCATCATCATACCTAGTGTCTTTTATGCTTAGAGAAATTATTTTGAAATTCATTATACTCAATTAGAAGTACAAAAAAAATCAGTTTTTATTTAGGCTGCTGACTCTATAGGTTGTGACAATTAGTACAATTTGGTATAATTTTCTATGTCGGCCCATGTTTTGTTCATATCTTACTTCAAAAGCCTTTTTGTCAGAAGAAAACTAGAAAAAGAAAAGCAACATGCATGTTCCTTTCTTATTTGTTAGTAATCTTTGGGAAATAATGAAAGTAGAGCTGAAGCTAGAAATAGAAATTCAAACTATGAGTTATTCTAAGATGTCAAGAGACAAAGAAAACTGCTGGTTAATTAAAAATTGATAAAAGATTTTTCAGACAAGAAATACATTCTAAGTTAGTTTAAAGTTGGAACCTATTTGTGTGTGAGTGTGTGTGTGTGTGTGTGTGTGTGAGTGTGTGTGTGTGTGTGTGAGTGTGTGTGTGTGTGTGTGAGTGTGTGTGTGTGTGTGTGTGTATGTGTGTGTGTTCTACAGCTATTTCAAGCTATGATACTACTGGGATTGTGTTCAATATTATCATTCTCATTCATTTAAAAATCTGTATTTTAGGTTCTTAAAAAACAGTGTTTTTTCTTTCTTTTTAAAAAAATTTGCTGTGTTTTGCTTGCTTTTGTTAGTTTTAAGGTAAATTCTCAGTTTATCGCCAAGGCTGATCTCAAACTCACAGCAGTTCTACTCTCTGAGCTTCCTTAGTGCTGGAGTAATGGCATGAGCCACCATGCCTGTCTTATAAGCACGTTTTCAATATGCCATGTATACATTATATCATGTATAAAGAAGCAATACATTTAACACTAGCACAGGCAACTAAAGGCTTCGGAATTGTGATCTCTATATATGGTCAGAGATGAAAGAGTAAAATGAATCTGGACAAATAATATTCATGCTGGCTTTAGTCCTCTGAGGGGACTCTTAATGCCTAAATTCTGTGCTTCAATATAACAGTTAACTATACAAAGATTTCTTTCTTCAAAAGAAAGGAGAATTATTCCTTGGAGATGTCTGGGATGGGCAATGCATTCATAATTTTCTTTGAGCAATTGTTTTGTTTTGTGGTATTTTGGGGGTGTATTTTTATTTGAGATTTTACTTTTGACTTTTTTTAATGAATAAAATCTTCTAAGATAATTCAGTAAAATATAGTTATCTGCATTTCATTCTACTCACACATAACTTTTCTGATAAGGAATCAGCATGGTGATATATATATTAATTTAAATATAATATTTAAATTAATATTTAATATTTAAATATATTAAAATATATTTATATATTAAATATATATAAATATATATTTATTTTATATATAAAATTTATATATAAATTTTATAGCACCAAATTTTACATCATTTAATATTAAATGTAATATTTTATACAATCGGGCTTAAATATTATATTTTTTATATTATATCAATGCTGTCTCAAGAAAGACCTGTGGGCCAAAAGTAATTTGGAAGGAATATATAAACAAATATCCATAGCAAAAACAAAAGGCATTTCATTTTTGGATGGGAAGGCTTAAACATTTTTACTTACATTGCAAAATGTGATACACTATGGTCACAAAGAATTTCATGAAGTAATTTCATGCTTTCTTAGTGAGGAACAACATATTATAGAACAGACTACGTCCAAACATTTGTGAGTCCCAGCAGCTGCTGGTGGATAAATAAATGCCCACTGTTTTCATTCAGAAAAAGTCCCCAAACACTCGGTCTAGTTAGGGGTTCAGATAGCTGTATCTCTACAAAAATTCTAAGGTATTTCTTGAAAATTAATTTTACAATTTGGTTTTCTCTACTTAAAGTCTATCCTAAGATTAAGAAAATATTCTAAGCAGCTATTTAGACGTTGTATTGTAGTAGCACACACACAGAAATCTGAACCTCAAAAAATATATGTTTAGAAGATCATAAAATAACCATTTGCTCCATGAAATTCAAAGCTAGAATGGAGACTACAAATGAAGAGATATGAAGAATCTAAATATGACATGCCATTTTTCAACTTGACACATTGTGGCTTACTTGTCTCTCCTGGGACTTACCTGCTGCTGTTCTTTATCATCAGCTTTCATAGCAAGAATCAGGTTTCTAACAAAAGTCTGGAGCTTAAAGTATTTTTGCTTTTGAATCTCTAGCTCATTTTCAATGAATCTGACTTCTTCATTCTAAAAGAGAAAATATCAAGCAATAAAATTACCCCATGTAAACTAAAGCCTGTCCATGTTTGACGAACAATAAAGTGCAAAAGCAATCACAGGATAGTAACAATAAAGAAAATACAATTTTACCATAAATAAAACACAGATGGAAATTATCCTAGTATTTAAAGGCTGCATTTTAAACAAATCTTCAATAGAAAACAATTTGCAAATAGATTCCAGAAAGAGAGGAAAACAAGAAAGACTTACCTCCTTGGAAACAACTTTCCTCTATTAAACTGAATTAACATTTGGATTAGTGTTAAGGATAGAGTCCAAATAACCCCAAGAACAATAGAAGATGAAACAATACTAAATATATTATTCACAAAGTCAAACTCTAGAAGCTAAAACAGTTATTTTGTACCAGGAAGGGACTGAAATTATTAAGCTTTTAAGTATACATTTCTCTAAATATAAAATCTAAAATAATACAATGCCAAAAATAAAATAAAAGGAGGAGACAGAGGATCAGGATTTCAAATCCAGCCTTGACTGTCTACGAGTTGAGGCTACACGGAGTCTTAAATAAAACAACAAAACCAAAACAAACAAACAAACAAAAGAATTGAAGGAATCATTAGAAACATGCTCTAAAATTAAAACACAAACTACATACTGGAGAAAAATACTCTAATTCACATAAAGAAGAAATATATCAAAATTTTTACATTTTAAAACTAGTCACAGACAAATTTAGGCAAAAAATTCAAGCAGACATTTCATGAAAAAGTTAGATATTCAAATAATACTTAACAGAATTTTCATTAAGGAAATGCAGATGAAAACCACAAGACTCAATTGCTGGTTAGAATATGGAACAATTAAAAGTCTCAACATGACTTGTGGGATGTCAGATAATAAGGGGATTTTGCAAACATTTGTCACAAAATTCAAGATGTTCTTTCTTAGTAATTCTTCTATTAATTATTTAGTTTACAACAATGAAAACACATGAATTTTTGCAGCTTTATTCATAATAGCCACCAAATGCAAATAGTTCGGGCTTCATTCCATATTGTTGTACTTTGAATGTAAAATTCCCGCCTTAGGCTCCTGCCTTGGAGGCTGTGAAACATTTATGAGATAGAGCCTTGTTAGAAGATGTGAGTCACTGAAGCTGATGTGTTATAGCTGCTACCACTTCCTGTCTTCTGTCTGCTTGTGGATAATGCATGCAATGTGTCCAAGCCCTCACACTTTTGCACCCAGTGCCTTTCCTGCCTTAATAGACTGTGTTCCTTTGAACTGCACACCAAAACAAAACTTCTTGCTTCTTGTCAGGTATTTGATAACAGCAAGGAGAAAAGTAACTAATATACAAATGAATAAACAATTAGTCAAATTTGCTTAATAGTACATTAAATTAAAAAGGTGAATGTTTCTGTATGGATATTTTTACTGTTTGGGAGCTATGTACACTGACTAAATAGAAGCAAAACAATGTCTCAAATAATAATAACAGCATTAGTAAAACTTAGGATGAACATTGTGGTGTATTTCTATTGATACCAGCACTCGGGAATTTGAAGCCAGCCTAGGGTAAATTCTGAGACCCTGGTTCAAATCCCAACCAAGTAAAAGAAATTTAATTCTTGTTGTCTAATAGAAGCTTTGCACTATTTAACTATTAACTGTCTCCCTATCCTCTCACTGCAGCCTTGGGTGGCTGCCATTCTATTCTGTTTCTTTGAGTTCAATTATTTAAGATACCAAATGTAAGTGGGAAAATGTCATTTTTATCTTTCTGTACCTGGCTTATTCCACTTAGTATAATTTATGTTCTCAAATTTTATTCATGCTTTCACAAATGGCAAATATTATTTTTGTTGAAAAGTACATGTAGAGAATATTATAAATAATATGCATTCCATAATTATCGAAAAGGTAAAATTTAAAAATCTTACCATAGAAAATAAGTACTGAAAGTGATGGATATGTTAATTCACTTAATTTAATTATTTTACATTGTATTCATAAATCATACTATAAACTTGTAGCTCATGAATATATAAAGGTATAGTTTGTCAATTTACAATTAAAATATAAATTATTAATCAAAATAAATAGAAAAGAATAAATTATCAATCATCCTCCTTGACAAAAACTGTAGAAGTAGATGGAATTTTTTTTCTAGCTGGAGACCTGGTCTGGGAATACAACAGGAAAGGACTTTAAACAGGATTTGTTCAAAATGCTTCCTAAAAACATATTAAAATTAGTTGATTGTATGGCTATTTTGGTATTTCAGTCAAGTGGATGTTGTGGTATTAATCACATCCAATCTGTGAACATGTTTCCCATGCTACTTATTAGTTCAGTTTAAATCTTAATTTATGTGATGAGACTGCTTCCTTCTAGGCCACTTAATAAGTGAAACATCTGTCCAAGCTAAATTTCTGTTCAGTCACTATACAACTAAGTTAAAAGTAAGCATTCTAAAGAAATTGAACATGCTTCTGCCATGATATGTTTTGCTAATTCTAAACCTTTGCTTTTATTAGAAGTTATTGTCAGAGTGTTAGTAAAATGTTGACCAGAAAATGGTTTTCTCTGGTTTTGCTTTTGTTTGTCTCATATCTGATGCACATGCATATGCTATATGGATAGGACGTGTGGTATATATGTGCACATATGTGCATGTGAGTGCATGTCTGTGTCTTTGTGTGTATGCATGCGTGTGCATCTGCATGAGTGTGTGTTTCTATGTGTGTGCGCACATGCAAGCATATGTTCAGTTGCTCGTCACCTTATTTTTTGAAACAGGGTCTGTCACTGAGCCTGAAACCCACCGTGTCAGCTATGCTCAGCTTTTTGTCTCTGTCTCTCCAGCACTGGGTTTATAAGTGTGTGTCACTAGGCTAGGCTTTTCACATGGGTGCTGGGAATGCAAACTCAGGTCCTCGTGATTTCACGGCAAGCACTTTACAGATTGAGCTGTCTTCCAGGTCCCTGTTTTGCTTTTGCTGCTGATGTCTTTGAATTGAAAAATAAAAATATTTTTCTGTCTTGTTGAGACAGAGTCTCATATAACTAGGCTAGCATTGAACTTGCTGTGCAGTTGAAAGTATCCTTGAGCTTCTGATCCTTCTACCACCACTTCCTAAATTGGATGCATCAAGCACACTAGGCAGAAAGTCATTTGAATACAGGCAGTATCTTTCATCATTTAATGGTGGCTTATTTGCACACACAGTCCTCCTGAGCTGTACTTATAGTCCATCAGAAAACATTTTAAAAATATTAGTTCATATTTGCAAAAGTCATGAAAGCATCTTTTCATATGCAGATTTCTAATTTTCCATGCAAATATTTCCCTTCTTTGGTATTTATGAAATGTTTGAAAAACAAACAGCTTTAAAATAATTTAACATTACAGACATTTTCTTCTCAGAAATGCATTTTGCAAGCCTATTAAATGTTTCCTAGATTACAGGCTGTAATTTATGTGTACTTTAGAGATTTTCCTTAGTAAATGGAGTACTTGTGAAAGCATCAAGTAAGACAATAACAGTCACCAAGTTTTACAAAATAACGCCTACCTAATTTTGTTAAAAATCTTCCCTACATTCCCAGTGAACTGTTTATATTTTACAAGATGATTGTTGTGAGACACAAGGCTGCAAATATACTAAAGTTTTGATCTCTGGGAAGGCTATTAATGGCTACCAAGTCTGATGTCCTATTTTATGATATAGTTACTCATGCCACAGGTATTGTGTCCATCAACCTGCCTCCTAAGGATTTGGAACTAGTTTCAACTCCCAGAAATATGGGTTTCTAATGATGTATATCAATCAGGAATGCTACCATGTCTAAACTGTGTGTTAATAAAATACACTATAGATATATTCTTTTAGAGTGCTATAATAAATCTCAAGCATAGAAGATGAATTCAATGTAGAAAAGTTTAAAAATGCTGTAGTCCCAATACTAAATGAATTTATATAAATAAACACTTTGGAAATGGTATTAAAATTATTTCCAGAGACAAAATAATTTATTCAATTACTTTCTCATCAACTGCTTGCTAAACATTGATGTGCAAGGGTCTCCGAACCAAGTAATACAGAGGCAAATTAAAATGCGTTTTTGCCTTCAAGAAACTTTTGTTGAATATGCTTAAGAAATAAAAAAAACCTTTTACCCCTAACAATGGTGTGTATATTTAAATAGAGTACAGCAATTTTCTTCAAGATATTAAATTTCTAAACTAGCATGTTCTATACCACAATATGCAATGGCAACTCCAGGCACAAAGTTCACAGATGGTAAATGGAAGCATTTTAAAATAATGTGTATAAAAATATATATTCTCTCTATATATGCACAAATAGAATTCAATGAAAGAAGTTTAAATATGATAGAGATGATTACAAAGAATGTCCATTAGTCATCCAATATTATGGGATCCCTTGTTCCCAAAATGTTTCCCACAATTGAAAACATTAGGTCACTAAACTGTCTTTTAGAATTCAATGCAAGCATTCACTGACATTTCTGGGCTGGCTAATGTACGCTGCCTTCCTTGGTCTTTAGCTGCAAGCCCTTTCAAGTAGACTGGCACTGAAAAGGGGAGAGGTCTTAGAAAGAATCCTCTAAGTCTTGAGCCCAACCCTATTTGACCTGTTCAAAAGTGCTAAGTTGGACACACTTAACAGCTATGCAATCCAGTCCTCTCGCCTGGACTTTCCACAGCCTGTGCCAAATAGTGACCTGGCCTGCAGAGTCATTTTAATCCTGAACCCAGTATTTAAAAGTATTATATGACCACGGAGGGGTCATTAGCATGATCTCTTCTAATTCACAACCAGCAACTTTATAATTCAGGTAGTTGAAATCCAAGTTTATTTTTTTATTGAAAATGTATTTATTCATTTTTAAGAAAAGATCACATTATATAAACCAGGCTGGTCTTGAACTCATGAAACTCCTCTTGCCTCTGCCTGATGACTGCTGGGATTACAGGTGTGACCTACCATATCCAGCCATAAAAGTAGCTGAAATACAGAATTTTACTGGTCATTTTGACCACTTAGCAAATAAAATTCAAAAAACAATTTTCCTCTGTGTTCATAACACTCAATATTTTAAAGTGTGCCATGTTCTGAACATTAGAAAAACAATTTTCACAATGGCATTAATTTCAGTTGTACTATACTGAAACTAAAAGATTTTTTTTGAGAAAAGTGACAGCTGTTTTCTAATTAAATGGTGGTTTTTGTTGCTATCATAAGATGTAAACACTGATTATGCTCCACAAAAAGAAATTTTGCATGTAGAAAGAAGTACTGTGTACCAAAATTTCAGAAAGACCAAAGTTTCCTAGCAAGATAAGCTGCTGAATATCACTGGGAGAGCACTGTACATTTATGCAAAAAATATATTGATAAACAGACTGATAGCTTATGTCAAAATTGAGTAAAAACAAAATTATGCATGACATACTATCAAAGGATGCCATCCAATTTAGTAACAAGTGACATTAAGAAAAGGTCATCTTTATTCATATTCATCCCATATTTTCATTGGAAATTGTTTTCTAAGTTCTCAAAAAAATAGGTATCAGATATAGTCTTTCAAGAAACTGCAATCTAATAGAAAATTAGCAATGGACACTGAAAAAGAAATTCTTTTCTTAAGTACTTGCCCTTCACATGTTACTGTTGTATTTATTTTGTTTGAGGCAGGTTTGACGTTACCCAACCTGATTTCAAATTTCTGGGCTAAACTGATGTTCTTGCCTTATCCCCACACATAGCTGGGGCTCTACATAAATACCCCTAGCACCTTAACTCCATGTAAAGGAAAACACTTTACCATAAACTTCACATTAATTGTCACTATGTGTTGTTCTCACTTGCTGAACACCATCAGTGCTAAATTTTGAGTCAATAAACAGTATGTTTAAAACCATAACAACCAAATAAACCAGAATTATGAAAGTGCCCAACATTTTGACTAATTTCCAAGATACCTGAGAAAAACCAGTCCAGAGGACCAGTCTATCAGACAGAAAAATGAGAGGCACTGTATGTCTTTTCTACTCACTAACTTCCTTTAATAAATTTGGAATTTGAAGTTCTTTTTACCTTGTAATCCAGGAGAGAATTCTCTTGTTCTACCTCGGAGTTGCTTATCATGTCACTTTCTTCATCATCAAGAATTTCTATTTTCTGTAACACAAGCAGAGAAACTTTCACAAATATATCAATACATACAAAGTATACAACATATCTCTTCAATATTTAGTTTGGTGACAGAGTGATCTAGGCTATCTGGATTGATTAAACTTTGTTAATTGGCTCCTCCATGTTACACACAGCATGTGTATCAACCCTTATATCTTTAATTGGTGATTGGTGGCTCCCTCCAGTGATAAGAAACCAGCCTTCAGAAAGAGTAATCTATTTTAATCTCTCTCTCTCTCTCTCTCTCTCTCTCTCTCTCTCTCTCTCTCTCTCTCTCAAGGGATTTCCTTTCTGTTCTAATAAGACTCTTCCTTCTAATGAAAAGTTAACATATGGCATGCATCTCAAAGGAAAATACAGTGTCTAAACTTTCACATGTTTATTGCACTCCATTAGCTAGACAACTGAAAGCAGACATCTATGATATGATGATGAAAATTTCATGGTGATTTGTTCTCTTCATTGGACAGGAACAAAAACAGTAAAGAGAGGACAGAGACAAAGAGAGAGTTCCCTCAGCTTCAGAATTAGCACACAGCAAAGCATGTGCACAGTACGTACTTAAATGATATCTGTCAAAATAAACAACCCAGCACAGTGTTGATGAAAAGAATGACCAATAAGCTCCAATCAGGAGGGCAAAGGAAACTCTTTAATTAGAAAGCCTTTCTGTTTTCAAAAAGAAAGAAAAAAAACCCATTAAGTTCAATTAAAATCTTTTCCTTCGCATGTAAAAAATGTAGTTAAGGCAAAGCTGTATGTTAAAGCATTTAAACACTACCAACCCAAAAGAAAGTTTCAAAAGAAGAAAACTAAACCTTATTTAGTCATTAGACAGTCTTTTAAGAACAAGCACATTAATAGTATCATGTCATAGACAGAATATGAAATTAGATTTCATATATATATATATATATATATATATATATATATATACTCACAAACAAACTTAAAATGATCATACTTGGTATACTGCCACTGAGGATATGACACCATTCCAGTGTTTCTGACGTGCAGTCTATGAGTCAGAAGGACAGCTGCAGTGAAACTGCCTTCTACCACTGCATGGACAGTAGACTAATGTTTTGTTTCCTATTATAATCACTATAAACTTCAGTCTTAATCACATCATGCTTCTTGTTCTAAGGTCTTTAGATTTTCTACCTATGTGGACTGTTTCTTGGAAAATAGAGCTAGGCATTTAAGAGAAGAAGGCCCCAATGGCCACTGTATAGATTGTGCATATAAATAGATCTTATATGTCTCGGATTTGTCATCTATGACTAATAATTAGGGGCACTCGAAACTTACAGGCAGAAGAGATCAACCTTTGAAAGTTTGAAGTTTTGTCTCTGAAAATCAATTGTTCTTGAAAAATTAGGTGCCTAAGTGACTCTGAGTCATACCTCACAGCTTCATTTGTTATTTTCAGCTGTCTGCGGCTGATGAGATGCGATGCAGAGAAATTCAGGCTATAAATGAACACATCTTCAGGGGAAAAGATATTTAAATTGTAAATAATTGTTTATATTTTATACACTATAATTCACATCTAGAGAAGAAGGAGATGTTTGCTGAGATTTAAAATACTAGGACAGTTCATTGTGGAAAACAATGATAATTAGCTGCTTGATGAAAAACATGACTGCCTCAAAACCAACCTAAATTTTCAATATCCGTGTTGAATTTAGTGTTTAGAAGAATCAAACATGGACTTAAAGTGGGACTTAAAAAGAAAAAAAAAATGCAATGTAATGCAATCCTGAAGTCTATTTTATATGTAAAAAATCTTAGATATTGTTGGTATTTGACAAATATGAGACCAAATGTTTATTTTATGTGCTCTGTTTTTATTGAAGAGGTATTCAGGATTATAATGCCAAAGAAATTATGTTTGTGATAGAAGCCACAGTAAATTGTAACATCATAGCTACTTAGAAACAGAAAAAAAATCCATTATAAGGTTTGTTTTAATGAGAATCATGCATAGAGTATTGACTCAAAAAGCAAAAAGGAAAACATGATTGCATTTCCTTCTGTGTATGACTCAGTTTAATACTATCTTGATTCCTATACAACTTTATGTGGCCAACATATAAACAAATTCTGCTAAAACAGCTGCTAAGGGAACATCACTACATGTTTATATTTTTACAAACCCAATTTAATCCACATACAGCCTGTCCCTGCCGCTATTCAAATTCTTAAAATATTGCCTTTTGATCTTTGCTGTGAGGTTGAAAGCAATTAACAGAGTCCAAGTTAACCAGAAAAGAGAAAAGTTTCTAAATACAATATAGATAGTGTAATGGTTTGTATATGCTTGGCCCAGGGAATGGCACTATTAGGAAGTGTAGCCTTGTTGGAGTAGGTGTGGCCTTGTTGGAGTAGGTATGTCACTGTGGGCGTGGGCTTTAAGACCCTAGTCCTAACTGCCTAGAAGCCAGTCTCCCACTAGCAGCCTTCAGATGAAGATGTAGAACTCTCACCTCCTCCTGTACCATGCCTGCCTGGATGCTGTCATGTTTCAACCTTGATGATAATGGACTGAACCTCTGAATCTGTAAGCCAGCCCCAATTAAATGTTGTCCTTATAAGAGTTGCCTTGGTCATGGTGTCTGTCCACAGCAGAAAAACCCTAACCAAGACAGATAGGTATGGCCTGAACAGAGAAATCCTTGGATACAAGCACCAGCACTAACAGACACTTCCTTCATGATCACCAGCTAAACTCCATTTCAATTCTGCCATCTGTTCAATGGAATCAATCTGTTCTATGCTCAGTGTGTTGATGAAAGTAACTTGTTATATATAAAATATGTCGTATTTGAACTATTGGGTTTTCATACTTGGAAATCTCTAAAAATTAAAAGGAAGTATTTAAAATTACTTATTGAGTAGTGAGAAATGTTAAATTCATACAAAAAGTTCTGTTTCAGTTTACAGAGTAAAGCAAGACTTTATCCTGACAATATAGATGTTGTCATCAACTGGCACAGTGCCCTTGAAATCCATCCTGTAATGAGGAAAGAATTTCAAACAGTACATACCACATTATCTGCAGATACTGCCTGATGCTCTTCATTCTTATGTGTCCTGGTCTCATTTGGGATAAGTTCATTGGACTCCTCTATAGGAAAAAAAAAGTAGACTCCACATCTTGTATCTCAAAACCTTAGTATATTTTTTTAAAAGAATACTTAATTTGCCTGTTTTGCCAAAAACATAAACATGGCAAATCACAAATGTGCAGTTTTTAACTTTATTTCTATCTTATTAGTCATATACATTTTCATTAGTTATATGGATGAGTAGAAATATATGAATGAGCATCACTCTGCTATTTATGATAGAAAACATGGGAGAAACCTGTATCTTCAGCAACAAATAAATACAGAAGTAACTTATATGATATGAAGCTGCTAAAAATAAAGTATAATGAGCTACTTGCAAGTAAAAAAACTGAAAGATAAAATTTATGATGTAAGTACACACAATCTTATATTTGCAAAATACACACATATGCAAATATATATGTGTATATACAAATATGTGTGTGTTTAATAAATAAAAACAAGAGATGACACTATTTTTTCAACTATTGTTTCCATTATTATCCCTGGATAGAATTATATATAATTATAAATGATTTTTACTTTTATTTTTAAGTTTTTAAATTTTGTTAGGTTAAGCTTTTTCTGTAATACTCATTTTTCTTTTCTTTGGTGGATAAGGTCTTGCTATATTGCCTTGGCTGGCAAAGAACTCACAGTATAGATGAGATTAACCTTAAAGTTTCAATAATTTTTCTGTCTCTGCACCCTAAGTGGTAGATTTTCAGGCCTTTGCCACCACACCTGGCTTTGTTCATTATTAATAAGACAAAAACAACAAAATAATTTCTCAATAAATGGTATAAAATTTTAAATGCAGATTTTCAATTGTATTAAAAGGCAGGAGCATTTCAACACTTGTATACACACACCCTTTGCTATTGTTTATAGAAGGTTATTCTCTAAGGAGTAAGATTATTTCTGTTCGCATAGTATTTACAAATATTTTCAACAATGGACATGTATTTTTTTCTGATCAAATTCATTATTTTAAAATAGAAAATAATAATACAGTGAGAGAAATTAATTCAGAGAAACTATTCTAATAAAAGCTGTCTGTGATAAGCTATGGCAAGTGTCTGCTTCAAGGCACTGGGTATGTCTACATACATTACCCCTTTGCCCCTTTATTTTGTAATATCCTTACCCAGATGCCTTAAAAATAGAGTAGGAATGTTTATCTCTGTGTCTCTCATTTCTACACAGCAATTTCATGGAGATTATTTGGATAAATACTAGTAAAATTTCTCAGATCCTTGGTAAATAACATTTCAGTTCAACTTAGAAAGCAGAACAAAAATATATATCATCCCTCCTAAGATTTTCCTAGTCCATTCATTCCCATATATAAGCATGAAGAAGGATTAGGAGAAATTCACTTTTAAGAATTGTTTATGAGAATTCAAGTGTATGATATCCAAGAAAACTTCAGCAGAATTTCAATACAATGTTCTGTATAAATTCAACTTAACTTTCTTATCTCTACCATATATTTTAAATTAAATTTTATTGTATGTACTTGTGGTATATAACACAATATACATGTATATAGCAAAAAGATTGCTACAATGCAACAAATTAACATATTTATCATCTCACAGTTTCCCATCCCCCAGGCGACAGCTGCTATCGTCACTTATTGAAAATCCTGAATACACAATACACTATCATTAACTATGGTCTTCATGCTTTTTATTACATCTTTCCCCTTATGCATCACACACATTGTAACTTTGTACCTCTGAGTTCCAACTCCCCATTCTCCTACCCATTCAAAAATCCACTCTTTTATTACATTTGATACATTTGACCTTCCTTGCCCTGCTATTTGCTGCAACACAGATGAACTGAGGGGATGTTATCTAAGTGAAATACGCCAGGCAGAAAGAAAGAAAGAAAATAAATTACATGATCTCATTTATTTGTGAAATGTAAGAAAAGTCAATTTAAAATTTTATAAAAACAATGATTCCTAGACAAAGGAAAGTTTACCTATTCATTAGTTAGACATTTCAAGTCACAGACATTTCAAGTCCTACATAATCAGTGATGAAATGAAATGGAAAGAGGGAAAATTGTCATTAGATTTAGCTGCAGTTCTGATATTAGGAATAGTGGTCTCTGAAGAGGGGTTATATTGCTCATCAACAAGATCATTACTGGTACTATTCCTTATAGGATTGCTGTATAGTCTTCAGATTTACTCATAACTTTATGCACAGCTCCAGTTCACTGACAGCATATGTATGGTTTGATTATTTAGGAAAATTTATATAAAAGCTATTTTGAGGCTTCTGAAATAAAAAGATGTAACACGATACACCAAATAAGGAATGTTTTCTTCTGCATATAGATACTTCCAACATTAGCAAAAGTTTGACATATGAAAACTGTCAGTGTGCCTTGGTAATTCCTCACACACACACACACAAAAAGGGCAGCTTTGCTAATTGAAAATAAAAAGTAGAATCAATCAGTGAAAACTCCAGAGGGCACTCTAGGTGGTAGAAAACTCCAGAGGGCAC